>CM034462.1:15215476-15567294 GCA_019925255.1 Litchi chinensis | reverse complement strand
TTCAATTTAACCTTTTAAAAAATCTAAATAAGTTTAGGTGTATTCAAACAATCAATGATTTTGTAAGAATTATATTTTAATGGATTTTTTGAACTTGGATATAAATTAAAAAACTCATATGAAATCTTACCATACCCCCAAAGATTTCATAGATTTTATATCTTCAATTTTTTTTTTCAGTGATTAAATCACCAAAACCTACAAATTTTTCAACAATCAACAAGTCTTTTTGTCTCTAATGGAACCCACAAATCTATAAAAACTCAATCTTTTGATCGGCAACAATTACAATCTCATGTTAATCTATACAAAACCTAGTAGCTGAAATTCGTAAAGGAAACTCAAATTTCTCTATTTGTTGATATTTTATGAGTTGATGCAATTGAAGATTGACCCACCTCTTGAATTTATCTAAGTTTATTCTGTTTTGATTTATCGTGGTCGTGGCTTCATAAATGAAAATTTTATAATGCACAATAACAATTACAAAGAATGGATAAATGTTGCATAGGTATAAATGAAGAATGGATAGAAACTAGGCGATGGTAGCTAAGGTTCCTATGCAATAATAACACATAGGAAAGACAACAATTTCACCCTCAATAATATTATTAATATTTTTCAGTTTTTGATAATTACTCCTACCTATTTTAATGACATATTACACTTGCAATTTATATATGTTGGTTCTGTTAAAAATTAACACTAAAAGTTTGTTAATTTGGAAACGTTGAAACTATCAATCTTTTATATATGTACATACAAGCATCCATATATACATACAAAAAAGGGTTTGCTGGCTACATATTTGTATTGATTTATAAACTTGATTTTTTTTAACTTTATTGAACGTGACACACTCTTAAAAAATGTATAAATATGATATGATATGATCTTAAGTTGATACATATATATTAGCAATGTTTTTAAAAAATTCAACAAATAATTAGACGTGAAAAATAAATATCATTTTATAATATCAAAATTTTCATTAATGTGACTTATAAAAATAAAATAATCATATAAACATAGTCATAATTTATATAATTTGGAGGAGAAAATTGGGCCAAGTACATCATACTACTCATCATATAATTTTTTTTTAAGATAAA
This sequence comes from Litchi chinensis, assembly GCA_019925255.1. Lineage (NCBI taxonomy): Eukaryota > Viridiplantae > Streptophyta > Magnoliopsida > Sapindales > Sapindaceae > Litchi > Litchi chinensis. Next base: position 15,566,182 of record CM034462.1, on the reverse strand, counting down.
TCATTAACAATTTTATTTAAATATATTCAATTTTATTTAAATCTATGTGAAAAATCCAACAAACTCTAATTCTAACAAAATTTGATGTAATCCATTAAATAATCCAACAAACTCTTAAATAGAATTCTAACAAAATCTGATGGAATCTATGAAATTTATAAAATCTATCAAAATCTATGATTAAAAGAAACTCCAACAAATTCAAATGAAATCTAGATTGAATAATAGATCCTAAAGGAATCTATTTAGATATACATTAATAAAAATATATCGTATTTGTATTATTCATACTATCATATGCGAGAAGTATATTTTGCGATGATTATCATCTTATCGTAAGTATAATATGATAAAAAATTGTGATGAATCAAAAGTTTATTTCTCATCCAATAATAAAAAGAAAATGATGCATCAAATTATTAGAAGTAATATGAATATCTATTATAGAATTTGAATATTTTTACCAGTAAATATCCTTGAAGGATAATAATTGATATTACAATTTGGTCCTTGAAGGACACTATGTTTTTGGTCCCTAAAGGACAGTATGTGACATTTTAGTATTGAAGAATAATATGATAATCTAATATATCTCTGAATGATAATAAGACAATATAATTAAGTCCTTAAAGAATATTATAATGATATAAATAAGTCCTAGAAGGACATTACGATGATACAAATAAATTCATGAAGGATAACAAAATAATATCAATGAATAAATTTTTTTGTTGTTAAGGGAGAATAAGGATAAAATTAACGACGTGAAATTACAATTGATATGCATCACTCATTAGGACAATTATTGTATAAGTCATATGAACCTGAAGTTCAAAGAATCATTTACTTGAAAATTGTATACCCGAATGATTTTATACTCCCTGTCTATATATTAACTCGGGTGATTGTTCCTGAAGAACAATTTATATAAATGATAATAAATAAATCATTTATTACACACAGAAGTGTGAAAAGTAAATTTAGTTGTAAAGTTATTATTCCTTGAAGTGAATAATGAAATATCATGATCATTTTAAAGATCACACTCGAACTATATATAATCCTCATCATACAAATACAACTCCTCAAGAGTTAAATTTTTTAAAAATATAAAACTCTTTAAATCTCCCCTTATAAAACTCAAAAAGGATCTTAATTACATATACAAAAGTGCATATGCTCAAACTATAAATATTATAGTTTGTCCTAAGAATATGTGAAAGTTTACAGTAGTCCTTAAAGGGGCATATATACTGAAAACTTAAAGAAAATCAAGATCTCATGTCTTATTGCTCTGCATATTCTAGAAAAATGATGAGGATATTGAATAACATATTGTGGATAAATGTCAACATAAAAATTATTGATAAAAAACAAAAGCAGAGCTATATTTATATAATTGTATTAAACTTGTCATGTGGACGCTTGAAGACGTCATATGTTTTGATCAAAATAATTACTCATATGAAAATTGAGACAGTGAGGTATAATTATATCTTAAAAGTTTACTGCAGAAACTCAATATTGATAATGTAAAAATAAATTATCTCATAATTAATTTCATATGATGAAAATTAATAGACCTTGCAAAGGCTGGTACCATAGAAACGGTACAATCTCTTAAAGCAATATAAAATCTTTAAAATACAAAAATTTCATTGGAGAATTGTGGAGTTATGATTGTAACTTTAGTATCAATAAGTGTTGAAAAAGACATGATTGACTTAAGTGGAATGAAACAATTTAATCAGAATTGACTTTATTAGTCAAATGTGATGTATTTAAACTAATAGTCCAAACGCTTGAAGATGTTAAACCTATTGGATATAAATGAGTATTTGTAAACATAATAAGATAAAACGTATTTACTTGTGATGAATATGATTACGTTTTGATTTTTAATTAGTTTGACAGTTTCCAAAAGACTTAAAATATGCATTATGAATGTGGTAATACATATTTATATGGGTCACTAGATATCATATATATATATATATATATATGAAAATCCTTTAAGGATTTAAAATGTCAGAAGCATATAATTTAAATTCTTATAATTTATATTCAATAAAGTTACAATAGTTTTTATATGACTGAAAACAATCCAGATGAATGTCATATAATCGTTTTAATAAATGCCTCACAAAAGAAGGATATATCAATAATCTATATGTCTTTATGTGTTCATAAAGAAATCAAAATCTAGATTTGCAATTGTAGAAATATATGTCGATGATATGAATTAAGTTAGGACTCCTAAAAAGCTCATAAGAACTGTTGAATATTTGAAAAGAGAATTTGAGATGTAAGATTTTGAGAAAACAAAATATTGTCTCAACCTGAAGATCAAACACAAATCAGAGGGAATACTAGTCCATCAACTCAAAGACACTGGAATGAAGTCAAACATATTTTTCAATATCTTCGAAGAACTACAAGAGTAATAATTGTATACCTTTCAGGGGGAGTATATTAAGTCAATATGGACATATGTGCACTGTACTATTTTTTCCTTCGATCAGGTTTTGTTCCACTGGATTTTTCTGACAAGGTTTTTAATGAGACAGTCCCTTTAAGCATGTCTAAATAAGATTATTGAATTTTTGATCCAGCAGATCATGGAATATCTTTTGCTTTCATCAAGGGAATATGTCATCTCTTTTTGAAGTTTTGTATCTTGCACTCTTTTTCCCTTTTGATCAGTTTTTATCCCATTGGGTTTTACTGATAAGATTTTTAATGAGACAGTATTTGATATGTCCAAAAATTTCAAAGAGTATTATCAAGTGGTGTATGCCCAAGGGGGAGTGTTATGAATATATGATTTTAACACAATTTCCTTTTTGATAATATTCATTACCTTATTTGTTGATATGTCATTATGAAAATGATTTTTCAATTTGTCTATAAATAAGTCTGTATTGTAACCATTAGTATATACATTAATTAAATTATTTTCTCTTTTTCTCTTCTAATTTTGCTTGTACCTCTTATTTTATTATTATTCTATATTCATTATTTTAGGTCATATTTTATAACAATTTAATTTTTTTTTTCCCATATGTTTTATATTTAAAAATTTTTAAAGTGTAAGACTATATGTGTCCTTAATTAGCTATATTATTTATTTTTATTATTAATTACAGTCTTTATTATGTTGGAGATGACTAGAAGTCAATCAAAATGAAAATTTAAACCATAATTTTTTTTTCAGTATTATTATTAATTTATTGAAGTATCCACTCTCATATGAACTTTTAAGTTCGCTACTGTTATCAAAAGCTTAGCCCAAAAATTTAAATAAATAAATAAAAAGATAGAAAATCCTTTCCCATTTGAAGTAAACAAAGAGGGCATTTGAGGAAAGTAAATACTGTTGATGAAGTAGAGAGGGATCCATATACTTTTTGAAGATTTCCCTAGGCTGGTGAACAATGAAGCTAACCAGGCCTACACAGTGAAATATAGGTAGGGCGTATGTTTTGCTTATGCCAATTGTAATAAGGAAAGAGATGAATGGTATTTGAAGATTTTTACCCAATTAGGGTTTCCTTTTTTTTTTTAATTGTTTTTTATTGCTATTTAAATTGTTTCCTACACATACACACTTTCTTTCTTGATTGTTTCCTAAATGGATACTATTTTAACTTGTTCAAACAGTACACTTTCCATATTTTTTAGCTTGTTGAATTAGTGCATGGTTCTATAATTCTTTGTAATATGTTTTTTTTACTGAAATTTTTATAATTATGTTGATGCTAATGATTTTTCTAATTGTTTGATACATATCAACTCTCATTATTTATTTATTTACCCTTGTACATTTAAAGTAGGAGACAAAATCTACCCTTTTTAAGATTTAGTTTCCTATTATTTCACATATTACTATTTAGTTTAATTTATATTTTTATAATTTTGTTTTCAAAACGTGTGTCAGTTATTTTGGTATTTGGTTAGATGATTAATATAATTTTAATAAATTTATATTACTAGTTTTTAATTTAATATTTATTTATTTAAATTTAATCTAAATTATTATATCTTAATATGACTTAATGTGAATATGATAGAGATAATTTTAATTCCCTATCCCTCTAGTTTGGTATAATAGCAAAAAAAAAAAAAAACCCTGACTTCAGAAATTACAAAGGACCCCTTGTAGTTTATAAATGTAACAAAAAAAAAAAAAAACCTATCGTTCGTAAAAATAACCAAAAAACCCTTACCGTTAGGGTTTTTTTTTTTTTTTTCTAGGTCAATTTTTATAAACTATAAGGGGTTTTGGGAGATTTTTATAAATTACATGTTTTTAGCTATTTTTAAAATTAAAGGATTTTTTTTTGCTATTATACCAAACTATAGGGAAATTAGAATTATCCTGATATGATAAAATTAAATTAAAATGATGTATTAAATAATTGAGATCAAAACATATTACAAAATAATTGTGTTTATGCTTATTTGTCTAGTTAAATATTAGTATTTTTTAAAGTCATTTTGAATTTATATTTTTAACTGGGCCTCCCAAGATAAAAATTCTGGCTCCCCCCTTAAATATTTTATTAATAACCAGAAAAATAGTAACAATTGAATCTTGCTTCTCAAGACATGCATAAAACTATTACAATATATAATATGAAAAAAAGAAAAAAAAAAAAAACAAATGCATGAGACAGAAAATAAAATATAAAAACATGAATTTGAACAAACATAACATGTATGAGAAGACATAAATCAGCTAAATGTAAATTTAGGAGAGAAACGCTCAAGAAGACAACTCTACTAAGCCATGTCCAAGCAGTTCACACTCAAATGGCCAATAGAATCAGCTACTTGCTCACCCACACAAAGTCTCAACCATTTGAAATATAAAATAATTAAAAAAAATCCGGTTTATATAAAAATATGTTCATCCTCAATTAATCATGAACTAGATCAGCATCATCATCAACAACCTCAAGCTAAAAAAACATATCATTATAGTTCACCACTATCAACCCAATTGTATCAAGATTTTTAAGCCCAATTTATCAATAACTTCAACCTATTTTATCATCATTGTCAACAATCTCAATCATTATCAACATCAACCCTAATAAAATATAAAAAATACAAAAAACAAATCATAAAAATTAAATGAAATGGAGCAAAAGAGATGCTCTATCATCATTGAAGCAGCATGTAGCTTCATAAGTGATGGAGCAACAATAGAGCACTCCATCATCGATCTCCATCGGCGATGGAGCTAACTCCATGATCATAAAACATAAAACTGCATCAAGCTCCATCGTAGATCCTTCATCAGCGATGGAGTGCTTCATCAGTGATGAAGTGCTCCATCGTCAATCCATCAATTTCTTCATCTAAGATGGATTTTCTAGATCTAAATCCGAAAAATCAAATCTCTATTTTCTTAAAAGAACTATAAAGCGAAAAAAGCAATCCATTTTTATCGTTCATCTTTGGATAAATAGTGGAGATTTATTTATTTTGCTTTTTTCGAATTTTATTTTCAATTTTTTAAAAATTAATGTAAAAAATTTTGGTTTTGAAGATTTTTTTTTTTATTCATTTTCTATTATATGTATTTTGTTCATTTAATTTTAATATTTTTAATTTGCTTGAATATTTTCTATTAATATTTACTCATCTAATAGTTGTATATATTTCTCAATTTTTTGGATGTTGACACATGATGTATATATGTCCAAAAAAAGAAAATAGTCTTATCATTGACTAATGGTTGACTGATGTTAGGAACTAAGGTGATAAGTTTCTTGATAATTTGGGGATGACACGGCCATAAACCAATTTACGTTTAAAAATCAAATTTTATCCCAAAAAAATTAGGGGCAACATTGAAATTTGCCCAAAAATTACAATAAACTCTATAAAGATGCGCTTTAGATTTCATTTAAATTTTAATAATGTGGTTGTTACCTTCACAACCTCAACTCAAAGGAGTGATTTTTTGTTGGGAATATAAGTTCAACACACAAATATGCAAAACAAGGAGTAGAATAAGAACAACAAAACTTACGTGGTTTGACCAATGCACCTACCTCCACGGCAAACTTTGAAAATATGACTTTTACCATAATCAAAATAGTATATTACTTATTTTCTGCCGTTAGGACATGAGCTTTGAAAAAAACAAATGCAATCTATTATAATATCTTAAAAACAAAACCACTTTCACCAGAAAAAAACTTCAATAAAGCTTACCCATTTCTCGGACCTGCACCACACCTGCCGCAATATTCACTTAAAACCCACCCAAAAGCCACCCACTTACAATCACAAAAGTCAATTTACCATCCAAAATTCAATCTATGGCAGCACACACTAGCTTGCCGCATTCAAATTTCAGCTTTGGCTACTCTTCCAGCTCAACTCTGGCTGCATGATGACAACCTAGCCAATGCCACATGCAAGCTGAAGTTAACAATCTATTTTAGTTCAAAATTTATTTTTAAAAGAATGTTTGTTGATTTTGCTTGAGAGCAGATAGCAACAATGTACCCAGATTCAAAAAATTCACAAATAGTTTGTTAAGCATCTAAAATTCACAACATTTTTCAGAATTGTAGTAAAAAGATTTTAAAAACACTGCACGAAAGCAGATTATTAGTCCATTTTAGAGAGAATAGATAGTACAAAAACACTGCACGAAAGCAGATTATTAGTCCATTTTAGAGAGAATAGATAGTACGTAAATACTACACAGTCCATAATTATTCCATAAACCTTATCCTAGATTATGTGATGATTTGTATTTTTACGTCATTTAGTGATCCACAAATTAGTAAGAGTAATGATGCATTTACTTCCATTGTAAAAATAAAAATAAGAATCGGAATGATATAGAATCGAAATGATTTAAAATTGAAATGATGTATTAAAATCAGAATAAATTATTTATTTTGATTACTGGAATTGAAATCGGAATCAACAATATTTTCATTAAGTTGTTTGTTTTGCTTTAAAATTAGAATGAATTAGTTATAAGTTATAAAAATACTCTTGATTAATAATATCTTATACTCCATTAAAAAAATAAACTTTCTTAACAGTATTATTGTAAATATATTATGTATCTATATTTTACTTTTTATTTTTATTAATGTTAAACAATTCCAAACTATCCATAATATATGAAATCACATTATAATTTTTTTAAATTATTTTTAAATAAAATTTCCATACTATTATATTGTTTCTCGAATAAAAATATAATAATCATTTTTGTTTTATATATATATATATATATATATATACACATATATAAACGTTCCTCTTAAGAGTTATGCGAGACTTCATCACTATAGCTATTATGATTATTGATTGTAAGATTATTTCTAAATTATCATATAACCCAACATTATTGTAAAAATAAATAATTTTATTTAATAACAATACATACCATATAATCTATAGAATAATAATAATAAAAAGAATAACTTCTAAAAAAGTTCCACAACCCCATTTAATAAGGGGTATAAAAGTCTTTTTAATTTCAAAAAAGGCAATGAGAATGAGATTTCTAAATGGAGTGAAGGGAATGAGATTCTCATGCCACAAACCCAAATTCATGTGAGACTCACAATTTCATTCTTATTACTGAATGATTTTAGAGCGAGCAAGAAAACACTATCGATTGTTTTCGTTCCCATTTTCATTCTCAAATCCAATAACTAAACACACCTTAAGTATAATGGTCACAAACAGATAACCAAATAGTAATATTAGGCATGTGAACGACCATAATTTGAGTAATGGCTTCAATCTAATATCATAAAGTTGCCATAATAAATTGGATCAATACGAGAAGAAATCAATCAAATTAAAGCTAATGAAAGCCACATCCTCACAAGCACAAAAAGTTCAATTGAATTTTTAAACCAAAAAAAAATGAGATCTATAAGATTTTATTCACAAGTCAAAGATCCCAATATTAGTAAAAGCATTTTAGGGATTACCTCAATTTTGTTTCTTGCTCCGATATGTTGTACTCTTCACTTTTCTCCTCCTCATCATCGATAGTCTCAAAATCGGTAGGGTACAAAAATGAAACTAAAATAAAAATATTTCAAAATAAAAATAGTTTGAGTTAGAGATTTAATATGTATCGATAGGGTCAACAGGTAAAACTGAAATAAAAATATTTCAAAATGCAAATATTTTGAGTTAGAGATTTAATATGTATCGATAGGGTCATCATATAAAACTAAAACAAAAATATTTCAAAATAAAAACATTTTCAATTAGAGATTTAATGTAAGGTTCATGATTTCCATACTCTTTTTACCTCAGAATCCTAATATGCATTCACTTCAATTTACATAGATGAAATTAATTTATACTAATGTATGTTGATATTTTCATACCAAAAAAACATCTGAAATTTCATGTCTTATTAGACCTATAGCTATATATGTAAATGTGTGTACGGAAATATATTCAAAATTTCATATCTCTCAGAACTATGGCTATATCATGTACGTATATATACAAAAAAAAAAAAAAAAAAAAATCATATCTAAGAATTATAGCTATATATATGTGTGTGCGTAGGAAAAAAACGTTTGAAATTGAATTGCATTTCTAATTTGAACTATATCTATATATGTATGTCTATGTAGATTAAAAATCATTCTAAAATTTCCTATTTAATTAATTAGAATTGTACGTGTTTTTGTGAGTTTGAGTACGTGCGCGCATTCACTGTTGTATGTGCTTGCATGCACCTATGTGCCTACACTTGCATGTGTGTGCTTGATTTTATGCACATATGAAGAAAGTTCATAAATCCGTATCTAACTAGAATCGTAAGTATATATCTATGTGTGTGTACGAAAAAATTCGATATCCCATATCAAATTAGAAAAATAGTTATATACTTGTGTATGTGTATGTACGAAAAACATTAGAAATTTCATATCTAATTACAACTATAGCTATATATGTATGACACACACACACATTGTATGTATGTGTGTGTGCACGAGCGCGCGCAAGCATGGCAGGTTTGTATGTGTATAAGAGTGCGCACACATACTTATGCCTTTGTGTATGATCATATACAGTTATATATATAAAATTGTATATGATTACACACACAGACATAAGAGGGGGAGGGGGGTGGAGAGGGCAAGGCAGGTGGGAGTGTATAAGAGTGCGCGCATGTACTTATGCCTGTGTGTATAATCATATATAATTACATATGGTTACGCATATAGACAGAAGTACATGCATGTGCACTCTCACACGCATGCATCCCAACCCGTAATATATACAATATATATAACTGTATATGACTACACACATAGATATAACCACACGCGCATGCACTCTCACATGCACACACATGCCAACTCGCAATATATACAATATATATAATTGTATACAATTACACATAGAGGCATAAGTGCACGAGCATGCACTGTCACACACACATGCATGCCCACCCGCAATATATATAATTGTATATGATTGCATACACAGCATAAAAACACGTACGCGCGTGCACTCGCACACACGCGCTCACCCACAGGCCCTTATATAAAATTGTATATGATTCCACATACAGGCATAAGTACAAGCGTGTGCACTCTCACACACACACGCCCGCCCGCCTGCCTGCCCTATATATATGTTTATATGTATGTATACATGTATGTGTGTATAGTACAACTACATCATATATATATATATATATGTATCTGTGTGTGTGCATAGTACAACTGCATCATATATATATATATGTGTGTGTACATGCAATCATTTTACGTGTATGTAAGACATTTTGCGCCAACGTCAGTACAAATGGAATCATATAAGTTATAGTCCTCAACCTTAAAAACACAAACATAGGTAATTCAAATAACTTAAAAATTTAACGAAAGTCAAATATAAATAACATAAAATTGTCATTAAGGAGGAATTAAATAAAATTTTTTTTTGCTAAGTACTTTTGGGGATGAGACAGAAAACGATGAAAAGAGGGACACAACATAGAGAGGGTTTGAAACATTAAATAAATCTCAGGATTTTGAATTGGCCTAATAGTTTATATACCCCCGTATTTTTTAAGTCAAGGGAGGCCATGGATTGCTAAAACACGAAGCGAGGAATAAAAAACTATCACTAGTTCATAACATATCGCTATTTGATCCCCAATTTACAATCATTGGAAGGTGTAGAACCACTGAACAAATAGAAAAATATCTTTAGAAACAATTGTTGAGACAGTAACAGTTGCTAAATTTAAAATTTTTTAGGAAAAATGATGACAAAAGGAGAACATATCGTAATTTACAATGTATACTCTACCCAATTAGTAAATGCATCAAATCGAGTTATATATTATCTTGTTCTAAACTATCATTATTTTCTGAGGACGTTATCTTCTTTTGAAGATAATTCTCCCTAGTTGAAGAAAAAAAAAATCTACATCATATTTCTATTAAATTTTGATGTTTTTATAAGAATTAATCAATTATCAAAATAGACTTTTGTTATAGAAAAACCCTACACCATATTTCTATTAAAATCTGATGTGTTATAAAATAATATTTCCTTAAGCTAAAACAGTTTATCAGATATTGCAAGTTTCATTTAAACTCGAAAACTTACTGCCCCCTGTCCGTGGATCAATGTTCGATCTCTTTCCACGATCCTCACAAATAACGTTCCCTTGACATTCATTCCCAAAAATAATCTTCCGTTGACGACCACTGACATAGAGTGAAGACCCTAAGACATATTCATCATCATTGCAATGTGAAAAACAGGGAAATGACAATCAATAAAGGGCTTCAATGACAGCATGTAAAACGAAATATACAAGAGAGTTTATTAAATTAGAGGCTCCCATTTATTTACCTTTATGAATTTCTTCTTTATACAATTGCCCACACTTCTCGCGAAAGGCGGCGTATCGTTCTAGTGTATTCTTTTAGTGATAACCTAAAACAAATTAATATTAGCTTCTAACCATCTTCAACATAATAAAAACATAACTAGAAAATGAAAATAAATAATAAATCTATTCAAGGATATATATACTCTTGCACTTCAAAAATTATTTAATTAATTATAAAAGCATAATAAAAAAAATCAAAATAAAGTGGTTAATCTGTATGAGGGAAAGTGAATTTAATTTTTTATTTATAATTATAATGTTTGCTAAACACTATTGGCAATTAAATTACATAAATCTCTCCAATAAATCGAAAATTAAATTCTTGTTAAAAATGGTATTTAAAAAGTATAACATAAATATCTCTTCGGTCGAATTTCTTTTATTACATTATTGGTTCCAAACATAGTTGAATTATACAAATAAATTAAAATAGAGATAAATACATTTAAATCATGATTTTTCATTAATAAATTGGATATTAAAAATTAAATTTATAGGATATTTTTCAAAATTAAAATTTTAGAATTCATTAGTTAGTTTTTTAAGTTGAATTAGAGAAACTATACTTAAAATGTCTAAAAGATACTAAAATTTGAATACATATTCGCTTATATTAAAGAGATTTATATATATATATATATATATATATATATACAACAATTCTAATAAATAAAAGTTAAATGTACATATGAATAAAAATAAACAAAATAATAGCAATTAAATACAATTAAAGATAAGGATTAAAAGAATGTGAGAGTTAAAATTAATAAATTTAATTTTTTTTAACCAATAAAATTAAAGATATATTAAGAAACTCAACAAGATTTTCATTTAGAAAAAAAATTAATTAAAGATTAAAAATCCAGGAGGAACATATGTCCCCTGGTCATGCACTGGATACTAAAATTAAGGGCTCCAATTTATATACCTTCAATATCTTCGTCCACTCCTTTATATCGATGGATTCCACAAGCTTTACCGCGCTACATTCTACACGTTTACTACATATATCCTTAAGGGGAACAAATCAATGAAATGACATTTACATGAGACTTTACAAAATTAAAGGCTGCAATTTATTTACCTTCATGTCTTTGGGCATATATTAAGCGGACTCCACACTTCTCCACCTTTCTATCAATTTTTGAATGTTTTTTGGATTCTGTCAGTCGGACTCGGAAAGAGACCTCGTCACTACAACATAACGATTCACCAATTTGATGGGGAAACAATCGGGAATCAAACCCAATGATCACATATTCTGACTTATATGGGCGATGAATATAAGGCGTATCAATAACAACTTCGCTAACAACATGCCTCTGTCCATCTTTAGATGTCGAATATCGACAGGATACCGAAATATTATATTTGGAGCCATCATTTCGCAATGCCGCAACAGCACACAATGCAAAACCCACAAAATTGTTCAACCAATCTAGTGGCAACTTTAATGTAATAAAAGACCCCGAACTTTGAAGACTGAACCACTCCGGAATTTCACTTGTGGGATAACATATAGTAGCAGTTGTTGGTTCATCTTCAAATTCCTACACCAGGTTAGTAATTATTATATAACATGTATAAATTTATCATCATACTATTTTCGAGGAAAATGAACATTTAACATCATTTTAAAAGAAGGAAGCATCTAATCAGACCTTATCACGATACTCCTTTGATATAGTTGCCAAATCTTGTATTTTTGTTAGAATTCCCAGTAGAGCACTTTTGACAATGTCTTTGAGAATATTTTGATCCAATATCAAAAACAGGGAAATGACAATCATTGAAGGCGTTCAATGACAGCACGTAAAATGAAATATACAAGAGAGTTTATTAAATTAGAGAGTCCCATTTATTTACCTTTATGAATTTCTTCTTTATAGTCATAAGACTCATAATTGCCCAAACTTCTCATGAAAGGCGGTGTATTCCGTAAGTGAAAACGTCACAAAAATTAATATTAGCTTCTAACCATCTTCAACATAACTAGAAAATGAAAATAAATAATAAATCTATTTAAGGATATATATACTCTTCCACTTCAAAATTTTTTTGATTAATTATAAAAGCATAATAAAAAAATCAAAATAACGTTGTTAATCTATATGAGGGAAAGTGAATTTAATTTGTTATTTATAATTATAATGTTTGCTAAACACCATTGGGTATTAAATTACATAAATCTCTCCTATAAATCAAAAATTAAATTCTTGTCAAAAATGGGATTTCAAAAGTATAACACGAACATCTCTATGGTCAAATTTCTTTTATTACAATATTGGTTCCAAACAAAGTTGAATTATACAAATAAATTAAAATAGAGATAAATACATTTAAATCATGATTTTTCATTAATAAATTGGATATAAAAAAATTAAATTTATAGGATTTTTTGCAAAAATAAAATTTTAGAATTCATTAATTAGTTTTTTAAGTTAAATTAGAGAAACTATACTTAAAATGTCCAAAAGATACTAAAACTTGAATACATATTCGCTTCTATTAAAGAGATTTATTTGATATATATATTACAATAATTCTAATAAATAAAAGATAAATGTACATATAAATAAAAATAAACAAAATAATAGCAATTAAATACAATTAAAGATAAGGATTAAAAGAATGTGAGAGTTAAAATTAATAAAGTTAATTTTTTTTACCAATAAAATTAAACATATATTAAGAAACTCAACACGATTTTCATTAAAAATTAATTAATTAAAGATTAAAAATCCAGGAGGAACATATGTCCCCTGGTCATGCACTGGATACTAAAATTAAGGGCTCCAATTTATATACCTTCAATTTCATCGTCCTCTTCTTTATATCGATGGATTCCACAAGCTTTACCGTGCAACATTCTACACATTTACTACAAATATCCTTAAGGGGAACAAATCAATGAAATGACATTTACATGAGACTTTACAAAATTAAAGGCTGCAATTTATTTACCTTCATGTCTTTGGGCATACATTAAGCGGACTCCACACTTCTCCACCCTTCTACCGATTTTTGAATGTTTTTTGGATTCCATCAGTCGGACTCGGAAAGAGACCTCGTCACTACAGCATAACGATTCACCAATTTGATGGGGAAACAATCGGGAATCAAACCCAATGGTCACACATTTTGACTCACATGGGCAATCAATATAAGATGTATCAATAACAACGTTGCTAACAGTAACAGCATGGCTCTGTCCATCTTTAGATGTCGAATATTGATAGACTACCAACATATTATATTTGGAGCCATCATTTGGAAATTCCGCAACAGCACACGGTGCAAAACCCACAAAATTTTTGTAAGTGAAAACGTTACAAAAATTAATATTAGCTTCTAACCATCTTCAACATAACTAGAAAATGAAAATAAATAATAAATCTATTTAAGGATATATATACTCTTCCACTTCAAAATTTTTTTGATTAATTATAAAAGCATAAAAAAAAAAATCAAAATAACGTTGTTAATCTATATGAGGGAAAGTGAATTTAATTTTTTTTTTATAATTATAATGTTTGCTAAACACCCTTGGCAATTAAATTACATAAATCTCTTCGATAAATCAGAAATTAAATTCTTGTCAAAAATGGGATTTCAAAAGTATAACATCAACATCTCTTCGGTCAAATTTTTTATTACATTATCAATTCCAAACATAGTTGAATTATACAAATAAATTAAAAATAGAGATAAATACATTTAAATCATGATTTTTCATTAATAAATTGGATATAAAAAAATCAAAATTATCGGAATTTTTTTTTTCAAAAATAAAATTTTATAATTCATTAATTAGTTTTTTAAGTCAAATTAGAGAAACTATACTTAAAATGTCCAAAAGATACTAGAATTTGAATACATATTCGCTTATATTAAAGAGATTTATTTGATATATATATTACAAAAATTCTAATAAATAAAAAATAAATGTACATATGAATAAAAATAAACAAAATAATAGCAATTAAATATAATTAAAGATAAGAATTAAAAAAAATGTGAAAGTTAAAAAGTAATAAATTTAAATTTTTTTACCAATAAAACTAAAGATATATTAAGAAACTTAATAGGATTTTCATAAAACAAATAAAATTAAAATTAAAATTAAAAATCCAAGAGGGGCATGCATACCCCCGATCATGCACCGGATAGAATTAAGGGCTCCAATTTATTTACCTTCAATTCCATCTTCCTCCTCTGTATATGGGTGGATTCCACAAGCTTTATCATGCTACATTCTACACATTTACTACAAATATCCTTAAGGGGAACAAATCAATGAAATGACATCTACATGAGACTTCACAAATTAAAGGCTCCAATGTATTTACCTTCATATCTTTGGGCATACATTAAGCGGACTCCACACTTCTCCACCATGCTACGTAATTTTGAATGTCCACTAGATTCCATCAGTAGGATTTGGAAGGAGACCTCGTCACTGCAGCGTAATGATTCACCACTTTGATGGGGAATCAATCGGGAATCAAACCCAATGATCACATATTTTGAATTATATGGGCGATCAATATAAGGCGTATCAATAACAACTTCGCTAACAACATGCCTCCGCCCATCTTTAGATGTCGAATATTGACAGGATACCGACATATTATATTTGGACCAATAGTTTGGAAATACCGCAACAGCACACAGTGCAAAACCCACAAAGTTGTTCAACCAATCTGGTGGCAACTTTAGTGTAATACAAGACCCCAACATTTGAAGATTGAACCACTCTGGAATTTCACTTGCGGGATAACATATATTAGCAATTGTTGATGCATCTTCAAATTCCTACACCATGTTAGTGATTATTATATAACATGTATAAATTTATCATCATACTGTTTTTGGGAAAAATGAAAATTTAGCATTGTTGTAAAAGAAGGGAGTTTCAAGCCAGACCTTATCACGACACTCCTTCAATATAGTTGCCAAATCTTGTATTTTTGGTACAATTTCTGGTAGAGCATCTTTGACAATGTCTTTGAGGATATTTTGATCCAATTTGAAACAGTTAGTGAACCAATAGTATCTAGAACCAAATAGAACTGCTGCTTTTAGCAATATTTCCTCTACGATATATATTCCTATTATAGATAAAACTTCTACATAGGGTATAGGTAAAGTCGTCTTGGCATAACTGATATTTAGGGAATGCAGATTAGACAGATTTACGATATATGTTCCTACGATATATGTTCCTATTATAGATAAAACTTTTACATAGTGTATAGGTAAAGGCGTCTTGGCATAACTGATATTTAGGGAATGCAGATTAGACAGATTTATGATGCTTGCTGGTATGCTTTCCAAATTGTTATTGCCTAAATTTAAAATCTTTAGCGAGGATAAACTACCAACACTGTCAGGTATCTCTGTGAGACCACAATCAGTTAGATCCAATTTCCCTAAATTATTCAAGCCTGTTAAAGGAGGCAACAATAACAAACCCTTGCATCTCCTCAAAGTTAATTCATAAAGATTGTTCAAATGAATGATAGATGATGGTACTTCTTTTATGCCAGAGTTTTCAACCCGGAGATGCCTCAAAGATTTTAGAGTTCCTATATCGTCAGGCAAGTTATCAAGTCTTTCGCAATGAGAAAGATACAAACTCTCAAGAGATTTCCACTTGAAAATGCTGTTTGGCAGACTTTTAAGCTTTGTACAACTTGTAAGATCCAGTATAACTAATCTGCTTAAATTCTCAATGGAAGAGGGGAGTTCTTCTATAGCTATTCCAGCCAAACGTAGCTCTTCTAGATTACACGGCACCTCAGGCAACACCTTGAGATTAAAGCAATGAGAGAGAACAAGTTTTCTAAGAGATGTCAAACCAACAAGATTTGGAAGACTCTTAAGTCTAAGGCAATAGGTTAGGTCCAGGAAATTTAGCTTCCCAAGGTATTGAATAGATGATGGAATTTCACACAAAGTTGTACAATTTTTTAAAACCAATCTCTCCAGATTTTGGGAACTTGAGAAGTTTGCGTAACTTTTTAGGTCTGAACAGAAACTGAGGTCAACTTCTTTCAACTTACCAAGATGTAGCAACTATCCAAAAAAAAAAAAAAAAAAAAGAACGCATATTACTAATTCAATCAGGTATTTACAAATAGGCTCACATCAATATTGCAATATAAATGAAGAAAAATACCTGAACATCATTCCATAATTGTTCAACTGTGCTTTCATGCATCTCAAGTGTGACAAGGTTCTTCAAATGAATACTCGATGGTAGTGACTTGAATGGACATTTAAACCAACTGAGATACCTTAATGCAACAAAATTGGAGTCAAGGGCTTCAAAGCCATGCACCTTGTTTCTATTCTCTTCATAACTCGAGTTATAGAACTTCAAGAATCTCAATTTATGCATATTCGCAAAAGCATAGGGATTTAAGTATATATCTTCTATTTTGGACATATCTAAAGAGATGCCTTCAATTCTTTCAGTACCCTAATACATTTTAAAAAAATAAAAAATTTAGGTAAGTTAGTAACACATAAATAATAACTTACAATATATTATTGTTTAAAGGTCAAAATAACATTTTTTTTCTTTTAAAATCAATCATGCGCATCTAACTTGGGTGTTTTCACATCAAGTAATATACAAGGATAAATGGAATAATACTCTCAATGCAATAACAGTTTAATTGAACCTCACCGTGTTTGTTCTCAAAACTTGATCAATATCCTCATAATACCATAATCGACTACGTTTTCCAGGATCTTTAGTACATTGTTGCCGCACAATTTCTCTGCCCATTGCTTGCAACAAATCATGCATTTTTATCACATTATTTGATAGAGTAATCAAATGATTGTCAATTAGGATACTTATTCCTATATCTACAGAATAACCACAAGCCTCCAGGAATACTTTTATATCATGAACTTCACTGCTTATAAAGAAACATGCAATGTCCAAAAAAATCTCCTGCACCTCATCGTCAAGTCCATCATAACTTATTTTCAATTTCCCATGGATTTTGTTGTTAAGAACTTTTTCTAGTTTGCTAATTGCACTTTCCCAAACTTCTTTTCCCTTGTTAAAGAGAGAGGATCCCAAAACCTTAAGAGCTAATGGCAAACCTCCAGCATAAAGTAATACCCTTTCAGATAGCTTAATATAGTCTGCTGTGGGATGGTTTTGTTTGAAGCCATACCGACAAAAAAGCTCAAGAGCATCCTTGTGAATTAATTCCTTAACCTCATATATGCAATTCACTCCACAACTATTAAGTACTTGCTTGTCTCTCGTTGTTATAATGATTCGGCTTTGTGAACCAAAACAATCAAGACTTCCAATCAAATATTCTATTTGTTGATCATCAGTCACATCATCAAAAACAATCAAGAGCTTTCTACGGCCCAGTCTACGTCCTCCAATTGAAGTACCTATATCTACATTTTTTTCCCTTAATAGTGCTGAATGAAGCCTTTGTCGCAAGCTATTTAATCCACCTCTTTGTTCAGATTCTTCCCTAACATTAAGAGCGAAGTAAGAACCTTCAAAATGATGATGGATTTTGTTGAATACAGCTTTAGCAAGAGTTGTTTTGCCTATTCCTCCAGTGCCCCAAATTCCTACATGAAAAACTTCCTTTGTCGCCAATAATGATACAATATGTTCAATCTTTGAATCTATTCCGACTAAATTCTTGTCATCACTTGATGATACATCAGTCAACCTCGCCAGAATATATTTGACAATATCCTCTATGAGTTCAGACTCGGGCCTATAGAACACATAAAACAAATGACAGGAACTGGCAGATTAGCTACATGAAATTGGAGTTGATCCTTTAAAATTATTTCTCACACAATAAGAGTAAAAGTACTACAGACATAACAGAGTAGAAATTAAATACTACGAGAGTTATTATTATTCACTACTGCATCATACTGCGATAAGAAAAATTGAAGATTTACTTATTGATACTTGAATGCCACCCAGACAGATTGGCTGCTTCCTTGAGAGCATCCTTCCAGATCTGCACTTTCTCCGAATTCTCATTAAAACGTTTTTCATGAATTGTGAATGCGTCCCCGTAGGTTCCAGTCTGGTTCCTGACATCAGACGGATTTACGTTATAGAAAACAGGTACTACAATTTGCCCATACCTTTTCTTGCATTCGAGGATCTTCGCAAGTTCTTCGAGACACCATCTGGAATCCGCATAGTATTTGGAGAAGATGATAACGGAAATCTGAGACTCCTCGATTGCTTTGAGAAGAGATGGAGAAATTTCTTCCCCTCTATTAAGCTCGTCATCGATGAAAGTCAGAATATCTTTGTCACGTAAAGCTTTGTGAAGATGGCTGGTGAAATTGTAGCGTGTATCCTCACCCCTAAAACTTAGAAAGACCTCGTACTTGAATTGAGAAGTACTAGAAGAAGAAGACGAAGGAATCTTACTCAAGACCATTGATGATGATGATGATGAAGTGTCCAGAGACAGAACGTTGCGATGTGGAAATAACAGAGCTAAACTTCTATTACATCCACAATCTCTCTATCCAAATTTATATGTATTCTGTTAGACTGAGAGTGAAAGAGAAGGGAAAGAGAAGCAACAAAGAGATCGGATGTTGACTTCCTTCTAGTGGATCTAGTGGCACAATCAGTGCTCGATCTCCTTCTATTGGCACGATCTGCTCCACTGGAAGGAGGTCGGCTGTTGATCTGAGCCGATGAGGGTGAGAGAGAAAGAGAGAAACAGTGACGGTGAGAGATGGAAGAGAGTGAAACAGTGGGATGACAGAAAATGAAACAATGAATTCATGCATTATTATTAAAATTCTTGGACGTTTATAGAAGTACTTAATTAACTATATACTGTTTCGTACAGGGCACGTTGCCGTGCTGAAGAAAAGTCGATTGCGTGTATAGGTGCATGGGACATTAAAAGATCATAATTTCACAGAACTCGTTCGGCTATTTCGGTGAAGTTTTCCTGAAATTTTATTTAGATTTCAAAACTCAAATTATTAGCACCAGTCCACTCTTTCTTTATTATTTTCTTTTCTTCTTTTTTTAAATCAAAAGACACTTAGAGATTGTTTATTTTTTATATTTAACACTTAATGGTATTGAATTAGACTAATTAAGAGATTTTTTCTTTTTTTTAAGTGATCAAATCACTTAAAACAACCCAAAAATCATTTAAAAAAAAGTTAAGGGTTATTTGTTTTTTCGTTTGAAGACTGAACAGTGCTACTAAAGACTAAAGATTGAATAATGACTGAAATCTTATAAATATATTTTTTTTTTCCTTACCTTTGAATATATAATAATTTTGTTTGTTTTTAAAGTTAAAATTATCTGAATAGTAGCAATTTGACTTTTATATCTTTTTATTATTAGTTGTTAAGTAACTTTATTTAATATGATGCAAACAATTACAATAAATTATTTAATAAATATTAAAACATTTACATATATAATATTTTGATTCATAATTAAAATAAAATAAATTATTATAGTAGAATCAATTAAATTTATATATTCAAATAAAAATAAATAAAATGGTCTTAAATTGAATTACTACTACAACAAAATTGAAATTGTAAAATAATATACATCAATAATAAATTTGATAAAAACTTTAAGATTAAAAAACCAAAAAAAGAAACAAGAAAAGAAACTTTAACACCCTTCACCCGATTCCCATTCGGATGGAAACCCGAGTCGAAAGATGCTACCTTAATCGGTTTATTCGTTATTAATTTATGTATATGCACTATAAATTTTTTTTTTCTTCAAAAATTCGGTAAAGTTTCCTTTATTTTTCTAAAAGACCCAAAATTTAAAAAAAAAACCTATAAATTTCAAAAGAAACACTTCTAAAATGCATTCATTCTCTCAACTTCCATTTCGGACCCTCCGTCCGACTTCGAAATCACTTCACCACACAAACATTTATAAACATAACATTTAATAAAAATCATCTTATTCGAAATTAAACACTAATTAAATGATACATAAGAATTTCTTTATAAAATTACTTTACGAATCAAAAACCTTTTCTATAACTTATACATCCTCATTTATAAAATCTCGTAGATCCATATACCTATACATGCGATTCCATATGCTTAAACACCACTATATAATATCAAAAATGGGACTAGCAAATATGGAGAGATGTGACTCACAAAAAGCGTGACAGCTATTTTTTTCGTCTATCTCTATCTACAGTGTCTAAATCTCAACCTACGCGTGAAAAATCTAGTGTGCTAAGTATTTCTACTTAATAGGTGTACACAAACTTTACATGTATCATATCATCACGAAATTCATATTATAAAATAAAATTTCTAAAATTCTCAAGCCTTGATCAAAATTCATAAATAAATTCGTTTATTATTAATTGCACGTATAAAACACATTAATTTTTTTTTTCCAAGCACATCAAAATCCTAACTTCCAAAATGCTCGAACTCTTATAAGAATTCACAAATAAATCGATTTACTCATAATTGCACATATAAAATCAATAATTTTAACTTCCTCATTTCACAAAAATATCATAAGATAAAACAATCTTTTTATGATTTTCTCAAATTACTATAACAATTCTTACGAAAATCATTTTATTAATTAAAACACAAATACATAAAAGACGTTTTCAAACATATCAACACGATTTCTTCAAATTCCCATAATAAATCATAACGAAAGCACATTACTAACAATTACGTGTATAAAACCCATAACAATCGTTTTTCAACATAATTATACGATTTTCATGTAGTATATATATATTTTTCTCAGATACAAGTGGTAAATCATTATTTCACAATGTTCAGAACTTTTACATATAAATTTGCGAAGAATTCAAATTTTCATTCGCTTCACGCATAAACACATTTACTTTCATTTTCAAGCATATCAGCACAATTTTTTTTAATAGTATTTAGCGCCCTTTGTAAATACTGACACGATACCATGGATTGAAAATCGAGTTTCACGTTTCCCCCGATATCGGATACTCGGTGACTACCCGCCGGAACACGTTTCATATAATACACAAGTTCTGGGACCGGACACTCGGTGTCTTGCAAGGTCCACAAATTCAGTATCAACGTTTATAAGCATATCGGTGCAGTACTGCTATAATCACCATATTGGCATGTCAAGTTCTCCAGCATTGGTTACTCGGTGACTACCCGTCGGATAACATTTCATATATCATGCGTTTTATATTTTTCTCAAACATCGGACACTCGGTGCCTGCCCGCCAGATCTCAATTTCACAATCGTGTCGATTTCTGGACCGGACATTCGATGCCTCTCAAGGTCTTTGAATCAATATCGATATACAATCATAATGGTGCAGTACTGCTAATATTTCTCTCTTGGCATACCAATGTCCAATCTCCACCTATCAATGTATAGGTTTACTAGCACCCTTATAACTTTTATTTATTACTAATAATTTAACAATCTATTGCTTTTCATTTCCAAATAAAAATTTCGTTAGGAAAGCAACAAAATAAATTTCAATCACACTTTTTCTTGTTTAGTCAAATCATTAAACGTAACATCATCAAGCATCATTTTACACCCAAATATTCATCAAAATCAATCAAAGACCATATTATCCTTCACCTTACTAGTACACGGTTAAGGCACTAACGTGGTCCAATTCTTTCTCAATTCTTTCCATTTCAAATCAAAATCATAAAATCGTAATCAATTGACATTTTATAACAATTCCACAAAATAAATTCACAAACCCTTTTCATACCATTTTCGGTCAACATCCACTTTTTCATAAACTTTCCAAATTTCTGATCATCAAATACCACAAAATCATTCATAACATAATTCACACATCAAAATAATCCACAAATGATTCCAAAATGGAAATCAAATTCGTTCAACCAAAAACATAAATAATCAAAATTTCAAACATTCTAAAATTATTTTAATAATAATTCAAATAGAAAATATAAAATTCTTGCTGGAATTTCTTATACGATTTCGTAATAAACTTTTATTTCAATCGTCAAACATAATTGATAATTTATAAAATTAATTAACTCAACAAATCTATTTATTTGAAATCAATAATAAAATCAGAAATACAAATAACTATAACTCAATTAGTTTAATTAAAAATAAAACTATCAAATAACCTCACTATTTTGCTTATTTTTGGATCTAAAATGAACTCCTATTTAACTTTCTCATTATCTTGTATCCATCCTAAATCATATAAAACTTAATTCATAATTTAGAGGAAAAATAAACTAATTTTTTGGAATTCAAATTCTATTAAAATAATTTACTTATCTGGATAATGGGACTCTTAAAATATTTTTCTTTCTTTTTTTCTTCCTTTCCTCCTCCTCGGCTCCTGCTATATATATATTTTTCCTTCTCCTGCTGTTCGACAGAACAGCTTCTGTGTCTGTTTTGTTTTTGAAGACCAAAATATATATACACTACATGGCACACTCATCTTTATCATTCTCCTGCCATCGCCTCATTTTAGCCATTTTTTTTTAATTGTATAATTATATTGTTTTTTTCTTCACAACCGGCACCCACTCCACTTTTCTCTCTCTCTCTCTCTCTCTCTCTATATATATATATATATATTCTTGGTCAATCGACAACATCAACCTTTCTAGATATATATATATTTTTTTTAAATGAGCATGGCCCACCATTAATATATTTCCATACACGCACATATATATATTTAAATGGGCATGGCCCACCACTAAAAAAAATCAAACACTTGTTGATATATATATTTACCAACCCATGTACTACAAATTTTCATTTTATAACCCCTATGGTCTTTTTCCTTTTTAATCCAACTTTCTTAATTCTTTTTAAAAATATCCTCCAATAGATTATTTATCGATAAATTCTAAACTTTTAAGACTTGAACTAGACCAAATTAAAAAAAAATAAATTGGATTTCAATTTTATCTCTTGGATCCAATTAGGTTGAGGCATTATAAAACAATAACAATTAACACTTATATAAGCAACCATTAAGCAAAAGTCTTCAATCCAATTCTAATCACCAATTAAACTTATATACTTCTGACTAATCACATCTACACTGTTCTAAATAATAATCATTATTTCCTTTTTGTCACCTCCAATAATATGTCAAACTTAATTAATCATTCCCTATAACTCTTACGCTTCATGTAGCTTCTGAATAATGAATTAATATATACCAATGAATAATTACTCACACATTTTTATTGTTTTCTATCCATACTCTTTGGAACAAATAAATCATTCAAAATCATATCCTATAACACCCATGCAATATCACATTCACATAAATTTCATTCAATTATTTCCAAAGCTCAAGTACTCAATTCCAAACCTAATAATCATGAATTTTCTTAAACAAAAGATTAAACACCGCACTTCCGTTGTACAACTTTGATATTCAGCAAAATACCATTACTCATGCCATTAATAACACCACCAAACAATTATAAAATTTTACACATGTTACAAAAAAATTTAATTTGGAATTTTACTATGATAATCATTAATAATACCACCGAATAATTATACGATTTTTAAACATATTTCGAGAATCCATATGAAACTCTATCAATACTCCAAAATTTTTGTGTTTGAATGACCAATTTGCCCTTTAATATATTTAATTCATATCCATACCTAAATAATTTCAAAAATATTCCATAGTCATCCAATCCTCAAATCGACTATATAATACTCTAATTAGATGTAAAATCTCTTAATTGCATGCTTTAAAAAAATTCAAATGGGTGTAAAACCATTAATACCCATTATTTTTCAAAAAGGGTATTTTCGTCCAATAAACTTCGATTCACTTAAAACCTACTCAAACAGACTCATTTTCGATCCGTTTCGATTTTCTTAGACTCTAATACTTATTCTGGAGTTTTTCGACTTTGAGATCCGCTTTTTAAAAAATTCACTATTCACACATATACTATTCATCCAAAATACTATTCATTCCGAAAATACTATTCATCCTGATATATTTTCATTTCTCTTAAATAGAGGAAATTCAGGGCGTTACAATTCACCTCTCCTTATGAAATTTCGTTCGTGAAATTTCAAAGGAACTTAACTGTCTCAAAAAAGTAAAAATACTGATTGCGCATCGGCTTTTCATGCTTCCACAAAGTCTCCTCCGGCTACACTGGATGGGTTATTGTTTCCACTTACTTCACCACCCTCGACCCTTAGGGCATCAAAGGGTTCCATTCTTTTCCCTATTCGAGACAGAGAAGATATTTGCACTTCAAAGTCACATCCTCCTGTTTTATTTCTTATATGTAATGTATGTACACTCAAATTCAACAATTCTTTTTCAAAAATGGCTAGGTCTAGGAACACCTAAACCATAACTCTGATACCACTAAAACTGTAACACCCTCCACCCGATTCTCATTCGGATGGAAACCCGAGTCGAAAGATACTACCTTAATCGGTTTATTTGTTATTAATTTACGTATATGCACTATAAATTTTTTTTCTTCGAAAATCCGATAGAGTTTTCTCTGTTTTTCTGAAAAACCCAAAATTTTAAAAAAATTTGTAAATTTCAAAAGAAACACTTCTAAAATGCATTCATTCTCTCAACTTCCATTTCGGACCCTCCGTCCGACTTCGAAATCACTTCACCACACAAACATTTATAAACACAACATTTAATAAAAATCATCTTAATCGAAATTAAACATTAATTGAATGATACATAAGAATTTCTTTATAAAATTACTT
This sequence comes from Litchi chinensis, assembly GCA_019925255.1. NCBI lineage: Eukaryota > Viridiplantae > Streptophyta > Magnoliopsida > Sapindales > Sapindaceae > Litchi > Litchi chinensis. Next base: position 15,540,467 of record CM034462.1, on the reverse strand, counting down.
TACGAATCAAAAACCTTTTCTACAACTTATACATCATCATTTATAAAATCTCGTAGATCCATATACCTGTACATGCAATTCCATATACTCAAACACCACTATATAATACCAAAAATGGGACTACCAAATATGGAGGGATGTGACTCGCAGAAAGCGCGACAGCTATTTTTTTCGTCTATCTCTATCTACAATGTCTAAATCTCAACTTACGCGTGAAAAATTTAGCATGCTAAATATTTCTACTTAGTAGGCGTATACAAACTTTACATGTATCATATCATCACGAAATTCATATTATAAAATAAAATTTCTAAAATTCTCAAGCCTTGATTAAAATTCATAAATAAATTTATTTATTATTAATTGCATGTATAAAACACATTAATTTTTTTTTACCAAGCACATCAAAATCCTAACTTCCAAAATGCTTGAACTCTTATCAGAATTCACAAATAAATCGATTTACTCATAATTGCACATATAAAACCAATAATTTTAACTTCCTCATTTCACAAAAAATGTCACAAGATAAAATAATCTTTTTATGATTTTCTCAAATTACTATAACAATTCATACGAAAATCATTTTATTAATTAAAACACATATACATAAAAGACGTTTTCAAACATATCAACACGATTTCTTCAAATTCCCATAATAAATCATAACGAAAGCACATTACTAACAATTACGTGTATAAAACCCATAACAATTGTTTTTCAACATAATTATACGATTTTCATGTAATATATATTTTTTTTTCTCAGATACAAGTGGAAAATCATTATTTCACAATGTTCGAACTTTTATATATAAATTTGCGAAGAATTCAAATTTTCATTCACTTCACGCATAAACATATTTACCTTCATTTTCAAGCATATCAACACGATTTTTCTTTAATAGTATTCAGCGCCCTTTGTAAATACTGACACGATACCATGGATTGGAAATCGAGTTTCACGTTTCCCCCGACATCGGACACTCGGTAACTACCCGTTGGAGCACGTTTCATATAATACATAAATTATGGGACTGGACACTCGGTGCCTCGTAAGGTCCACAAATTCAGTATCAACGTTTATAAGCATATCGGTGCAGTACTGCTATAATCACCTTATTGGCATGCCAAGTTCTCCAGCATCGGGCACTCAATGATTACCTGTTGGATCACATTTCACATATCATGGGTTTCATATTTCTCTCTGACATTAGACACTCGATGTCTGCTCGCTGGATCTCAATTTCACAATCGTATCGATTTCTGGACCGGACACTCGGTGCCTCTCAAAATCCTTGATCAACATCAATATACAATCATAACGGTGCAGTACTGCTAATATCTCTCTCTTGACATATCAATTTCCAATCCCCACCTATCAATGTACAAGTTTACTAGCGCTCTTATAAATTTTATTTATTAAACAATTTAACAATCTATTGTTTTTCGTTTCCAAATAAAAATTTCGTTAGGAAAGCAACAAAATAAATTTTAATCACACTTTTTCTTGTTTAGTCAAATAATTAAACGTAACATCATCAAGCATCATTTTACACCCAAATATTCATCAAAATTAATCAAAGACCACATTGCCCTTCACCTTACTAGTAAACGATTAACGCACTAACGTGGTCCAATTCTTTCTCAATTCTTTCCATTTCAAATCAAAATCATAAAATTGTAATCAATTGACATTTTATAACAATTCAACAAAATAAATTCACAAACCCTTTTCATACCATTTTCGATCAACATCCACTTTTTCATAAACTTTCCAAATTTCTTATGATCAAATACCACAAAATCATCCACAACATAATTCACACATCAAAATAATCCACAAATCATTCAACCAAAACATAAATAATCAAAATTTCAAACATTTTAAAATCATTTTAATAATAATTCAAACAAAAAATATAAAATTCTTGTTGGAATTTCTTATACGATTTCGTAATAAACTTTTATTTCAATCATCAAACATAATTGATAATTTATAAAATCAATTAACTTAACAAATCTATTATTTGAAATAAATAATAAAATCGAAAAAAAAAATAATTATAACTCAATCAGTTTAATTAAAAATAAAACTATCAAATAACCTTATTCTTTTGCTTATTTCTGGATCTAAAACGAACTCCTATTTGATTTTGTCATCATCCTCTCTTCATCCTAAATCATATAAAACTTAATTCATAATTTAGAGGAAAAATAAATTAATTTTTTAGAATACAAATTCTATTAAAATAAATTTACTTATCTGAATAATCGGATTCTTAAAATATTTTTCTTTTCTTTTCTTTTCTTCTTCCTTTCCTCCTTCTCGGCTCCTGCTATTTTTTTTTTCCCTTCTCCTGCTGTTCGACAGAACAGCTTTTGTGTCTTTTTGTTTTTGAAGACCAAAATATATATATACTACATGGCACACTCATCTTTATCATTCGCCTGCCGCCGCCTCATTTTAGCCATTTTTTTTAATTGTATTATTATATTATTTTTTTCTTCACAACCGGTACCCACTCTACTTTTCTATATATGTATATATTTTCTTGCTCAATCGGCAACATCAACCTTTCTGGATATATATATATATATATATATATATATATATTTAAATGAGCATGGCCCACCATTAACATATTTCCATACACGCACATATATATATATATATATATTTAAATGGGCATGGCCCATCACTAAAAAAAATAAAAACACCGGTTGATATATATATATATATTTACCAACCCATGTACTACAAATTTTCATTTTGTACCCTTATGGTCTTTTTCCTTTTTAATCTAACTTTCTTAATTCCTTTTAAAAATATCCTCCAATAGATTATTTATCGATAAACTTCTGGACTTTTAAGACTTGAATTAGACCAAATTAAAAAAAATAAATTGGATTTCAATTTTATCTCTTGGATCCAATTAGGTTGGGGCATTATAAAACTATAACAATTAACACTTATATAGGCAACCATTAAGCAAAAGTCTTTAATCCAATTCTAATCACCAATTAAACTTATATACTTCAGACTAATCACATCTACATTGTTCTAAATAATAATCATTATTTCCTTTTTGTCACCTCCAATAATATGTCAAACTTAATTAATCATTCCCTATAACTCTTACGCTTCATGTAGCTTCCGAATAACGAATTAATATATACCAATGAATAATTACTCACACATTTTTATCATTTTCTATCCATACTCTTTGAACAAATAAATCATTTAAAATCATATCCTATAACACCCATGCTATATCACATTCACATAAATTTCATTCAATTATTTCCAAAGTTCAAGTACTCAATTCCAAACCTAATAATCATGAATTTTCTTAAACAAAAGATTAAACACCGCACTTCCATCGTACAACTCTGATATTCAGCAAAATACCATTACTCATGCCATTAATAACACCACCAAACAATTATAAAATTTTACACATGTTACAAAAAAATTTAATCTGGAATTTTACTATGATAATCATTAATAATACCACCAAATAATTATACGATTTTTAAACATATTTCGAGAATCCATCTGAAACTCTATCAATACTCCAAATTTTTTGTGTTTGAATGACCAATTTGCCCTTTAATATATTTAATTCATATCCATACCTAAATAATTTCAAAAATATTCCATAATCATCCAATCCTCAAATCGACTATGTAATACTCTAATTAGATGTAAAACCTCTTAATTGCATGCTTTAAAAAAATTCAAATGGGTGTAAAACCATTAATACCCATTCTTTTTCAAAAAGGGCATTTTCGTCCAATAAACTTTGATTCACTTAAAACCTACTCAAATGGACTCATTTTTGATCCGTTTCGGTTTTCTTAGACTCTATTACTTATTTCGGAGTTTTTCGACTTTGGGGTTCGTTTTTTGAAAAATTCACTATTCACACATATACTATTCATCCGAAAATGCTATTCATCTCGATATATTTTCATTTCTCTTAAACAGAGGAAATTCGGTGCGTTACAGAAACTTTGATAAGCTATTCAAGGATTTTTGAAAGAAAAAATTTATAGTAAGAAAGAATATATATTTTATTGTATTATGTTATCATATTCAAACAGTTTTAGAGTTTTACATAGTAGATTCAGAATTATTCATTGTTGCTTTTAGAGAATATTACACATATTGTATATTATAAAGTTAGCAAAAATGATTTATATAGATGTTTATAGTTTTATGATGATATAAGATTTAAATTCGATTTTATCTATTTAGACATGAGTGCATATGAATTATGAGAATTATTTATTTTTACTAGAAATGATAGGACTCCACCTAAATTACCTCTTCCGGAATTCAAGTGAGCCCGCCTGGCATCCCACAGAACCCTTCTGGACTCTAGTTAGTAAGACCAAAGAACTCCGTGGAGTGAACCAATAAATTTGACAACTGCTACATTTATAAATTATAAATATTAAAATTTCTCTTTTTCTAAAATTAAGGTTTTTCTAAAAAATTTCAGTAGTATAATGATTGTTTTTCAACATTTCCCATTCTTTTAAATCACCTGAAAACAATTTATAAACACTTTTAAAATTTCATACATATTCTCCACTTTCACTTTGGATCTTAGGTCTATCTCAATCCAAAACCTAGTCACAATGAATCTATTTCCACAAAATCATTTCAAACTTTGAAAATATATTTTCATGCATGCAATCAAAAGTATTTACACATCATCCAAATATTTACATTATGCATATAAAATAGTCATCAAATATTTCGTTTATATTGACATGATACATCATTACAAACGTAACAAGTTTTTAAAACTCATTTACAACCAAAAACCTAAACATGTACATGATTTTATCTTAATCAAAATATGGATAAATGTGATTTCACAGAAGTATCGAACGTATCCAGCCCACCTAGTTTAAAGTAGGAGAACAGGCACCCTAATCACTCGTCTCTACATTTGAAGAGATTTTTAGAACATAAAATCAAAGAAAAATGAGCTAAAGGAGCTCAGTGATTGTTTAAAGTTTTCTATTTAAACCATTTCTTTAAAAATTCTACCTCACAAAAACATTTAAAATGAATCTCTATTTCTTAAACATTTTTATTTTTACAATCATGCATTTTATAAATTTAATAAACGATCTTGAGAGCTCGTATTCGTGCATAAAACATGATAAGGTTTCGTATTAGAATATAATAACAAACTACTAAATATTTCATGAACTTTCAAAGAAAAGCTAAAGCATTATTTTTCTAAATTCTGTATCTAGTAATGTGCTTTTTCTTTTTAAAACTGTACTAATGGAAACCCAAAGAAGCTATAATCATATAGCGACTAGTCTAACGCCACACAATGTGAGGTCACGTGGCGTAATTGCTAGCATCGCATAGCGTGACAAACTACAAAGATATCTGCGATTACTACGTAGTGAAATTCTATATTGCATACATAGAGCAAGATAATACCTCACACGTGTAAAGAGCGACACGACAGATTCGATAGACTCAATCCCTCTGATATTAGTGACATGCCCTCCCAACACTTGCCATACACATATGGGGTATATCGACCGAGTCTGAATCTATAAATCTATAAATTTAGGTAACTCATTAGCCTTTGAACACTTTCTTTATATATAATTCAAAGTTGAACTTTCTCATTTTATAAGCATAAAAATATAAAAACATATTGCATAAAATCTCACTTAAGCATAAAAGCTTATCATTTTTACAATTTCATGCATAAAATGTTTTCTTTCAAATTAAAACATAAAAATATCCATAAACTAACATCCTTAATGGAAACTCATAAAAATGCTTTAAAAGTAAACTAAAAATGCATTTAACATTCATAAAATATATTTACACTTACTTTGCTTTCAATCTACTAAAATACCTTTCAACAATCCTCTTTTGATTCCTTTGCAACCCTTTTACCTACAATGCATATTCTAGTTTAAAATCCATCACCCAATCATTTGAAACCAATACTAATTCACCCAAATTAACATTCAAACTACCATGCCCTTCATCTTAACTAATTACACTACATTACATATATAAATTGTTCTTTTGATTTTTCTATGCATTAATCATCTTAAATTCATCTCAATATCACCTTAATTCATTCACATGACAAAAACATAAAGTGCACCCCTAAAATTCCATGCTTGGCCGAATCCATAACAATCTCATCCAAGCTTCTTTTTTTTTTTTTTTTCATTTTCTCAATGTACATCATCTTAGAATCATGTAAAACCTCCTTTAATTATTTCCAAGCATTAAAATCAATTCATGTAAATCTAACCCTAGCTTGGTCGAATTTCACTTCATAGTATCCAACATCATTCTTCTACTTTCATTGCTACTAAACACACTAAAATCATTCAAATATTCATCTAATGTCCTAAAATCAATTCAATTTAAGTTTTTTTGAAAATTTGCATAAAAACCTAGAATACTCACCTTGGTTTCTTGCTTATCTAATGGCTTTCCTTGAGTCTCCTTTTAATTTCACACTTAAATACAAATCAATCTACTTCTAAACAAGTCAAAGATTACATAAACTTATCAAGTTATCATTTATCCAATAAATCATCAAGACACCATGAAAAATCAAGTAAACTTACCATTTTCACTTCACCTTCTTTGCTCAAACCTTGCCTTATCAACAAATTAGTGTGGATCCAATGATTTTAGCATAAAAATTTGATCAAGACAAGCTTGCCCTTCTTTTTCTCCCTTGACCAAGCCTAACCTTACTCTCTCTCAATTTCTTTATTTTAATTTTTCTACATCTTTCATGCACCCTTCAACTATATATAGGTCTTTATTTGGTTTAACATTTGCCCCTAAACTGAGTTTAAGTTTACAAAATTGCCATTAGTTAGGTTTGAAGGCTTTTAATTGGTTGAAATCTAACAATCAAGTCAATTCTAACTAATTCCATTCCATTTCAATCAAATGCTAACTAGTTGGTTAGGTTGTCTCCAAAATTGCTCATATGTCATCCTTATCTCTACACACATGTCACTCTCTCATATTTTCAAAATTCTCAAAATGCTCTTAATACATGTCTTTTACTACTTATTCAACCATACCCCTTTTTGGTAATTTCTTATCATCGATTTCATGTTAAATCTTAATCAATCATGATACCACTTCTCGTATTCGAATTTATCTCTAGTCTATCTGGAAATTCTACTAGAATTCAGTTACATATCTGAACGATTTAAATTACTTTATTATTCCATAAAAAAGGATATACTTTACACAGTACATATATAGTACTAGAATAGGGAATGGTATATTACAAGTACTGGAATCGGGAAGGGTATATTACAAGTAATATGTTAAGTTTTATTTAGAAATATTTTTGGAAAGGTTATATTTACCCACTGAGTATTAGCGCTCACTCTTTTATAAAACCAATTTTTTCATGTATTTGTCGCAGGTTTATGCAAATTATTTCATATCGTAAGAAGAATCACATAATAATGTTTGTATTTATGTATATTATTTTTAATTAATCATATTTTTAAATATGTTTGAAGAATACTTTTACAGATGAAATATCTTTTCTAGATATTTTGAGAATATTTTATATGTTCAATATATGGGTCCAATATAAGAAACATACAGATTTTTGGTTTGTTCAAATTATATTCATAAAACGATTATGAGATTTACGATGATTTTTTAAAAAATGTTTTACAGATGAAATATCTTTTCTAGATATTTTGAGAATATTTTATATGTTCAATATATGGGTCCAATATAAGAAACATATAGATTTTTGGTTTGTTCAAATTATATTCATAAAACGATTATGAGATTTACGATGATTTTTTAAAAAATGTTTTACAGATGAAATACCTTTTCTAGATATTTTGTGAATATTTTATATGTTCAATATATGGGTCCAATACAAGAAACATACATATTTTTGGTTTATTCAAATTATATTTATAAAATGATTATGAGATTTACGATGATTTTTTTAAAAAATGTTTTACTTCTGTAAAAACCCATATTTCAATAAAAAAGACTCTAGTTTTTACGGGATTCTTCTAGACTCGATAGAATAGTTAATATAGGTCCCTTCAGGGGGTGAGGTGAAGATAGAAAAGAGAAAAGGGAAATTGGAAATTAGAAACAGTGGTTTCATTTTTCTTTATATAGTGAGTTTATTAGGTCAGGTTGGATTGATTGATTGGATTATCATACTGATTCAACTCAATCCCAAATTTACCATAGTCAAGCGACTCCACCCAATTAAAATGGTTAGGTCATGTCGAGTCTCAGATGCCTGCCCATGTGCCAATATTGCATTAGACATACATTTACTCATTTACCGTTGCCCCTAACGAATCTTTTAACATTTGGATGGAAAATACTTACCCACTAACGACTGAGGTTTTTTGAAGAATACTTTAAAAATCAGATGTGGTTTCACATTAATTTCAAGGTTGTAATTTTCAATCTGGAGAAGGTCTGACATAATACTAGCCTAAGCTGTATCCTTTCTAAATTTTAATATAAGGGGTTTTTTTTTTTGTCTGAAAACTGAACAGTATTGCTGAAGACTGAAAACTGAATAGTGACTAAAATTTGAAATCTGATAAACATGTTTATTTTTTTTTCTCTTACCTCTGAATGTATAATAATTTTATTTGTTTTTTAAAGTTAAAATTGTCTGAATACAAGCAATTTGACATTTATATCATTTTACTATTAGTTGTTAAGTAACTTTATTTAATATAATACAAACAATTATAATAAATTATTTAATAAATAATTTATTTAAATTTTGAAATAAAAACTTTAAGATAAAAAAACCAAAAGGAGAAACAAGAGGAGAAACTTTAAAGTTATGTTATACACAAACAAATTCTCATCAATATATATAAATCAAAAACATCAATAACACAATGAAATTTTAACAAATAAACATAATATGAGCTACTTCACAAGTAGATTAATAAAGAAAATCAATAAAGATTCTTATTGGAATTTGATTGGAGAAATATAGTAATCCAGCTATAGAAAAATTTGATGTTGAAATATTTAGGGTTTTTATTTTTCAATGTGTTTGTTAAAACATTAAAAGAAATTTGCATAATATAAAACTAAGATAAACTTGAAAATATGTTACTTTGGAAAAGATAAACTTAAAATAATATATTTATAAAATTATTTAGTGATTTTGTATTAAGTGAAAAGTAAAAAAATGTAAGAGGTTGTTTGTTTTTGCACTTAAAACTTAATAATGTTGAATTAGGTATATTAAGAGATTTTTGTTTTTTTTTTTAAGTGATCAAACCACTTAAAAAAAGTTATATTTTTTACTTTTTACTTAATACAAAATCACTTAATGATTTTATAAATATATTATTTCAAGTTTATCATTCCTAAAATAATATATTTTTAAGTTTATTTTAGCTTTACATGATACAAATTTCTTTTAATGTTTTAACAAACAACATTGAAAAATAAAAACTCTGTACATCTCAACATCAAATTTTTCTATAGCTGGATTACTATATTTCTCTAATCAAATTTCAGTAAGAATTTTCATTTTTATTTTTATTAATCTAGTTGTGGAATAGTCCATATTGTATTTATTTGTGGAATAGGAATCAGGAATGAGATTGATTGATAGTGTTTACTTGCTTAAAATTCATTCCGTAATGGGAATGAAATAATGGGCCCCACATCAATTTGGGGTTGAGGAATGGGAATCCCATTCCCCCCAACCCACTTGGGAATCCCATTCTCATTCCCTTTGTCAAGCTAAAATGTCCCTTATACCCTTCTTTAAAAAATGTGCTATAAGTTTATTCCCTTTGTTTTATATTTATAAATATAAATATTTACATATGCTATAAGTTTTCATAAAAAAATGTGTTAGTGCAAAATGTTATATTTTATAAGAAATAATTTACAGTTAGCACTAAAATTTTGAGTTCAATTGAAGAATATTACAATAATACAGTTAAGAAAGTTTAGGTAATATTTTATATATAATTAAAAAAAAAATGATTTGATATACCATATAAATACATAATATCTTCTTCAAAAAATAAAATAATAAATACACAAAATGCTTATAATGATATTGTCAAATTGTTAAGAATTTTTTTTTTTTTTTTTTAGCTTATTATGATGAATTACAAGATAAAAAGATAACACTAACATTTTAAACAAAATTTTGTATATTGTAATTAATCCATAATTTTAATTAAGGGTATTTTTGTAACTTATAATCAATCCATTCCGATTCCAAAGTAAAGTAAACAGTTTAATGGGAATACTGCTGATTCCGATTCCAATTGTTACAGTTGAAGTAAACAACTTATTCTGATTCCGATACTTCATTCCGATTCCAAGTCATTCCGATTCCAGATCATTCCGATTCCTCCAAGTGAAGTAAACGCACCATCATATTATTTTTGAAAATATTTCCATTAAATCTTTTTATGTAAAACTGGTTATAAGGTCCAAATCCTAATGGATCTAGAAAATTAATTGAAGCTCAAAATTTAAATGGCCAAAAATTAATTTATGAGCACCCAATTGGAAATATATATATATATATATATATATATACACACACTCAAACCAGCCCATTTTAAATGGGCATTGAAAAAAAAAAAGGCAGAAACAAAGAAAGAAAGAGGAAAGTGTTCGGAGCTTGAGCATTGAAAAGGACAAATGAGTAATGGACCATTTCTTTATGGAGAAAGAAAGTAAAGTCATGCACTAACTACCATGACCACCAGTTTTGTCTCATGCACGACACCCACTTTCTTTCTTTATAAAGAAATTGTCCATTACTCATTTGTCTCGTTTAATGCTCAAGCTTCGAACACTTTCCTCTTTCTTTCTTTCGTCCATTCAATTTTTTTTTTCCAAGGCCCATTTAATTGGGCTGGTTTGGGTGTGTGTGTGTATATATAAACATTGGACGGCAGCAAGCACACACAGTGGATGAGCAGAATGACAAACAAAAAAAGAAAACGAGATCCATGAGGAGAAAAGAAAAAGTAAAGAGAATATTTGGGGACAGTTTTTTGGTATGCAATTATTTAAGTTTCAGATTCAATTTTCTGGTTGGATTTTTATAAATCCTGAACAGGTTCTTGAGTTGCTTTTAGTTGGGGAAGAATTCAAGGATAACACAGGTGTTATTGGTTTGAAATAAAGCTTGAAATTTGTTTCGTGAGTGAATAATTTTATTTTAATTGAATTGAATTGTTTTAAATTATTTAAATTTCAGCTTTTGTTTATTTAATTGTTATTTAAAGGAAATGATTTAAATTAGTCCGTTGATTTTATTGATTATGAATTATGAATTACGATTTGATTACAGAATAATTATATTTATATTCGAAATATAATTATATAAATTTGCATCTAAATATTATTGGAGTTGCGAAATGAATGAAATGAGATTTTAAAACACCAGGACTGCATCTTTCCTTTTAACGATCATCAGGTAATATATGTTTAAGTCCTAGAGAGTCGTTCAACACGTGTATGATAAATGTTTGAGAGTCATTAAGCCATTCAACACGTGTATGACAGATGTCTAAGAGTTATTGAGTCGTCTAACACATGTATAACAAATGTTATCCATCGCTCTATATATGGTTGATATCTCCATTACATATGATATATTTCCTTGGATACTAAATTAGTGTAGATTGAGTTTTTTTATTAGCAAACAAAAATGATCCATGCAAATATTTATAGTTTATCGCAATATGAGATATGATTTTAATAATTACTTTTGGATATGATTGAATTTGGATCATTGAGATTCTATTTCTATTACCAGTTTTATATATTTTTAAAACCATTTTTCAGGTAACTGTCAAGTCTCGAAATAAATCTTTAAATAGGAGGAGGTAGGTCACTTGATCAAATGATGTAAGGAAATCATATTTTGATATTATATATATTTTGTATATTACATGGTATCTAGGCTTGTGTGTGTATATTTATCACCTTAATGTTGTAAAATATTTGATTACTCATAAGTTTTGTTTATATTTTGACTTCCAAATTTGAAAATGATGTCAACATATTTTATAGTAATGTTTTCTTATGAAAGCAAGTTTGTTTTGTATGTTTTACATGATATTGCTTATATTTGAAATATGATTTGGGAAAGGGATCCAGATCTTAAGTAGTTAAGATTTGAAATATTGTAGAAGTGTTTATTTCATTTATTATAGAGTGGAATTATTGGATAAACAACAGTTATATTATCGAAATTTTTATTAAACCACCTTATTTATTATTAGATTTTCTAATGATTTTTATCAAAAAATTTAGAATCATATACAATTTTCCAGCTTATCACAGAGTTTTCTTGGATTCAAGATAGAAATCTACGACGGTTAGTCACTCGTGTTCTATAAATCTCTTTCTTTACTAATCAAACTTAGTATATAATATTTTTAATATGAAAAACTACACCAACTAGTACCCAAGGAAATTTGTCACAAATCATCTTGGTTTAGCATCGATTCTTATTTATTTTAATATGTTCTTGAGTTCTTGAAATTGCATTCTAGGGTTTCTTGAATTATTGATTTATTATCATATTTATTTCTTGAATTTATTATCATAGTAAACTCATTTTGAGTTTGCTTTGAAAGTTGGTGCCACTTTTCTATATGCTGTATGACAGTGTGAGTTTGGTCACAAAATCCAAACAAAAGTTATTACATATGAAAGTTGAATACCTATATAAAACAGATAAAACTGGATCCATAACAAATAAACAAAACTGAATTCATATTGAATCTTTGAATTTGATTTTAAAAATATTGCTAGTATTATTAATGTTTTGATTTATTAATTTTAACACTGTTTAATTACTATATTTAATTAATTTATTACTTTTTTATTTTTAATTTCCAAGGTTCTCTTGTTATTAATTTTTTATTTGAATGTTGGTAGTTTAAAAATATAATAACATATTTGTTTATAAATTTCATGATTTTAGTTAATTACATCTTTAAATTACTTAATCTTTTCATATAAAAAAAATTAAGAAAACAATAACTGTATGGTCCATAAATTACTTTATGGACCAGATTTTTCAGTTTTTGATTAGATCCAGTCTGCACACTAAATTATTGAGTGCAGCCCAAGTTCAGATTTTCGAGAATTAAATTTGACTGCATTGCATTTCGGGTTCACTATGTTAAAGGGCCAGACCGGACTGGGTTGGGCTTGTGCAGCCCGTTTGACACCTCTTGTTTTCATTGACCTCAATTATACAATAAAGAAGCATCTAAAACTTTCATTTATGTAGTGACACCCTTACAGTTATAGGTGTATCTCGATGTAACGACAAGGTGGCCATTTGGCATTTATGGAGCCATGGATGGGCATTTAAAGTAAAGAAAGGATTCCCTGCTAAATTATTATTTTTGCTAAAATTTTTATAAGAAAAATTTAAATTTAAGTGATGTTAAAAATATATATATTTATATATAAAACAATCTTAATCACTAATTATTTTTATTTTTTATATGTCAATAGATTATCAGCTATTGACAAACCTAGTGTTAACTCAAAGAGGTCACATTCCCTGCTGAAATTTTATAAAAAATTGATAAGTTTTTGTCTACAAAAATTCCATTAAGTTTTTTTTTTTTTTTTTTGACTCAAACAATATTCATATTATATTTGTTTAAATTACATTTCCTACTAAAACTTAATTTCTTGTTCATATATAGGATTCACATAATTTAATTGCCAATAATTTTTTGTGAACACTATAATTATAAATCTAGAATTAAGTTTTATCTCATTGATTGGAAATACCTTATTTATTTATTTATTTATTTTTCCCTTATGTTTTATATTTAGAGATTTTTAAAGTGTAAGGCTATATGTGTCCTTAATTAGCTATATTATTTATTTTTATTATTAGTTACGTCTTTATTATGTTGGAGATGACTAGAGGTCAACCAAAAAGAAAATTTAAACCACAATTTTTTTTAAAGTATTATTATTAATTTATTGAAGTGTCTACTCTCATATGAATGTTTTGGTCTGCCACTATTATCAAAAGCTTAGCACAAAACAATAATAATAATAATAACAAAGAATCCTTACCCATTTGAAGTAAACAAAGAGGGCATTTGATGAAGGTATATTACCGTTGGTGAAGTAGACAGGGATCCAAATGCTTTTTGAAGATTTCCTAAGGCTGGTGAACAATGAAGCTAACTAGGCCTTTACAGTGAAATATGGGTAGGGCATATGTTTTGCTGACGCCACTTGTAATAAGGAAAGAGATGCAATGGAATTTGAAGATTTTTACCCAATTAGGGTTTCCTTTTTTTTTTTTTAATTGCTATTTAAATTGTTTCCTACACATACACGCTTTCTTTCTTGATTGTTTCCTAAATAGATACTGCTTTAACTCGTTCAAATAGTACACCTTCCATATTTTTTTAGCTTGTTGAATTAGTGCATCGTTCTATAATTCTTTGTAATATGTTTTTTTTTTTTTTACTGAAATTTGCATAATTATGTTGATGCTAATGAAATTCACATAATAAATATAATGATTTCTAATAATTCTTCTAATTGTTTGATACACAACAACTCTCACTATTTATTTATTGACTTTTTAACATTTGACGTAGGAGACAAAATCTACCATTTTTAAGATTTAGTTTCCTATTATTTCACATATTACTATTTAGTTTAATTTATATTTTTATAGTTTTGTTCTCAAAACAAGTGTCAATTATATTGGTTATTTCATTAGACGATTAATATAATTTTAATAAATTTATATTACTAGTTTTTAATTTAATTTATATTACAATTTTTTAATTTAATATTTATTTATTTAAATTTAATCTAAATTATTATATCTTAATATGACTAAATATGAATATAATAGAGATAATTCTAATTTTTTCCTGTAGTTTGATATAATAGCAAAAAACCCCATAACTTTAGAAATTGCTAAGGATCCCTTATAGTCTTCAAAAGCAGCAAAAAGACCCCTATTGTTTATAAAAACAACCCAAAAAAACCCCTATTGTCAAGGTTTTTCTGGTAATTTTTATAACTAATACCAGAAATTACATATGTTTTTTTAGCTATTTTTGAAATTACAGGGTGTCGACGTTGAATTTCAGTTGACGAGTAATCAATGCCTAATACCTGCAATCAAGGTGAGAAAACACAAAAAACTAAGAGAACAACACGACAAAGAACCCAACAAGATGAAGAAACACAAAACATTTTACGTGGTTCAACAATAATAAGTCTATGTCCACGACTGTCTCTCTTAATCTCTACAGAGTGACAATATATTATTCAATACTATGTGTCTTTTATAATGGTTTTTGACCCCTATTTATAGGGGAAGAGGCGTTACAATTCTGGTTACCACAAAACAGGAAAAGAATCTCGAATTAATTACATTTTCCAAATAATTCGAATAAAATCAGAAAAATCAGGAAGAGAATCATGAATTAATTACACTTCCTAATCTGTTGGAATAATATCAAGAAACTGCTTCCATTAAATCTGGGATAATGTTGACTAAATTCGAATTTGAATTAACTTCTGTTTCTGAATAGAGAATCATGGTTGGATTAGGTAATTGCCTATTTTGGAAGATTTTATATTAATTACGCTTTTGAGCGAGCTGCTGACTGTATGGCGGTTTCAAGCTTGAGCTCGCTAATAGACGAGCTGTGCACGAGGCAAGCTGCATCCTAGCTATGCTTACAAGCTCGTTGATGCAAACTGAAGAAATTACTTGAGCGAGCTGAAAAGCTCGCTAAGCTTAGAATTGATACTGGGTCTCGTCTGATGGGTCTTAACTGGGTTGACTTTATCGGACCTTTTTATCGGGCCTAAACTGGGTTTTTACCAGTCTATTAATGAGTCCGAAATATACATATAACACAGGGTTTTCTTTTTTTGCTATTATATTAAACTACAAGGGTAATTAGAATTATCCCAATATGATAAAATGAAGGGATAATCCTAAAAAACCTATTGTAGTTTACAAAAATCTTCGTTTTACCATATTAGTTTTATTTTTATCCAAAATTCCTTCTGACGGTAATAAATTACCAGAAAAATTATATAAAAGATAAAAAGACAATTTTAACCATGAGATTTTTATTTAATAAATAAAATATTATAAGGGATGCTCTCAAAAAACATATTGTGATTTGCAAAAATATCTGTTTTATGACACTATTTTTATTTTTGTCCAAAATCCTCTTTGATGTTAATAAATGAACAGAAAAATTATATAAAGGGTAAAAGGATAATTTCAACCCTGAGATTTTTATTTAATAAATAAAATGATTATAAAATAAATATTTAAAAAATCTGGATTTCCAATCGATTGGAAGCTTAAAAGTTGGAAACCCAATCTTGTTGAAACCCAAATAATAGACAAAAAATAAAATCAACAAAAAACTCATCAACGTACCTAAAAACACAAATCATTAACAATCACTTACATGGGTAGTTTAAGTGTTTTTATTAGTGTTAAGAGAGATTTTAGGCAAAAATGAAATCATATATAATAAAATAAATATTTTTGCAAACTACAATAGATTTTTTTTGAGGATTATCCCTTTAATTAATATTATTTTAATTAATTTTTTTATCGCATTTCTTATTTTACTCTTAGAGTTAAATGGTCAATCAAACTAATTTAATGGACTACGTGACCATTAAAGACATTTTTGTCTTTTCACATGACTCCAAAGAAGTATTTTTAGTTATTTTATTACGTTAAAGAGGGATTTTGAATATAATTGAAACTATAGGTGATAAAATATGAATATTTCTGCAAATTATAATGGGTTTTTTTTTTTTTTTTTTTTTTATTATCCCTAAAAGGAAATCACTATGATATATTTAAATAACTGAGATCAAAACATATTATTGAATAATTGTGTTTATGCTTATTCGTCTAGTTAAATATTAGTATTTTTTTTTTTTTAAGTCCTTTAGAATTTATATTTTTGACTCAGTCTCCCAAGACAGAAATTTTGGCTCCGCCCTTGAAAATTTTATTAATAACTAGAAAAATAGTAACATCTAGTCAGGAGGGGACGTATTGAATCTTGCTTCTCAAGACATGTATACAACTATTACTATATATAATAAGAAAAAAAAATGCGTGAGATAGAAATACACTAGAAAAACATGAATTTGAACAAACATAACAGGGTACGAGAAGACATAAATTTTTTTTTTTCAAACGACTTTTCGGTTACTAAAACGCTGATGAGGATGATAACTATTTTGCGGATTATGATATTTTCACTGGTAGTTCTGTTGTGGGTTTTATTTTTGTTTTTGTTTCATATTGAACATGAAGAGAAATATATTGTTGATTAATATATATCTGATAATGTGCATTATAATGATAATATTTTTGTAATATATTATAAATGAAAATAAATGTCATATTAATTACCATAATAATATGTTAGTTCACCATAATAAATGACGCTATTAAATTATTAAAATATTTAGAAAGTTTTTTTGATCCGTTTTCAATTACTTTGGCTAAATCATATGTACATGTAGTTAAAAGGTTACAAGGATAAAATTGTCAAACAACAAATTTTCGGATGTTACATGATGATAAAAAGTAAATTATGTAATTTCATCTTTACTTGTATTTGAAGGTGAAGAAGCATTTGAGAGTTCATTACGTCATGTGCTGCAATTGCACTTGGGGGATTTTGATGTAACGCAACACATGATGTTAGTGGTGTAAAAAATGAAATATCTATTTTTTATTAAATTCATCCATTGTATTCTCACTCCTTAAAAAAAATTTCTCTTCTTTTCATCAACTCAAATGCAATGTATAAATTAAATTGGTGATTCTAACAATTTAAAAGTTAAGACGCATTTTATCATCTCAGCTTATTCAGCTTATCTCTAGGAACTTTAAGAATTCTTCTCTACACATGCTTCCTCAGATACTTATGACGAACCAGCGAACTAAGCTCAAGATTGATACCACTTGGCTACTAATGATCACTTGCCTATGTCAATGTCAACATGAAGTTATCTAAGAGTTAGTTATTCTTTGATGTGTTAGAATGATTGATGATCACTGATAGAGATAATAACAGGATTTGTTAGCTAAGTTAGGTGGATGATTCTTGATATACAAATTCTGTATTTTCTTTATCCATTGTAAGATTGTTTTTTCATTCTTGATTTATTCTTGTGAATAATCTACGTTTGATGGTGTTGAACCTTTCTTCGAACCTAATTGAATTTGGGTTCGAACCCAAATTCATGATTAATAGACGGTTTTTTTTTTTTTTTCCTTCAATTTGAATAGACTATTTCGAACCTAGATGAATAATCTAGGTTCAATGATGTCGAACCCTTATTCAAACCCAAATCAATCTAGGTTCAACGTAGAACCTAACTGAATTTTGGTTTGTCATCTAGGTTCGAACACAAGTCATGATGAATAGATTTTTTTTTCTTCTTCACTTTGAACAAATTATTTGAACTTAGATGAATCTGGGTTTGAATAATATGGATTCAAAGAAAAACAATGTCAAGCCTTTCTTCGAATCTAGATTCATTTGGGTTTGAATAATTTGGGTTCAATGTCGAACCCAACTAAATTTGGATTCGTCATCTGGGTTCAAGCCCAAATTCATGATGAACAGATGATTTTTTTTTTCCCCCAAGTTTGAGGGTTTGACAGTTTTGTGGGAGATTGATGATGTTGAGAAATTAATTGATGATGAAAGATAATGGTTAAGGCTATTTTTAGGATTTCCAGGTGGATTGGGATTGGAGAGATGATTGAAGATGATTAAGGGTTAGAGATCTAATCTCCAAATTGAATCTCCATCGTCCATCAATCATGATAGATGGTGGAGATCTCATCTCTATATTAATTCATTTTTTAATTTCTTCATCTTTATTTTTTTTATTTTTGTCATTTTGTCTATTCTTAATTAATTTTTATATTTATATCTAGAAAAAATCTCAAAAACCATATGATATATGAAACAATTTCCTTTTACAACCCACTATTTTATTTTTATCTAAAATCCCACAAACATTATAAAATTAATAGAAAATCCCATAAAAGTTTTTTTTTTTTTTAAAAACCATTTTAAATCTAAAATCTTTATTAAAAAAATATAATAATCATAAAATAATATTTTAAAATGAAAAAATTATAAATTAATAAAAACTGATCTCCACTGTCTATCTATCATAAACAAACGATGGAGATCAATTCATCAAACTAAACTATAAAAAAATTTATAAAAATTAAAAATATATATTTTAAAATTAAAAAAATAATAATTATCATCATCAATCTAGGTTCTAATGGTTGGAAACCCATAATATCTCACTGAAAACTTAGAAAAGTCAAAAAATTTGGGTTTCCAACAATTAGAAACCCAAACTTTCTGGGTTTCCAAGTGGCTGGAAACCACCATCATCATCAACCATCAATACCACAAAAAAAAAAAAAAATACATACATATATATATATATATATATAGATATCAACCCAATCATCAATCATCAACCATCAAACCACTGAACACCAAACCCACCCATCAATCATCAACCACCAAACATCGAACCATTGGGCTTATCGTTGAACCCATACTATGGCCACTATCATCATCGGTTGGAGAAAAATTAGGAAGAGAGAGAGAAAAAAAAAGGTAGATAAGAAACCAAGTGAGAAAGACAGAGAACTTGGGTCTTTGATGGTAGATGAAATTCAGGTTTCCATCATCGGAGACCCACCTGGGTCTCCAATGGTGGAGACCACAACCTCCATTACGTTGTCACCATCATTGAGATATCCACCACCATCATCACCTGCTAGAGATAAAGAAAGAAAGAGAAAGGTGTTGGCCAGAGATAAAGAGAAAAGAGGAAGAGGGGAGAGAGATAGAAAGCAAGAGAGAGTTGTGAGAAAAAAATATTATATATATTTTATTTTTAATTTTTAAATCAAAAAATCATTTTTATAATTTTATATTAATATGATTTATTTTGAATTTTTTAATTTATTTTTTATTTTTTTCTTTTTGCCTTTATAGTTAAATGATCAACTATGTCAATCTAATAGAATCTGTAATCATTAAGGGTATTGTCATCCTTTCCTCTACCTCCGAGAGGGATTTTGAATATTTATATTAATGTTAAGTTGTGTTTCGAATATTTATGAAACAATGAGTTGCAAAATAGATATAATTTTTATACATCGTGTTGTTTTTTTGGATTTCCTTTATATTTATATTTATATTTTTTATTTTTTTAAAATAAAAAGATAAGGATATCTTGGACTTTTAGTATTTTTGTCATAAAATCACTAAAAATTTGGATGGAAACTGTTTCGGTTGATGGTAGGGGGATTTTTTAGCTCATATTTTAAAAAATTAGAATAAACTGAGATTATTTTTAATTTCAAGGGTTCCCTAAAGTATAAAGCAAGATTAGTTTCGAAGGGTTTCAGCAAAATGAAAGGGTGGACTATTTTGACACTTTTAGTCCAGTCATAAAAGCTTCATCTATAAGAGTGATTTTTACATCAGTTGTCACCAGTGCTTGGGACAACCAACAAGTTGATATCAACAATGCTTTCCTAAATGGTGAGTTAAAGGAGGAAGTCCACATGGTGCAGCCTCCAGGTTCTGTTAACTCTCTACTCCCTGATCACGTATGCAAAATAAGAAAACCTTGTATGGCTTAAAGCAGGCTCCACGGGCCTAGCTTTTCGAGCTCAAAACTGCAATTGTTTCAATCTTGGTTCATCAATTCTAAAGCAGTTTTATCTCTGTTTGTTTGAAGGCATCACATTCTCAAGTGGTTTATCTCCTGGTTTATGTGGACGATATTATTATTACTGGCGGTGACACCTCTCTCATTCATTACACCATTTCGGTTTTACAACACAAGTTTGCCTCAAAAACTCTTGGTTTTGTTGGATATTTTCTTGGCTTTCAAGCTGTTAGAACTGCTCAAGGTTTACATTTATCTCAATCTAAGCACATGATGGATCTTCTTCAAAAAACTAACATGCTAAATTGTAAGCCTTGCTCAACTCCTGTGTCCTCAAGTGTTAAGTTGTCCAAAGAAGCAGGTGTTCCTTTTACGGAACCTTTTCTATATCGAAGCACTATAGGTGCTCTTCAATATCTCACTAACACCAGGCCAGACATTGCCTTTTCTGTGAATAAACTGAGCTAATTCTCAATCTCTCCCACTAATGATCATTGGAAAGCATGCAAAAGGCTACTTAAATATCTTATGGGCACTATCGATCTTGGTATACTTTTTCAGTTTGCTAATAGTTTGCATATTGAAGCCTTTAGTGATGCAGATTGGGCTTCTTGTGTTGATGATACTCACTAAGGCCTTGTCTCAGTCTCGGTTTGAGTTTTTACGGTCCAAACTGACCTTAGTTGACTCACCTAAGCTCAATTTGAGAAGAAATGTCAAAGCATGCACCCCTCAGCTCACTCAAACTTCATCATCTCAGCTTACTCAGCTCATCTCCAGGAACTTCAGGAATTCTTCGCCATACAAGCTTCCTCAGCTACTTACGATGAACCAGCGAATCGATCTCAAGATCGATGCTACTGATGATCACTTGGCTATGTCAATGTCAGCATGAAGTCAGTTAAGAGTTAGAATTACTTGCTAACGTGTTAGAAATATTGGTGATCAATTATAAGTTATAACAAAATTAGTTTGCTGAGTTAGGTGGATGATTCTTGATATATAAATTCTGTATTTTCTCTGGCCTGTTCTAAGATTGATTTTTCATTCTCGTGAAAACAAGAAATGTAAACAATTTCTTTTCAATGAAAACTTGTGTATAAAGTCTTATCAATGGTGACTTGATTTTTTTGCAATAATCTTTCATCAATCATGGCATTCCTTTTCAAAATGTAATAAAACTACATTTTTTTTTAGGGAGTAATAAAACTGCTCTAAAACAAGTTGAAAAAATAATGTATAACTGAGCAAACATCATTAAGTCCATTAAAATAAACAGTTGATACAAATTAAGTAATCATTACAAATCCATATTCCACACTGAATAAACATAAGAAGAGCACTAAATTAAACAAGAGCTCTTCTTTTAGGGACATCAAAAGAATAAAAAAGTTAAAAATTTGCTGTCAAAGAAGAAAAGAACAAAACGTAAAGGGAAAAAGGGAAAAGGTGTTTATGGTTACCATTTGAATAAAATGGTTAAAACTAACAAAATCACATCAGATCGAACCTTGCATATGTTCCATCTAATAAAATCATGTCATGACAGGCCATCAACACCATCAAAATCTATGTGCAATTTGGAAGAGCAAGTATAAACGGAGCAAACGGCTTGAAATGCCATCAAAACCAAGAGCAGAACCGTGGCTAGCAAGGTAAGTATCTTCCAAGAACCAAAGATATAACTCTTCATGTATTTCCTAACCTTAACCTTCCACAATCCGTCGTAGTACTTGTTAACATCTTCAATCACTTTATCAATCTGTGGCACTCTGGTCAATCTAAGAGACTTGTTCATCCCATTCCACAGCTTTGCAGCCTCAGCATCACTCTTGAGCCTATTGAAAATGATCCCTTTTTCCCTAAGCAACTTCACATCCTCCTCCGTGTCAATGATCCCATTCATCAACTCTGTGTAACGTGCAAAAACCAATGGCCCTGATGCGGTTGACGCCTCATAAGCCACTAAATTCCTCAACACAACCGCTGTGTTAATGTCAAGACTGACTACGGGAAGGTACAACGTAGCACTCTTCGTGTCGAAGCTGAGGGAGGATATATCACCATTGGTTGGCAAGAAGCGAACCTTTGACTTTGCAAGCTCGGTAACACTAGGGATTGTGATTTCCTCCACTAATGGTGCTTTGTTCATGTCATTATTGGTCTTGTTTGCAACACTTTGCTCTCCATTTCCTTGCGCAGATAACATGTTTTGAATAGGTTGTGCTAAGATTTGGATCCCGGGAAACCTGGATAGAAGAATCCAAGGCAACCTAACAAAGACCTTGACCACCTTTTTTAGAACGCCTGACCTAGATAGCACCTTCCAAAGCTCACTGAAGAATTTCTTCACGTAATATGAATCCGTCGAAGACGTTTGATCATTCTCTTGGGAGTATGTCTGGTCATCTTCATTTGTGGTCTGCATCTGATCATCAACCTCTATTAATATTGTCAAAGGCTGCTCTGGTGTGGGGACAATAGCTTTGTACAAGAAATCAAGCAAGTGGGCAGCATCTGAAACATGAATATTGTTCATGAACAACTTTAAAGGTGAAATCTCTTCACAGAAACCGTTTAGCATGGCTTGCAACAAATCATCAGCTAATTCTAACGAAGAATACTGAACTTGAAGCAGCTTCTGCAAAATAAACAAGGGAATTTGATTCTCGAGCATGATAATATCTCTAAGAATCACGTTGTGGAAACATTTGATCCCAGCATAATCAACCAGATGAGCCATTGCTATTGAAGAACTGCTTACAGATAGTTTCCGTTCTCTGACAGCATAGATCTGAAAAACGTCCAGCAAGAAGGAAGCACCAAGGGCCATAATCCAAGCCAACATTTCACTACTACAATTGAGAAACCTGTGATAACATGCTCGAATATTCAAGTCGAGCATGATCAGCTCATCAACAACGTCCTCGAACTTGAGATCGCCATGGTTGAGGAGCTGCCTCTGGATTCTCTTAGCTGCACCCAGCTTGTACCTCTCCATTTCGTACAACTCCGGACGACGGTAGTGGTATGGACCAATGGCCACTTCGTGAGGGATGTATGAATAGGGATCGGTGGACATGAGCGTTTTGGGGACGTTGAAGATGGAAACTGGGATTTCTGTATCGGTTTCGTGCTCTTCTTCGAGGGTTCGACGGACACTAGTTACCCAGTGACGCTCATCAAATTGTGGTTGTGGATTGGAGGACTTGGACATGGACATGGACATTGCTGGTTGTAGAGAAGACATGTTTCTGATGATTTTAATTTGAAGGAGGAGTTTATTAGTTGTGAGCGGTTCTGATGTTTTGATTTGAAGGAGGAGTTTATTAGTTGTGAGCAGTTTCAGATGGATTGATGGGTATTTATCGGCACAACAATGAGAACACTTGCATTACTAAGTGACAAAACATTTAATTTTTTAAAGTATTAAATCAATCATTTTTTATTCTAAGAATTTCTATAATTAAACCAACCTCCAAAAAGTCAAGGGCTTTTTGTTGTACCCATGTACCGCGTGACACAGTAACAATGACAGGTGGATATTTCTCTAATTGTTCACGTAATAATATATAGGAGGCTTTTCAAACTTTTCATAAGAATTTGTTCTCAAATTAAATACTACATAAGTTATTAATATCTTATAAATTATAAAATAATATAATAATTAATATTTTATTAATAACTCGCATATCATATCATTGAAATATAAATTTAGATAAAAAATTTAGAAACCTAACATTACTTGTTACAAACCATCCCCTTTCTAGGATTACCCTCAGATTTGATCTTAAAAAATTCTCAAATACAGTTGTAACTCAACCGTACTATCTTTTTTAAGCTAGCCCATCTCCGAAGGTTCTTACGAATTTTTTTCGCATCTCCTCCCCTCGAACCTAGCCACTTCTCTATAATGCCACAAAGTTCTTAGTTTGGTACCAATCAACTGAACTAGTCGAGTTGGTTGGTATCAAACTAAAAACTTAGTGGTGCTTATAGAGAAGTAACCAGGTTTAAGAGAAAAAGATACAAAAGAAATCTGTGAGGATCTTTAGAGTTGAACCATTCCAAAACAGATAATACGGGAGTTATAGGACCATCCTAAAATCCCTTGAAGAACGAGGTTAAAAAAGCGGGTGGGCTGTAATATTACTCATTATTTAATTCTCATATTTAGGATGAGCCCATATTATCTTTTAATTTATCGCTCTATTTATTTTTATTTTCACTTTATGGTGCTGCTTAGTATTAGATCGAATTTCTTTCCGTACAATTATTTGCGTGCAGAGATCACCACGTTATTTCCAATTCCACTGATGCTAGCTGTACGGACATAACTCTTTTTTGAAGGCCTGTTGCGGTTGACGGTCTGAACATATATGTTTCATGATTTGATTTTGGCCGGAAAAAAATCGTACCAGACAGTTTCCAAGCAGATGCGAAGCCATGAAAGTTCGAAAACAAAGCATCTTTGCTGTATGAATTCTTAGCTTCGACGTAGATTGGTTTTTATAAAACCATGACTAAAACGTGCTGCGCGTGACTCGACATTTTTGCTTGATTTTCAAATGTGGTAATTGCACGCAACAAGATTCGGACTGTAAATATAATTTTATATTGAATTTAACTTAATTCGTTTTGCAG
Source organism: Litchi chinensis (assembly GCA_019925255.1). Lineage (NCBI taxonomy): Eukaryota > Viridiplantae > Streptophyta > Magnoliopsida > Sapindales > Sapindaceae > Litchi > Litchi chinensis. The sequence goes on along the minus strand of CM034462.1, from coordinate 15,515,012 downwards.
ACACATATGACCTGGAATTATATTCTCTTCGTAGGGACCATTTGGTTGATAGTGTTGGATGTGAGTGGGGACCGTGTATTGGACGTACCTAACCTCGACAGTATTTCCATAACCTACGGCACCAGATTGGGAAACCCACCGGAATGGTCGGTTTTGGGAAACCCACTGTGAAATCCAATACTTTCCTTTCATTAGATTTTGACTTTCACTTTGTAACTTTCTTTTTATTTTTTTCAATTTGATGGTTGGTTCAAACTCTAGGATCAATTGGGATCAATTGAGATTTGATTCTAAAATGTAATCTAGCTTTGATACAGGAGAAAGCAACCTGCATATAGATGAGAGAAAAGGCCAACACAAGGTGGAAAAAAAACTCACACATTTAATAATAGGGAATACTTATTTTGGATGTAAAACAGGTGCATGATGGCACGGGAGGCAAGACAATAAACCAACGAAGTCACAACCCCCCTACATTTTCACTTCTGAATTTATGTATTTCTTTAACCAATTTTTTTTTATTAGCTTTCGTTTGCTGTTGGCTCTTAAAAATTTTAATTGTTTTACTTATTTAGTTTGAAATACTTATATCTTGTTAATATCTTTTTGATATTTAATTTTTGAGTTCCATTATTTTAGTTTTATATTTTATAAGTATATTATTTTTTCTATTTAAAAATTATTGAAAATAATGTTATTTAATATCAAAGTTTTTAATCCAATTATATTTAATTATATTCAATCAAATATAATCTAATCCCATAATACACTAAACAATGAATTATATAGCATTAAATCCAATCTACTCAAATACAATCTCATGCAATACAGTCATCCAAGCGAGGCATTAGGGGTGTGCTTGGTACCCAAGATTGTATTGGACTATTTTCATGGATTTGGATTTGACTAAAATTAACTAAATTAATACTATAATATATTTAGCACAACAGGCGTTTGACCGGAAATAATAGTGTCACTTATTTAGAGTACTTTGGAATTTGACAAAAAAACAATAATATTTTATGTTTGATGCTATGAGATTCATAAATACAACATTAAGTTAAATTAATCTTTATATCAAAGTAATTAAATTATTTTTTAAAAATTAATTAAAATTATCTATAATTAATTTTAAATAAAATAGTATTTAGTATTGATTGTATTTAAAATAATAGTTTATAGATAATCCCGCGTAAGCAAGTCCTTAGTCAGAATACGTTATCTGATTGATTGAGATTTCTTTTCAACTTGACATATTTTCATGCACTTGGGTTTACTTCCACGCCACGTGAAAATGATTGATTATAATTTCAAAAAAGAAAAAAGAAAAAAGAAAATGGTTGATTATTATAATTATATTATGCAGCATTGTCAATTTTAATATTACAAGTATTTTTTTTTTTTTATTAATTACTATACCTGCTCAAGTTACTATAAGAACTGGTGAAAATATGACTTTATGATGTAGTCTGTTGCTCTTCTCCTAAAAGGTGGTTAATATGAGAACTAGTGAAGATATGACTTTATGGCGTGTGGTACTCCTCCTAAAAGGTGGGAGAGGACAATCCATATAAAATAGAAAAATTAATCACATTTTAAATGAGACTTTTGTGTGTGAACCAACAACCTTGACCAAAGCGATTTTCTCTGTTATAAGTAAAATTTTTTATCTTATAATTGCTACACAATCAATAATAAAATTATGGAGACAAACTTCTCTCTCTCTCACAAACACACACACACACACATATTATATGTGTATATATATATGCTTTTCATCAATAGTGGTTCAATACTAATATGAAAAACAAAGAAAGAGACTATTATTTATATAGAATAAATGACTTGTAAAAAAATATTAAAAAGTAAATCCTAAACGATATTAATTAATTAATTTATAGTACCAAAATAATAGTGAGGTCAGGTTAGTTATAATTAATTGTTTGCATTCTAAAGTATCATAACTTTTGTATATTATTTTTTTATTAAATATAACTGGTTATTTATATTATCTATAATCTAATAATTTTAATTTAAAATATTATCAAATTAAAAGATTACTTTTTATTATCACCTCACATTGAAAGATGATAACTATCATTAATTTGAAAGGCTCATATGAGTACTATCACCCACATGCTACATTACAGATATATATATCAAGGGTTTTTGAATTCTTGACCAGCGTTAGTTTGAAAGGGCCATATTAGGACCATCTCCCACGTACTACAGTCCTACAATTACACACTAAAGTTATCCAATAGGACAACTAGCTTTAATTTGAAAGGGCCATACACTACAGTACAATTGTATATTAAAGTTTTTCGAATTTATATGGCGGCGGGTCGAAGCATGGCTTCCGTGGTCCCCACAGTCACCATCATCATGAATAAGATACGTTGTACGCTATAAAAATATGGATTGTCAAAACTTAATTTTGAAAGCTTATACTTTATAGATGGCACAACATGAAATTAGAATTGTGATTTTTAAGCCTCTCATTGATTAATTAATTTTATAAATATATAAAATTAATTAATTAATTAACTAATTAATTATACGTGCAGAATAATTTCCACGTCAATATACATGGAAGTTAATTAATTAAGACAATGCATTATATTTGTATGAAATTAAACATAAGTAAATGTTGTTTAAGTAAAAACAGATGAAAGTAAGTAAATCTAATTGCTAATAATTGAGAAACTGAATTCTAGATAAAAATGAAATATATATATATATATAAGCTTATTCAATAAACTCGTTAATTTGATACAATAAACATTTTTGACAAAATCTCATATATTTTGATCAAATATATTGTGTGTAAGATAAGAACATTGAAATGTGCATGTGAAAGATATGAAATGTTTGGGATTAATTGGTATAGCTTTAGAAACAATCACATTTTTTGTTTCTTCAGTCCACAGAAACAGTCACTTTTGACTTTGTTAAGATGTACTCATAACCAACCAAAACAAGAAACAAAGGAGAAAGAAAGAAACGGACAGATGTTTGATTAAGTCACTTTAGGAATTTAATACACCTCCATGCAGTGTGGGTATTCAAAGCTGAGATCAAGGGCGCAGTGATCAGTCACCATTTTACTGAAAGTCCAGTAATCCAGTTTGAAAATGTTTTTAAATTTGAAAAAGTAAATATACATAAAAAAAAATAATAATAATAATAATCTAAAACAAAGTTTAAATATATATATTTTACCTATATTGAAAATAAAATTGAGTTTGGAAGGGCCATGACACCACCATTTACGTACGTGGCTTCACTACTATTTGAAATCATTTTTAGATGGATTGAACGCTGCCTACTACTAAATCATATTTAATAATGATTTTCAATTAACTTATTAAATCTATTTGTGGAAACAACATATTATACATTAACAATTTTTAATCAATTTATCAAACCATTAACATTACTCATAAATTTGTAACTCTTAGATTAACTTCAATAGTTGTCCTTCCAATCAATTCAAAAGCTACAATTTATGGGTAACGTTATCGATTGGGTAAGATAAATAAACCATTTCTGCTTTCCAAATTTTGTAAAATAAGATTTTATATTTTTCACATTACAACAATCCTAAACACACTTTTGTAGCTGGCTATTGGCTTTATTGGTATCAACACCACAGTCCCATGCCATGAGAAGTATGGTTCAACCTCTGATGATGACTTTTCCTTCATCAATTTGTGTAGATAGTCTCCCCACTTTACTTAGGTCATTCCGTCCCAATTGAAAGTAGTTCTCCGAATCGCGCTATTAGTATTCCATCTCAAAAGGTTTCAATTATCTCATGAACCAATTCCAATAATTAAAAGAAAAAATAAAAAATGCGAAACACTCTTTCTACAGTCGTTAAAAATGCTTTGACATATCATCTGCTTTATCCTGGCGTTGTTGAGGATTTAAGAAAATTATAAAAGTGGAGTTGAGCTATCTGGTTATAAAAGCGACAGATAATGAAGATTTATTTTTATTTCCACATATATGTCAAGATATGCATTATTTTCAACAAAAAAATCCAAAAAAGAATGGGATATGCATTGATTTGTCAGAAGAAAACTTTCAAAGAATGCAGCGCTTACGTTATGAGTGGATTGGTTTTACAAATCAAACTGAGCTCTCAAGTCTGAGCACAATAAAATTGAAATTGCAACGAAAGTATAAAGTTGCACGAGTTTCACAGCATATCGTATCGATGATTTGCTTGAACAAGTTCGTTGGTTTCTTCGCGATGATATTGATGGCTTACACGCGGTACGAAAACTACAATTGGTCTTTTCCAAGTGTAGGTTTGCATAGGGTAACAGCTAATACGTCAGACCATCTCCAATGTATAATATTAAATTTTACACTATTTTAATATTAATATCAAATTTTTTTACACCAATTTTTTTTTTTTTTTACACTCTAATGTATTTTACATTAAATTAGTATAAATAATATCTTTAAAAATATTATATATATAATTTTTTAATCAATATATATTAAAAATTTAAAATATATTAAAATATATTTAATATTATATTTATTTTAAAAATCTTAATAAAATATTTCAAATAATATTTTTTTATAATAATTTATATATTTTTAATTAAATTAATTTATTATTAAACATCATTTTTGGTGTTATAAACAATTGGTATTGCACTGTTTATTGACACCAAAAATTTGTCTCGATACTGCAACTTTAGTGTCTTCGTTGGAGAGCAAAAATATACCAAATTGATGTTTTACACCATTTAGGTGTAACGTTGGAGTTGCTTTTAGGGGTTGAGTAACAAGTTTGACTATTCTTGTGAGATTACTTTCATAGTAGTATGAAACAGCTACTCGACCCCTCCCACAAGGTCGGAAATACACCAAGGGTTATGTATTGGCTTTGGGCTGGTGGCATGGACAAGCACTCACTCAGTTGGCCTTAGTGGCAGTGAGTTGGATCCCACCTTTTTCCTGAAGTTTTAGTACTTATGTGGGCATTTTTCCATCTACTGTTGGTCATTCTCTCCTGTTTCTTAAGAGATGATTTTTATATCATACTGTAAAGTTATATCTCACTTAGTTCCGATCAATCTCTAAATAAGTACCAAGATTCAAAAACACAAAAGGAAAAAAAAAAAAAGATTGATTCCATAAAAGTGGAAGACGTCTCCTCTATATGTTGATACATAATTACATACTTATGTAGTTGGAATCAAACTCAGCTTATGAATATGAAATGGAACGGTACAACAATTTGAATTATGAATGGAATTTAAATAATGAAGTTGAAATTTCAACTCCGTGTAATGAAAACAAAAAATAATTATTGTAAAAAAGGTTGATGTAAATTTATATATTAATCTTTGAAAAACATTTGTAGAAATATTAGATATAATACCATTCAATAAGAACATAAAAGTAATAGAAAAAATGGACACAAATATAATTCATAAATAAACATTCAAAACTTTAAAATACTAATCTAATTTAATATAGTCATATTGTAATTATTTACATGTTTTTTCTTATAATTTTATTTTATAATATTCTTATCAAACAAAATTAATTAATAATAATTTCGAATAAATTCATATAAATTAAAATATCAAAATAAATAAATTATTAGCATTAAATAAGGCAGTTAAATGAATTCATTAAAATCCTCATGAAAAGAATTGTAAGTGTAAACAATATTAATTATTCTTTTCAAAAAGTAAATGAAAACGTAAATTATTTGTTATTAGAAAAAGCATAAATTATTTGTTAAATTAAAAAAAAAAATACAATCTATTAATTGGACAGATAAAAATAGTGAAAAGAAAATTATAATGAACACAATATATAATTAGAAGGGACAACGCAAAAACACCAACCGACTTATTGCACAGATACCGGTTAAGTACGTCGTTATTACACCAACATTCATTGATAAGCACCGACCAACAGTTGATTAGTCAAATATTTTTTTTGTTAACCCAAAAAAAAAAAAAAAAACAGTTGATTAGTCAATGTTGATTAGGGAAGGTTTGTGGAATTATGACATAATTTGACATGTCTTACAATAATCAAACAGGTTGTACAATAATGCATGTCTTGGTTTAAGACTTTTATTGATAGCTTTTCGTGTGAAACTTTTAACTCTTAAACAACAAAATAAATTTAGTCTAAAAATTTTCCTTTGTTTTTTTTACATCTTTTCTATTTATTTTTACATGATTTGACACTCAAATACGATATAATCATGAGACTCTTCAAGCAATCATCTTCTAAAATTATCCATACAATTGCCTTGGTTAAAATGATGTAGTGTTACTAGAAGTGATCATCGCTATGGGGAGAAATTTTGTTGTTTTAACATAATTTTGTAGCCCTAATTAAAAGGAAGAAAAGAAAAAAAAAAAAGTTAACTAACCTGTTTCTTGTTAGCACAATGCAAAGGATAAAATTGAAGTTGGTTACTTTAAGTGACTTTATAGGGGTGTTTTGATTACTTTTAGTAAATCAACTAAACTGTTAAAATTAATGATAGAGTGAGATGAGTAGTTATGAAAAAATCACTCAACTTGATTGAAGAAATAGTAGCGATTATTTTTTAATTTTAAAAGGGTGTACAAACTAAGCACAAAAATTTAAATATTTAGTAGTGAGTGTATTAATTAATTAGGTGGATAAATCATTTTCTTGGGTGACAATATCTCCACCCTAATGGATAAAACCAATGGTGTTTGTGCAATTATTTCAAAATAAATAAATGTAAAAAGTGGTCACAATTAAAAAGGGTGTTTAGTTTTGTTTGTAACGATGAAAATTAAATAAATAAAAAGGAAATACGTAAGACATTGACTTGACTAATTGATAACAATTATGTGATATAGTAAGATTTGAAACCTAAAAGGCATGTGCTTTATTGTTCACTTCTCTTAGCTAGGAATGCATGGAATAAAAAAAAAAAAAAAAAGAAAGAAAGAAAACAGCTGATTTAGGCCCCACCCACGTACCTTGTCTGTACCTTGTCAATTACATACAGTCTACAGATGGAGCAATTCCATGGCCTTGATTTGGCCCCCTATCCTGTCTGTGCCCCGAATCACATACATTGTCTATAGATGGAGCAATTCCATGGCTCATGATTTAGACCCCACCGACCTGTCTTGTCTGTGCCCCGAATCACATACATTGTCTATAGATGGAGCAATCCATGGCTCATGATTGAGACCCCACGGACCCCGAATCACATACATTGTCTATAGATGGAGCAATTAGGGGTGGGCAACACCATGTTCGGATCGCTTCCGATCGGATCCGATCCGAACATGGTAACTTCGCGGATCGCTATTTTTGGATCCGAACATGATCCATCAAGGAGAAAGAACCGATCTGATCCGAACACCTAGTTCGCGGATCGGATCGGATCAAAACACCTACTTTCAATTTCAACTTATGATAAGAAGATAAATAGAGATGTCTTGTTGGTGTACCTTCGTGCATTGTAATACATATCTCCCAAATTTTGTAAACATTCATACAAATTACTCAACATCAAATATGTGTAACATCTCCTTTGCCGGCTACCAACATCAAACACCACCGACAACTACCCACCCAGAATAATAATAAAAATAAATAGGAGAATTGGGCACTCAGTTTTTAAGATCATTTTCAACAACAAATCTTCTGAATTTCAATACGCCCATTTTATATTAATGAAAATCATAGTTCAAATCCCACCAGCACCACTCTTTATACTTTTTCTCATCTATTCACAACAATAATAACATATATATATATATATATATATAATCAGCAAATGAAATATGTAACTTAACAACAGAATACAACAAACAAGCATAGAAATCACTAAAACACTAACACTCAATCATATAAATATCAAGCTAAAGCTACAAATAAACTCACCAAGCTATTGAGATGAGAGTGAAAGGGAGTGAGAGATGGATGTTAGGGTTAGCTTAAGTGGACTTTATATAGAAGCATATGAAATTACGTATGTATCATTGTTCACGGGTTCACAGATCGGATCGGTTTTGGAAACCCTGATCCGATCCGATCCGTGAAACATGGTGTTTTCACAAGTGAGGATCCGAACACCTTATTTTTGAACATGTGATCCGATCCGAACACCCACAGATCGGACCGGATCAGGGTGTTCGGATCGGTTCCATGTTTTTGTGTCCACCCCTAGGAGCAATTACATGGCTCACCCGCCCACGTACCTCGTCTGTGCCCGGAGCGATATAACTGCCACTGAGCGCCCCCACCATCTCCTACACTATCAGAGGGATGACATGATTTTTTTTTTTTAACACAAAATATGACATAATTTAATGCCACAACAGTCCAAATAATTTATAATCTATAGAAGAAATATAAAGTTTAAAAAGAACAAGCAAGGGTCGCAAATACAATAGCTCTTGCGTAAGCTTTTAGAGTACAATTATATAGAGAGGTATCGAAATTATGCAGATACATATGGTGTAAGAGATTTTTTTTTTCTTGGCAATACCTATTTCAGTTGAGTTATTACATGGTTTTCATTAATGGTTAGCAAAAATACATGAGTTGACTGAAACAAACTCAGTCTAAACCGAAATTCGAGCATTCAAGTTGGTTCATGTCAATATGTGTAAAGTGTTCGGTTCTTACATTGAAGAACCAACCCATGTTCAATTTCATTTCAATTACCGAGTCTCCAAGCCCAAGGCTCGAACCGAAACCAATATATATATATGGCTTATTTATATTTTAAATTTATGCATATGCCCTTAAGGATCATTCAAATGTTGAATAACTCTCAAGGGCACATACATAAATTTGCATAACCTAACTCTAAATCACAATCGAACTGGCCAAACTTCTTTCATTTCCTTTTACGTTTTTCTTCTTTGCCAATACCCTAATATTAAGCTCCCTTCACCGAACCTTCGTAGACCCTTTGTCGAACTGAGTTTCCAATTTCATCTTCTTTTTTCTTTTTTCTTCTTTGCCGACACCCCAATTTGAGCTCCTCTAGCCAAATCTTCATCAAACCCCTCACTGAACCAAGCTTCTAGTTTTACCATTTTTTTTTCCCTCTTTTTCGCCAACACCCTAGTCTTAAGCTTCCTTCATCGAACCTTGTCTCTCACTCTCATTGCCAAGTGTATTGTTTAAAAAGGGTGGTAATACTAGTTGTGCTGCGTGCGATGATTGCTTAAAGGGTTTGATGAAGAGGAAACACAAGTGGAATCTTTGCCTATCGAGTCTTTTGGTGTTTTGATTTTTATGGCTTTTTAGATATGAGTTGCTATTGATTTTTTATTGTTTGATTGGTTTTTTTGAGTTATTTGGTTTGTGTCTATATGAGAATATGAATACAAGATCTGGTACTTTGGTTTGTTTGCTTGTTTCTTCTTGAGAATCTTATGTGTCAATCTTTACTGCAGATTGTAAGAAAGAAAGACAAAATCGAGGAAACATTTGGCTACATAATGCACCCAATAAGGAGCAGACACGTTAGTACAGAAAGAACACGACATGTGGCACATAACATAGTCTTTGAGAGAGGGAGAAATTATGTTTGCTAAATTATACAATTATCATAATTAATCATCAAAAGCTAGAAACTCACATTCGATGACAAAGATCCTAAACTTATTAAGTCAGTTGAAGGAATTCGAAGGCAACAAATACTAACCTCTGAGCGAACTATTCCAATGGATTGTTGACAAATGTCAAACATGCAACAACTATCAGTCAACACGAAGATGATCCAAACAACAAGTGGCAAACACAATCACATGCGTCATGACACCTATAAAGTAAGTTGTTGTCTTTGTACGAAAGGTGATTTAGCAATCCATTAAAAGATAGAGTAAATTCTAAGGCATTTATAGTGAGATAAACCAATTTGATAGTGATAAAAATTGGCTTAAGTATTGAAGGATGTTTTCGTGGGTAACCTTCTAACCACCTTAACGAAGGTTTTACTTGTTTTATAGGTGCAGTTACAACAGATAACTCAAAGGAACATTTGTACGAAGAAAGGGATCATCTAAAGTTATCAAAGACCTTTATACAACAATTCAAGCTACAATCACTACAACAAATTACAATAGCTATCACAGCTTAATTAGCACAGATTCAAAAAATCGTATTAAAAAAACATTATTTAGCACGGGCTTTTAAAACCCCATGATAGATAGAAGTCTATCACGGGCCTTTATTTACCCATGATAGATGATTGATACGAAGCACGGCCCGTAATAGGTATTTGATCAAGAGCACGACATTTACCTATGTTAAATACATTTGATTAGGAAGCACAAAAATCAATGATATCATTTTTGTTCCCGCTCTCTTTCCCCTCTCTTTTTGGTTCCCCTCTCTTTTTGATAAAACCCTAAAAATTGGGGGAAAAAATTGACTTATGGAAGCTTGACTCGAAGTTCTCCCTCTAGCAAATGGAGGGAGTTGACCTTTGCACGACCCCCAGCATAGTGGATCTTAAGTCATTTTTCGAAAATGGAGGAGCTCAAGTCACTTTCAAGCGTATCGTCGACGACCTCCCTTCCACCTCCTCCTTTCTACCTCGATTTCTTCCTCGCTTCGAAGCACTTTCACGGGGTTAGTGAAATTTAACTTTCTCTGTTTTATTTTTTATTTTCATTTTCATTTTTATTTTTGTGGATATGTTTAATTTCTGTTAGCTAATTTTCGATTTTGTTTTAGATTGTGAGAGATTTGACGGATCCGAAGAGCAGTTTGTGTGGAAAAGACAAACTGCTCCTTGTATTTCCAGCTAATTTCACTTTCTTTGCTGGGAGGTCAGCTTCTTGTATTTTTTCTAATTATTCATGGATTCTGGTTTATTTAATGGATATTTTGATGTTATAGTTGAAGTGAGATTTGTTGTCTTGAGAAGCTCTGTTCGTACTTTTAATTTGCATCATTGTTCATTTTTTGAATTGAAACTCTGTTGTTTTCAATTTATGTTTTATATGCAGTAAACAAGTCTTTTCATGATATTTGTTTTGTTTTGTTAATTGTATGTGCATATTGGATCTTTGAACTTAACTATGTTATAGTTTGCTAGTGCTTTGGTGATGCAGAGGCTGAGGATGTTTACAAAGATGTAGGTTCAGTTGGAGAGGAATAAGTGCTCTAAGAGCTCTGCCTCCAATGGTGAGACTTTTTTGTTGATTGTTTATAATTCTGATGAATATGATTTATTACAATGAGATTTTTGTTGATGGTTTATAATTCTGATGAATATGATTTATTACAATGAGATTTTTGTTGATGGTTTAATGTTGCTAAAATCTCAAAAAGTTGTTTATGTTTTACTGTGATAGAAATAAGTTATACATTCATGTTGCGTACTTGAATTAGAAGAGTCGACATTTCCGTTGGTAGCTCTTATCTAAGTGGGGTTACTTTGGGCTTGGCTATGGATGTTTGTTTGAGTTGTTTTGCATTATAACTATATTGATTTTTGTTTGCAAACATGGAGTGATATGATCTCAATTTAAGCACAAGTTTTAGTGACTTGCCAGAGTAAAAGCTTGACTTTACCTTTGTATCAGTTGTATCTTTGATCAACCATTGTGATCTTATTTCCAGATGACAATACCCTTGACTGTTGAATACTTAGAATAGAGATGAGAGGTCATATTTTGGTTGAATGACTAATTTGGTCAAAATGATAATGATTTTTTTTTTGGTTCCTTTGTTTTGTTTTCAATGGCCTTTTTGAATTCTTTACATAGCTTTGCCTTGAGATTTTTATATCTCAAGCTTATGTTTATGGCCAAGATATTTATTATGTTTTCAATTTGAACTTAAATATGTTTTTATTATATTTTTACAAGTTTTGCATGGTCAAATTTCCCTTCTCTTTTGCATTGCATAACATGACATGTTTCACATTTCGTTGGTCTATTATCTAATTCATACAAATGTTGTAATTTAGAACAATATGATAGAGTTGTTCACTCTATCCTTTGTTTTTATTATATATTTATTGTGTTTGTGTCTTTAGTTTTATATCATTTTGACAGATGAGGTCGAATCTTGTGAATTTGATGAGAATACTATTGAAGAAATACCTTTGCAACAATTACTTAGTTCCGATTCAACAACATTAGTTCATTATATGCTCCTTGGTCCACTTCATTGGCGAGTTGCTGTGAACAAGATATTGGTGAGCAAGGTTCCTTTGATTCGCCCTACTAATGACATTCAAATTCTTGAAGATGCTAGAGACACCTACATTGCTTGGTCAATAAAGTACATTACATATTAATTTTGCTAAGGGATGGACACATAATTAGAATGTACATAATTTTCAGGGGTTAATATTTTATATTATGATTTGCTACTATGACATACGAATATTTTATAATTTCTATGGTTATGAATTATCAAGTTTAATATTATACGAAAGCTTTAGAAATTTTAAGAGTTTTATATATGTTCCAAATAATTATTAAAGTGTTATTTGACTATTTAACTATATTAACAAATTTGTATTGAAAAAATAACTATGTTACTCAGCAACAGGAACAATACTTTATTAATTAGAGCAAATCTTATTATAATTTATCAATAATTTATCATAGACATTATCCGTCTTTAATATAATAACTAGCTTTCTAGCATGAGCTCCGTTTGTGTTCATTAATCTTTTTAGCACAGGATTTATTCATACTCGTTAATATATTTACAACGGTCTTTGCTTGTACTTGGTAATTTTTTCAACACGGACTTCAATCATACTCGTTAATATTTTTAGCACGGGCTTTTGCTCGTACTCCAAAAGCACAGTTTACCATCACACCTTTATCTATCACATATGGCTAGCACAGGCGATGTCCGTGCTAGTAAAACATCTAGCACGGGTATTACCCATGATTAATAAGCGTTTTTGTTGTAGTGAATATTGACACTAGAAGGAGAGCTTGAAAATCAAACCTTTATGAAATAGATCTCAATCAATCTTCTAATCCAGTATTTGATTCATTTAATTCCCAAATAGCCGATGCACAGAGAGACCATAAAATAGACTTCATGTGATTTTTTGCATGAATTATAAAAAGAATGAAATAGACTTGTAAAAATAATATGAGAATTTTATGAGTTTAGTAATTATTTTGTTCTACTATTTTGTAGATAAAATATTTTTAAAAATAGGAAAATATCGAAAAACATAGTTCAAGAATGCAATGAATTTTCAAATTTTTAAATATGCATTTTAATTTCCTTAAATTGCATATGAAAAAATTGTCATTAAAATATCTAAAATTTCATGAAAGGTGCTCATTATATTAAAGTGAGGGAGTGCTCATGGTAAACTTTGTGTGTGTATGAGTGTGTGTGTGTAAAATTCCTTTTACAAGACTTTTATAAACATAAGTAGACTTCCATTAACTCTTATAAAGTTTCAATTTAAATGATTTTCATAAAATTTTATTAATTTCCATAGACTTTATAAAATTATAAAAGTTTTCATAGATTTTTATATACTTTCATCTTACAAAAATAAAAATTAAAAAAAATAAAAATATTGATAGACATTTGTTGATTTCTAAGATACAACATACACTTCATGAATTAAAATTTTCATATTAATTCAAAAGTTTCTTAAAAAAATAAAAATAAAATTATCACCATTGATGTCTATGAAACTTAACGAAGGTATTCATCGTTCTAGATTAAAACAAAAAATCATAGTGAAAAATGATCCCACTAATAATATTACTAGATTGTATATACAAATTGATAAATAATTGGAAAAAAGAAAATAATAAAAAAAAATACAAGTTGTAAGAGATAATTATGGCATATAAACCAAATAAAAAAATAAAAAAAAAAGAAAAGAAATATATTGCACTATATTAGTTACAATTTAGGACAAATTGCATAAATTCCCTCGAGGTTTCATATAATTACACAAAAATGATGATGTTTGGAGAACACACATTAAAGCTACCTAATGTTCCAAAAACTCAGTACAAACCTCCTCTACTGTTAGTCAACTACTAGTCAACTACCGTTAAACCAAAATTATGAATGGTCAAATGGTCAATTCATAGTTAACAAATATTTTAATTAAAAAATAATATTTTTAATTACAAAAATAATAATATAATATTTTTTATTAAAAAAAAAACCTTTATCTTCTGTCTCTTATCATCTTTCTTATCTCCATTTTCATGCTCACACCATAGTTCCTATTTGTATCCCAATTAATAATGCAACAATAGTAAATGAATATATTTTAATAATCATTTATTTCAATTGCAAACTCTATTCATTCATTAATTATTATATCATTGATTTAAGTGCCAATAGGATACAAGAATTGGAATCTCTAGTATTGTGGATTTTATTGACTCATTGACACGACAAGGACTACCATTCAGGTTGGGTCGGTACAAGCCTAGAAAATTCAGCAATTAGTTATATATATATATTTCCACTTCTCTTCTTCTTCACAACCAATTGATTTCGAAACAACTTTTGATTTTTTTTTATTTTCCAAATTCCTTTTTGAAAAATTTTAGAAGTTAAGTATTGACCAGTTGTGCTTGTCGTTCCAAAAACAAATCCTCAATATTTCCTGTAAGTCTCAAGAGAAAAGAGTACACAAGTTGAAATAAAAATAAAAATAAAAATATGCATCATATCCAAAACCAAGTTGGACACTTCGGATTTGCATCCTCATGCGAAGTAACTGATTTATTTTCTTGCAAAGAATATTTACTTTTCAATAAATAAATTCTTAAAAAAAGGTCATATTTTCTTCTCTGGTGGTCTAATCCTAAACATTTTCTCACAACCACTCATTTTTAACTACCATCATAATAAGTGCCGGGACTTATGCGAATAAATGTTGAAAATCAAGGGTCCCCCAAAAAAAAAATACTAGAGAATTATTCTTGTATATAAATGACAAAAACTTGGATGGAAACTGGTTGTTCCTTGCTTAGTGCTTAGGATTAGAAGTAAGATTGAAGGAGATAGAATTGAATCAGATTAAGTAGTACTATAGTCTCTTTGCTGTAGTTAGGATTTCAATTGGATCAAATTAATTTAATATTACATTAAATTTAATTTTAAATAAAAGTATTTGCATTATTTCATAGAAAATTAAAATGAGTTACAATAAATTATAAATAAAATAATATTTATTTTTAATTGATATTAAAAATATTTTTGATATATATAATAAATAAAAATAGAAAAATCAATTACAATTAAAAATAAATTTCATTTTCTAATTGAAAATTATTAACCTTATAAAACTTTTTTTAATAAATTTGCTATTATTTGATTGTTGTTCATAATTAATATATTTTTAAAAGAAAATTTAAAAATTATAATCTTATGCTGGTAAGATTTCAAAGTGAACCGAGAAAAGAAGTTTCATTTCCCTTTTTTTTGCACTAAACATGGATTTGGTAAATTGGATTTTCAATCACATCTAATCCCACCAATTCCCATTCACTAAACACACCAATTATATCGCAAAGCATACACCTAGAACCTTTCAAATGCAAGATCTCACATTTTTGTAATATAGTGAAGCAAAGTTTTATAAAGCTAAAGACTACCGGGTCATTTGTTCTTTTGTTTGAAAATTGAATAGTTCTGAATTTTACTAAAGACTTAATAAGACTTAAACTTAAACCGAAATGATAAGTTGTTTTTTCCTCCTACCACTCAATATACCACCAACTTGTTTATTTTATAAAGTAAAATTATATAAAGACAATTAATTTAATATTTATACTGTTTTTACTATTATTTTTTTTTTTAATTTTATATTATACGAACAATTAATAACTAACGATATAACAAATTCTTAAACTATTTTTATGTAAATATCCATAAGATTTGTATTCTTGATTAAGATATAATTAAAAAAATGATGTCGAATTGGTTTTATATTGCTTAAATTATAAAATAAATGTTCAACAATAATTTTGAAATGTTAATGACTAAACAAAACTTTCAAATCATTTTTTATGAAAAAAGGGGCTAAACTAATTAGCTTTTTGTTTGTTATAAGTTATTATGTTATAATTAAAAAAAAAAATGTACACTATAATATTATGATAAAATTGAAAATATATCGTCTTTGGGAGGATAAAATTAGAGGAAGATATTTAAATGTAATTTAGTGATTTGAAATTAAGTGAAAAATCATAATTCTAACTTTTTTTAATTAGTTTTTTCATAATTTTAAATTGTATGACCACTTAAAAAAAAAAAACAACTTAAAAAATCTAAGTTAGATTCTTTAATGTCGTGTTTATTTGCATATAATTAAAGTGGACTGAAATCAAATTGATGTCAAAATAAAACATTTATTTCAATTTGCATTGAATTGTGATCAAAATCAGCGGTATTCCATTATTGTACATTATTGCACAAATATCGGTTAAGTATGTCGTAATTACACCAACAGCCATTGATAAGCACCGACCTACTGTTGATTAGTCAAATGTTTTTTTTTTTTTTTAATAAAAAAAACCAGTTGATTAGTCAATGTTGATTAGGGAAGGTTTGTGGAATTATGACATAAGTTGACATGTCTTACAATAATCAAAGAGGTCGTACAATCATGCATGTCTTCGTTTAAGACTTTTATCAATCACTTTACGCGTGAAACTTTTAACTCCTAAACAATAAATAAATTTGATCTAAAAATTTTCCTATGCTTTTTCGCTTCTTTTCTATATATTTTTACATGATTTAGCCTTCAAATATGATACAATCATAAGACCCTTTAAGCAATTGTCTTCTAGAATTATCCATATAATAGCCTTGGTTTAAAATGATGTAGTATTATTGGCAACGGCCATCACAAAGAGAAAAAATTTTATTGTTTTAATTTAATTTTGCAGCCCCAATTGAAAGGAAAACAAAACAACATAAAATAAAATAAATTTAACTAACCTCTTTCTTGTTAGCACAATACAAAGGACAAAATTGAAGTTGGTTACTTTGAGTGACTTTTATAGGGGTGTTCAAATTATTTTGAATAAATCAACTAAACTGTTAAAATTAGTGATAGAGTGAGATGGGTAGTTAGGAAAGAATCACCAAATTTGATTAAAGAAATAGTAGAGGATTATTTTGAATTTTAAAAGGGTGTACGAACTAAGCTTAAAAATTTTAAAATTTAGTAGTGGGTGTATTAATTAATTGGGTGGGTAAATAATATTTATGGGTGGCAATACCTCCACCCTAATGCATAAATTCAATGGAATTTGTGCAATTATTTCATAATAAATAAATATAAAAAGTGGTCAAAATTGAAAAGGAACGGTGAAAATTAAATATATAAAAAGGAAATACATAAGATATTGACTTGACTAATTGATAACAATTATGTGATATAATAAGATTTGAAACCTAAAACGTATATGCGTTTATTTTTCCTTCTCTTGGCTTGGCAGGCATGGAATAAAAATAAAAAAAGAAAACAGCTCATTTAGCCCCCACTCACGTACCTTATCTGTACCTTTTCAATCACATACAGTCTATAGATGGACCAATTCCATGGCTCATGATTTAGCCCCCACCCATCGATCTTGTCTGTGCCCCGAATCACATACATTGTCTGTGGATGGAGCAATTTCATGGCTCCTGATTTAGCCTCCACCCACCTACCTTGTCTGTGCCCGGAGCAATACAACGGCCGCTGAGCACCCCCACCATCGCCAATACTATAGGATCCCAACCATCTACAATACTATAGGATCTCATTTCAAACGTAGGATTGGATTAGATTATTTTTATGTGATAGGATTGGATTAGTTAAGATTGAATTGAATTAAATAAATTAATACTATGATATGTTTGATGCAATATAAAATTAGATAAATTAGTGTTATGATGTGTTTGTTGTAATATGGAATTAGATAAAATCAATTTTAAATATTTTAATTATTTTTTAAAATAAATGAATTTATTTTTAATTAATTTTAATTAGAAATAAATTTGTTAATTAATATTAAAAGGATTTTTTATAAACATATTAAATTAATTTTAAATAAAAGAAATACATCATATAATAAAATATTTAAATTAATTTGAAAAATAATATAAAATACTTAATTATATTTTAAATAAAAAAAACTATATAAAATTAACTTTAAAAAAATATTTATTTTATAACTAATTTAAAAGAATATTATATTTTTAAAATATTTAATAAATATAGATTGGAAAAAGAAAAAAAAATGTAAAACAGAAAAATATAAAAAAAAAAAAAAAAACAGAGAGAGAACAACGTGAAATTGAAGGGGATAAAAAAACTGATGTGAAAAGCATTAAAAAAAAAGTGGCTGACAGTTATTAAAAAAAGGGCAAATTGCACAAACCCCCTTGAGGTTTGATGAAATTACACCAATATGATGATATTTGAGAAACTCGCACTGCCCTCCCCTGCACTGTCTAAAACTCAATACAAACCTCCCCTACCGTGAGTGAGCTGTTATTTAAGACTAATGGTCAAAGTCAATTTGAATAAAAGTACCAAAATACCCTTAAATAAATTAATATATTATTAATTTAATTTAAAAAATAAAAAATAAAATAATCAAAAAAACATTTTCAAAAATATCTTATCATCTTCATCACCTCTTTCAATTTTCATCAAACTTTCTTAATCAATTTTCATATTATTAATTCATCATCAATTTTTATCCAATTAATTCATCACCATCATCAATTCATCATCAATTTTTATCCAATCAATTCCTCACCAATTTAAACTTAAAAAAATTTAGATATTTTTTTAAAAAAAAATGTAATCACTTATTCATCCTCACCAATAATTCATCACCATCATCAATTCATCATCAATTTTTATCCAATTAATTCATCACCAATTTAAACCTAAATAAATTTAGATATATATATATTTTTAAAAAATTAATCACTTATTCATCCTCACCAACTGTTCATCATCAACATAAATTTTTCTAACATCCATCTCTAATCATCCTCGTAACCCTAATCTTCAACCCAAAAAATAAAAACCCCCCGCAACCCACATTTTCTCACCAACCAAACACCATCCAACATCCACAAGATTTGATTGAAAATTCACAAGAAAATTCAAAACAGTTATTCAAAAAACTCAAAGGGAATTCAATCATACCCACAAGCAAATTCAACACAAATTCAAAAAAAAAAAAAAAAGCATTGGGTCTCCATCGGTGGGAGATCCAGTTTCGGGTCTCCATCGTGGAGACCCGAAACTTGGTCTCCATTGTTGGAGACCGAGGTGGTCACCATGACCACCTGGGTCTATGGAGGTCCCGGTTGAGTCTCCACCTAGACTGAGATGGTCTCTGATGGAGACTGAAGACCCAGATGGTCGGTCTCCACCTAGGTCGATGGAGGTCAGTTGCCGGCCTCTATCGACCCAGGTGGAGACCGACCACCACCTGGGTCTCCAGTCTCTATCGGAGACCATCTCGGTCTCGGTGGAGACCCAGTCGATCTAAAGAAGTTGTGTTGCTTTCATGTTACTTTCGCGTTGCTTTCGTCGGAGCTCTGAAGAAATCGAGAAGAAGAAGACGAGAGAAGAAGAAGAAGATAACAGAGAGGGTTGAGGCGAGCAGAGAGAGGGGTGAGGCGATGAAAAGAGAGAGAGAGAGAGAGACAGGAGTTTTGAATTTTATTTTTGTTTTTTTGTTTTTATTTTTTCTAGATATTTTATATATCATTAATATTATTTGACCATTTTACCCCTACCCATACCACTTACCGTCTGTTTATTAACGACAACTTACTGACAAGGGAGGTTTGTGTTGAGTTTTAGAAAGTTCAGGGGAAGGCAGTGCGAGTTTCTCAAACATCGTCATATTGGTGTAATTTTATCAAACCTCAAGGGAGGTTTTTGCAATTTGCCCTAAAAAAATAGAAAAAAAAAAAAAGATATGAGAGTATTTTATCCCAACTATTGTGGTGGGTTTTATTTAACCCATCACAGCAGCATAAAACAAAAGAGCATGAGATTGATTTTTCAATCCCATGCTCTTTACCAAACATGGGTTTGAACTGAAAGTTATCCAAACCCAGTTCAAACTCATATAACAAATAAGATGTAAAAGGGATGACTACTTTTTGTTTTGTTTTGTTTTGTTTTGAACACAAGGATGATATAAATTAATGCCACAATAGTCAAACTAATTTGTAATATGTAGAAGAAATATGAAGTTTAAAAAGAACACATTGGGGTCACAAATAGTGACAGATTCAGAAAATTTGTTTATGGGAGACATACGAATAAAGTAATAAAAACATCAATATTCATACTAAAGATATAATATTTTTATATAAAATAAAGTTTGATAACATAATATAGTTTAAATAAAATGAATTATACATAATACTTAAGCAAAATAAGTAGTCTTACATTTAAAAATCTTGACGAAATTATTTAAATAAATAAAAATGAAAAAAATAAACTAAATAAATTTATTTTTTACTAAATATTATTAATTTAAATAAGACACAAGCTATATGTAGTTATTAGGAAACAATTTCAGTCTAATTTTAAAACAACAACAAAATATATATATATTGAAAATGAATAACAATTAATTTATACAACGAATTATAAACTATGCTCTAATTTTTTTTTTTTTTTAACTTTTAAATTTTATTGTTTCTAAATAAAGTATATTTAAAAAGTAATAAAAATATATGTAAAAAAGTTGGATTTTGACAATACATAGATAATTTTAATGCGCGATAACTTAAAGTTTAAAATTTTAGAATTTATTGATGAATGTATATTAAGATTTTAGGATTTTTTTTCATAGTTCATGATAGGATATAAAAATTTATGAAGTTAAAACATGTTAAGTTTGACGGTTTGCTCGATTGGTAAATAAACTGTGCTAAAAAAATGCAAAAAAATAAATGTGTAAAGTAGGGGTTGAATAGCAAATGTTCATAAAATGTAAAAAAGTAAATGTGCAAAGGAGAGGTTGAATATTAAATGTCTATAAAAAAGTGCAAATGAGGGTTGTGTATAAAAAAGTGCGAAGAAGGAGTTAAACAACAAATATGTATAAAAAGAAAAGTAAAAACAGAAAAGTATGCCACGCTCCAACCATCAATGCACTTCCACATTTTGAGTATATTAATGTAAAAAACGTAATGTATTTTTATAAAATTTCAGGAAGGGCACGTGCCCAGCTGGCCCTATATTTTGGGTCCACCCCGATCACAAATACAATAGCTCTTATGTAAGCTTTTTGAGTACAATTATATAGAGAGGTATTGAAATTATACAGATATGTACGATGTAAGAGATTTTTTTTTTCTTTATTTTTTTTCTTGAGATTTTTTTTTCTTTATTTTTTTTCTTTGCAATACCTTTTTCAGTTGAGTTATTGCATGGTTTTAATTAATGGTGGGCAAAAAAAACATGAATTAACCGAAACAAATCTGATCTGAACCGAAATTTGAGTGTTTGAGTTGGTTCATGTCAGTATGTGTAACAATGTAAGATGTTCGGTTCTTACATTAAAGAACCAACCTGTGTTCACTTTCAATTTAGTTACGGGGTCTTCAGGCTCAAGACTGGAATCGAAACTGATGTTATATATATATGGTTTTTTTATATCTCAAATTTACACATATGCCCTTAAGGATTATCAAAATTTTGAATAATCCTTAAAGGCACATATATAAATTTGCATAACCTAACTCTAAATCGCAATCAAACTAGCCAAACTCCTTTCATTGCTTTTTATGTTTTTCTTCTTTGTCAACACCCTAGCCTTGATCTCTTTTCATCGAACCTTCATGGACCCTTCGTCAAACTGAGCTTCCAATTTCATCTTTTTTTTTTTTTCCTTTTTTCTTCCTCGTCGACACCCCAGTTTGTGCTT
Source organism: Litchi chinensis (assembly GCA_019925255.1). Lineage (NCBI taxonomy): Eukaryota > Viridiplantae > Streptophyta > Magnoliopsida > Sapindales > Sapindaceae > Litchi > Litchi chinensis. The sequence continues at coordinate 15,493,089 of CM034462.1, read as the reverse complement.
CCTTGGCCGAACCTTCGTCAAACCCCTTGCTGAACCAAGCTTCTAGTTTCATTTTTTTTTCCTCTTTTTCATTGACACCCTAGTCTTGAGCTCCCTTTGTCAAACCCTACTCTCACTCTCATTGCCAAATGTATATTGTTTAAAGAGGGTGGTAATGGTACTTTTGGTGTGTGTGGTGGTTGTTTAAAGAGTTTGGTGAATAGGAAACACAGGTGGAATATGTGCTTGTCAGGTCTTTTAGTGTATTGATTTCTATGGCCTTTTTTATCTGAGTTTGGTGTTGGTTTTTTGTTGTTTAATTGGTTTTTTGACTTATTTGGTTTGTGTCTATATGAGAATATGAATATCGGGTCTAGTACTTTGGTTTGTTTGCTTGTTTTTTCTTAAGAATCTTATGTGTTCATCTTTGCTGCAAATTGTAAGAAAAAAAGATAAAATCGAGGAAACATTTGGCTACACAATAGGCTCAATAAGAAGCAGACACGTTAGTATCGAAAGAACACAACATGTCGCACATGATGTAGTCTTTGAGTGAAGGAGAAATTACGTATGCTAAACTATACAATTAGCATAATTAATCATCGAAAGCAAAAAACTCACATTCGATGACAAAGATCCTAAACTTATTAAGTTAGCTGAAGGCATTCGACGGCAATAAATATTGACCTCTTAATAAACTGTTCCAATGGATTGTTAACAAATGCTATCTAACATGTAACAAACATCTGTCAGCACGAAGATGATCCAAGCGGTAAGTGGCAAACACAATCGTGTCATGACACCCAGAAAGTAAGTTCTTATGTTTTTTTATAAAAGGTGATTTAGCAATCCATTAGAAGATAGAGTAAATTATAAGACATTTTTAGTGAAATAAACCAATTTGAGAGAGATAAACATTGACTTAGGTATTGAAAGATGTTTTCATGGGCAACCTTCGAACCACCTTAAGGAAAGTTTTACTTGTTTTGCAGGTGGAATTGCAACAAATAACTCAAATGAACATTCATACAAATAGAAGGATTGTCCAAAGTTATCAAAGACCTTCATATGACAATTCAGGTTGCAATATTGGCACTAGAAGGTGGGCTAACAAACCAAACCTCTATGAAATGGATCTCAACCAATCTTCTAATCCAGCATTTGATTCATCTAATTCCCAAATAGCCGATGCACAAAGAAACCATAAAATGGACTTGATGCAATTTTTTGCATAAATTATAAAAAGAATAAAATAGACTTGCAAAAATAGTTTGAGAATTGTTTGAGTCTACTAATTATTTTGTTCTACTTCTTTGTAGATAAAAATTTTAAAAAATAGGAAAATATCGAAAAAAAAATATAGTTCAAGAATCCAATAAATTTTCAAATTTTAAAATAGGTATTTTAATTTTCTTAAACTGGATATGAAAAAATTGTCATTAAAATATTTAAAATTTCATCAAAGGTGCTCATTATATTAAAGTGAGGGAGTACTCATGGTAAACTTTGTGTGTGTAAAATTCCTTTTAAAGGACTTTTATAAACAATAATAGATTTTCATTCACTTTTATAAAATTTCAATTTAAACGATTTTCATAAAATTTTATTAATTTTCATAACTTTAAAAATTATAAAAGATTTTCATAAATTTTTATATACTTTCATCTTACAAAAATAAAAATAAAAATATCGATAGGCATTTGCTAATTTCTAAGATATAGCATACATTTCATGAATTATATTTTCCATATTAATTCAAATTTTTGTTAAAAATAAAATAAAATTATTACCATTGACTTCTATGAAACTTGACAAAAATATTCACCGTTCTAGATTAAAACAAAACAAAAAAAATCATAGTGCACAATGATCCCACTAATAATATTACTAGATTGTATATACAATTTGACAAATAATTGGGAAAAAAAAAAGAAAAAAATAAAAAAAAAAAAAATAAAACGAAAAAAAAAAAAACCTTTTTTAATATATATATATATTGCACTATGTTAGTTACAATTTAGGACAAATTACACAAATCCCTAAAGTTTGGTATAATTGCACAAAAATGATGGCATTAGGGAACTCACACTAAAGCCACCTGAAGTTTCAAAAACTCAGCACGAACCTTCGTTGTTGTCAGTTAACCACTGTTAAATTAAAATTATTAAAGGGTAAAATGATTGATTCGTAGTTAATAAATATTTTAATTAAAAATAATATTTTTAATTACTAAAATAATAATATATTTTTTTTAAAATCACCTTCATCTTCTACCTCTCATCATCTTCCTCATCTCTCTTTTCATGCCCACACACCATATTTCCTGCTTGCATCCTAATTAATAATGTAACAATCGTAAATGAATACATTTTAATAATCATTTATTTCAATCACAAACTCTATTCATTCATTAATTATTATATCACTGATTTAAATGCCAATAGGATACAAGAATTGGAATCTCTAATAAATTGTGGATTTTTATTGACACAGATAAGGACTACAATTCAGGTTGTGTTGGTACAAGCTTACAAAATTCCGTAATTAGTTATCTGCAAAGATGCATTATCCACCATTGAAAGTACAATACAATTCAAATTATTCTACAGAAAATTAAAATGATTTACAATAGATTATAAATAAAATAATATTTATGCTAATTGATATTAAAAATATTTTTGAAATACTTTTAATAAAATATAATTAATTAATATTAAAATATATTTGATATATATAAATAAAATTGAAAAATCAATTACATTTTAAAATAAATTTTATTTGCTAAATAAAAATTATTAACTTTATAAATTATTTTTAATAAATTTATTATTATTTATTACTTTACATAATTAATATATTTTCAATGAAAAAATTATAAATTTTAAATCTTACGCTAGCAAGATTTCAAAGTGAATCGAAAAGGGAAATTTCCTTTCCTTTTTTGCACCAAATATGCATTTGGTACTTATCAGAAAAAAGGAAAAAAAAAAAAGGATTTGGTAAACTGGATTTGCAATCACATCTAATCCCACCAAATCACATTCACCACACACATCAATTATATCGCAAAACCAACACCTATAATGACAGGACCTAACTCGGATTTTCTCTAATGAACCCGACGGTCCTGTTGAGCACCCCACGAAACCCTTCTAAAATCCAACTAATAAGATCTAAAAGGACGTCGTGAAGCGAACCTGTATCTCTAAATAATTTTGCTAAACAAGAAAACCATCTACTTTAAAATTTTATTACAATTTCTAAGCAAAATATATCTAAAAGCTTCATAATAAACATTACTAAAAACATTATCTAAAATAGACATGTCATCATGTTTACATAAAAGTTCTATAAAATCTTGTTCGAAATTTGAAATGTGCATAATAACATAATTAATAATAACATTAAAAACACAACGTTTACAAAAGAACAATGCAATGTCGTCAGTCGTCTGACCCACCTAATTTGATCGCAGCGGACTAGTACCCTGATTCCTTGTTCCTGCACCTGGGAGGGTTTTGTAACATAAAACCGAACATTTGTAAGTTGTAAAGTCTAGTAAATGCGAATGTTTTATTTAAACTAAGTTTTATAAAATGTCTCTCGAAAACATTTTCTTTAAGACGATTTTATTTTCTAAAAATTTGGGTTTTATAAATTATCTTTAGAATTTCAAAAATTTTTTCTAAAATACTTTCAAAAACTTTTTCTTTCTAAATCTGTTTTTGAAGGTATGCGTGTTTTTCTAAAATATGCACTAATGGGGAACCCAAAGAAAGCTACAACCACATGAATGGGTAAACCAGTTTCGCTCAGTGGGGGGAGAGGGAGAGGGGAGGGGGGGTCATGTGGCGAAATAGCTATCATCGCACATCGTAACAAAGCTACAAAGACATCTCGCTACTGCGTAACGGAACTATCATTGCACATCACAAGTGAGACAATACCCCATGAGTGTGGAGGGATTCAACAGACATGGCAGACTCTATCCCCCCAATGTTAACAGGACTAATCCTCCCAACATTTACCCTACACTGTGGGGTATACCGACCGGGTCTAATGTTAGAAGGTTTGTCTATCTATAAGCTTAAGTCGTTCCACTAGTATTTGAAAACTCTTTCTTTTCTAGATCTCAAATCAATTTCTTTTTCATAAAATAAGCTAATAACATTTGCATACCATATCATACAAAATTATATCTTTGCATGCTAACAAAATTCATTAATAACTAAGAAATAATTAATGAAAGTTTATAATGATTTGCAACATGAACTTGAAAAGTATTCAAAATAGTTCATACTCACTACTTGCTATTCTATCCACTTGCACCACTGCTTCAGCGACCTTCTCAGCTCGCCTAATCACCTATATTTAATCACAAATAAAACTTTCACTTAACTAGCTAAATTATTATCTTTAACTTCTAATTTCATACGAGCTGTTGAGGATTGTAGCACTGCCAATCCAGCTCGAGCTGCAAGCTCGCACCTCAGCTCACCCCAGCTCGTGCCTTCAGCGAGCTCTTACCTTGCATAGCTCAGCCCAAACTGAGGGAATTCATCTTAAAGAACTCGCTAAACTCACTCTCTCAATGAGTTACCACCTTATTCTAGCTCAAGTCGTTCCTTAACCCCTCTCAGCTCGCCCTTGCGAGCTACTGCCTTAGGCCAACTTGGCCAAGCACCCTTGATGGGTTGCGACCTCATTTAGCTCCTTCTATGAGCTTGTACTCTAGCCCAGTCCAGACAGACGAGATGGAGAACAACAGACGTAGCCCAGCTCGCTCCTCAATCGACCATCTTGACTAGCTGAAATGCATTAAGGGCCTCTTCCAACTCGCACCTCACAAGCTCCTACCTTAACTCACGCAACTTAGCTCTAACACCTCGCTTTCTAGGTTTCACATTTCACATTATTATTAACACAACTCGATCTTACTTCACATTCACACATTGAACAACATATCATCAATTCTTCACTAAGCTCTCAGTTCGCGACTTCATCAGATTCAGCGACAAAAACTAAATCATCTTAAATCGTAAATAAACCACTACAAATTAGCATCATTCTCAGCTATTTCACTTACCAGACTCTTGCTAAGCTCTTGTCTTGCTTTCTCACTTGCTTTCAGCTTCAACTCACCATATCTACACACCAAAAATCTCGCTAATCACTTACAACCCAAAAGCTGTTCCGACAACTTTTCACCAACACAAAATCATAAAAACTTATTCTTATCATTTAAATCTTACCAGATTTGGTCCCTCATCTTTCAACAGCTTGATTCTCCTAAAAAATGGTAGAAATCAGTTTGGTCATCACTGCAGATCTGCCTTCCTTCTCCTTTGTCGGTAGCTTTCTCTTTTCTCTTTCTCTCTATCCAGATTTTTTCTTTTCTACTGATACTATTCACTACACACTTATATTTATAAGTGTGGGTCAATCACACTTTTAACTTTTAAACTTTCTAAAAATTACAACTTTACCAAATTCTAGATAATTCTTTACTTTTCCCTAATGTCTTTGTCCTTTCCTCATATTTACAATTTTACTATTCTTTACAAAATCTTTTATTTTTACCAATTTATCTCTCAACTTTTAATATTAAATTTTACTCCCACTCCTTCTAGAAATTCTATGAAAAATTTAATTTCGTCATAGAACACCTTAAAATTCATTTTTTATTATTTTATAAAAAAAAAACATTTCATTCCGTAAATGAATTTATTACAAACTCGAGAGAGAGCGTTACATACATCCTTTCAAATGCATGATCCCACATCTTTGTACTATAGTGAAGTGAAGTTTTATAAAGCTAAAGACTGCAAGATTGTTTGTTAGTTTGTTTAAAGACTTAATAACTTTGAATTTTACTAAAGACTTAATAGTACTTAAAACTTAAACCTGAACGACGTGTTTTTTTTTTCCTACCACTCAATGTACTAGCAACTTGTTTATTTTTAAAAAATAAAATTATCTAAAACAATTAATTTGATATTTATACTGTTTTTACTATTAGATGTTATTTTGTAGTTTATATTATACAAACATCTAAAACTAATAATTGAACAAATATTAAATTATTTTATATAAATATCCATAAGATTTTATTCATGATTATGTTATAACCAAAAAAAAAAAAAAATGATGTCGATTTTGTTTTTATATTACTTAAAAGCTAAAACAATCGTTTAACAATAATTTTGAAATGTTAATGATTAAACACAACTTCTAAATTATTTTTTATGGAAAAAAGGGGTTAAGCTTTTTGTTTGTTATAAGTATTATGGTATAGCAAGAACAAAACAAATTACTCAAAATCATTTGGACATATGTCTATGGACAAAGGGAAACTATGTTTGTCTTTTATTATACCGTCCTCCCCTGCACTAACGGTTTAGTCATGGTTGACCATGAGAGATAATTGCAGTAAAAGTATTGGATCATTTTCTCTCTTTTTTTTTTTAATTTTTTCTTTAAAAATTATATGAATTAGTGAGTTGTTTAGATCTCCACCATCTAGATGAGATGGTGGAGATCTATTTAAAATAATTTAAAATTTTAAAAATTATAAAAAGGTTAAAATTAAATGATTTTAAAATTTATAAAAAAAATAAATGAATTATAATTAAAAATTTTCTTAAAAAATAAAAAGTTGAGATCTACATCATCTATCATGTTGATGAATGGTGGAGATTAATTTTCAAAAATCAAAATTAAATAAAAACATTTTTATATTTTAAAAAATTAAAATATAATTTTAGATCTGATGAGATGGGTAGTGGAGATCTAATTTAGAGATTAGATCTCAATTCATCCAAGCCACCAAACTAGTTCTCAACATCATCGTCCAAGCAATCCATCCAATTTGGTGATCTCACAGCATGGCCACCTAACCAGTTCTTGACATCACCATCATCAACATAACCAAACACACAACCAAGGTCTACAACTCTTTCCATTCTCTCTTCTTACAATCACCATCACCGATCTATAGTTTTTTTTTTTTTTTGAAATTTGTATATTCTTTATCTGAGTCGACAAACCCAAATAAAGACTCATTTGGGTCTGGTTAACCAGAAGAAGGTTTCATCTAGGTTGACGAATCCAAATTAAGATTTATCTGGGTTTGTAAATCCAAATGAAAGCTTCATCTGGTTCGACAACCCAGATGAGTCTTCATCTAGGAAAAAGGTTTCATCTAGGTTGATGAATCCATATTAAGATTTATTTGGGTTTGTAAAATGAAAGCTTCATTTGGTTCGACGACCCAGATGAGTCTTCATCTAGGTTCGTCGATTCAGATCCATCTTCCTCTAGGTTGACTGAGATAAAGAACATGTCCTTTAAAAAAAAGTAAAAGAAAAAAAAATCGATGTTGATGATGTTGGTTGATGAAGATGATGGTGGATTGGTGTTGATGATGTTGGTTGATGAAGATGAAGGCTGATGTTATTTTATTTATTTATTTTTCAATTTTTGATGGTTGAAGTTATTTTGTCCAACCAAATCTAGTAGATGATTTTTTAATTTTTGATGGCTTATGTTGTTTTGTTCAACCATATCTGGCTGATCGGGGTTCCATTTTTTTTCCTCAATTTTTTTTTTTTTTCAATTCTCAATTTTCAAATTTTAATTTATTAAAAATAATTTTTTTTCTATTTTTGCCAAATTGATCTTGACTGTCCATCTTTGATATGGATGACTTAGATCCCTTTGAAAAAATTATTGTAGTTAAAATTGAATTATTTTTAAATTTTAAAAATAAATTTATTTTTTATATTTTTTTCAAATTGATCTTGAATGTCTATCTTTGAGATCACCAGTTTAGATCCATTTGAAAAAAAAAAAAAACTATTTTTATATTTAAAATTAAATAGAGCTTAACTGTTGATTTTTGAGATACACGGTTGAGATTTTCTAAGTTTTTAAATTTTTTTTTCCCACAAAAGTAGAGGTAATTATGTAATTTTCACCACAAATTAGTTAGATAGGGCGTTCTCATCTTTTTGCTCTACTTTGTAAGTCTCCACTTATCTCAAATGGTTAAATCGTTAGTGCAAGAGATGACACTATAATAACAGGCAAAAGTGGTTTTCATTTGTAAATATGCACACATCCAAATGTTAATTTGCTCTAAAAAAATTTGTACACTATAATATTATGATAAAATTGAAAATATATCATCTTTGGGACATTAAAATAAGGGGAAGATATTTAAATATAATTTAGTGATTTGAAATTAAATGAAAAATCATAATCCTTACTTTTCTTTAAAGTAAATTATAAATTAACTATCTGGTTGAAACTATTTTTCAAGTGAAGTAAACTTTATTAATTTATTACAATTTGGCTACCCATTGTTAGTCTAATAGTAAAAAGACTGTTAAATTTAATAGCTATCCTAGTCAAATGATGAAAAGATCATAATGCCTTGAAATATAAATGAAGGTTAAAAAAAAAATTAAAATATTTTTTAAAAAACTTGAAGAAAGAATGTTGATCTCCATTGTCCATGTGGATGGTGGAGATCAACTACAATAAAAAATAAAATAAAGGGTAAATTACAATTTAGATATCCAGTTCAAATTCTAATTTAAGCAGAGTAAGACTTTTGATGTTATTATAATTTACCTTTCTATTGTTAACATTTCTTTGTTAAAATTAACTAAGTGAAGGGTAAAATTATTTTTTGACTTTACTTTTTATTTTTTTTAAATAAGTTTTAAAATTTTAAAATAAATTAAAAAAAATTATTCAATCTAGATTTCATTTGAATTTGTTGGAGTTTCTTTTAATAACAGATTTTGATAGATTTTATAAATTTCATAGATTCCATCAAATTTTATTAGAATTCTATTTAAGAGTTTGTTGAATTATTTAATGGATTACATCAAATTTTGTTAGAATTTAGAGTTTGTTAGATTTTTTACATAGATTTAAATAAAATTGAATATATTTAAATAAAATTGTTAATGATTTTATCTTTAAAAAAAAATCATATGATGAGTAGTATGCTGTACTTGACCCAATTTTCTTCGCCAAATTATATAAATTATGACTATATTTATATGATTATTTTATTTTTATAAACCACATTAATGAAAATTTTGATGTTATAAAATGATATTTATTTTTCCATGTCTAATTATTTGTTGATTTTTTTTTTTTTAAAAAATTGCTAATACATATGTATCAACTTAAGATCATATCGTATCATATTTATATATTTTTGAAGAGTGTGTCACGTTCAATAAAGTTGAAAAAAATCAAGTTTATAAATCAATGCAAATCTGTAGCTAGCAAAACCTTTTTTTGTATGTATGTATGTATGCTTGTATGTACATATATAGAAGATTGATAGTTTCACATTTCCAAATTAGCAAACTTTTAGTGTCAATTTTTAACAGAACCAACAACATATAAATTGCAAGTGTAATGTGTCAATAAAATAGGTGGGAGTAATTATCAAAAACTTAAAAATATTAATAATATTATTAAGGGCGAAATTGTTGTCTTTCCTATGTGTTATTATTGCATAGAAACCTTAACTGTCATCGCCTAGTTTTTATCAATTCTTCATTTATACCTATGCAACATTTATCCATTTTTTGTAATTGTTATTGTGCATTATGAAATTTCATTTGTGAAACCACGGTCACGATAAATCAAAGTAGAATAAACCTAGATAAATTTAAGAGGTGGGTCAATCTTCAATTGCATCAACTTGTAAAATATCAATAAATAGAGAAGTTTGAGTTTCCTTTGCGAATCTCAGTGACTAGGTTTTGTATAGATTAACGTGAGATTGTAATTGTTGCCGATTAAAAGATTGAGTTTTTGTAGATTTGTGGGTTCCATTAGAGACAAAAAGACTTGTTGATTGTTGAAAAATTTGTAGGTTTTGGTGATTTAATTACTAAAAAAAAAAACCAAGAGAAAAAAAAGTTGAAGGTATGAAATCTATGAAATTTTTGGGGGTAGGGTAGGGCAAGATTTCATATGAGTTTTTTTAATTTATATCTAAGTTCAAAAAATCCATTAAAATACAATTCTTACAAAATCATTGATTTTTTGAATACATTTGGACTTATTTGGATTTCTTAAAAGGTTGAATTGAATACACCAAAATTTTATTAGAATCTTTATAAATCTGGATTAAATACATCTAGATTTTAATGAAATTTTAAAAAGTCTAAATTGAATATACCTGAATTTTTAAAATCCTTTGGATTCCAACAAACTCCTAAGTTGAATATACCCCCCTAAGTAGATCTCTAACATCCATCTTGAGATGGATGGAGGAGATCAATTTAAAAAAAAAATTAAAAAAGTGAATAAAAACAAAATAAAAGATTAAATATTTACCAAAATCCAACCTTGAATCCAGCATCTTCTTTTTCATCTTTCTAATCTCTTTCAACTTGAAGCCATCATCATAATTTTCTTCATTCGTTAAAAAAACCATCATAAAAAAATCACCAACAGTTCTTTACCAGTTCACCAACAATTCTTCACCATTGTCAAAAATCCAACCTTGAACCGATCTTCTTCACCATCTTATTCACCAATTTACCATAAAAAATCACCAACAGTCACCAGTAAAAAAAAAAAAAAATCATTAACCCCAATAATTGCTAGTTCAATTCCATCAACAAAATATGATGATTACTAATTTAACCTAAATAATTAAAAGAAAAATTGAAAAAAAAAAATTATCTTAGTTCATTTGAATGAACCAATTGAACCCAAATTTCTAGGCTCGATGAAGAAGAAGAAAAAGAAGAAGAATAAGAGAGAGACTATGCTAGGAGAAAATGATAAGGAAGAGAGAAGACAAAAGTTAAATAAAAATTTATTAATTAATTTTTGTATTTAATTAATTAATTTTTTTTAAGTTTTAATTTTTTATTTTATCAACTGGATCAAATTCAATCACTAAGGGCAATTTCATCTTGTCGAAGCTTTGACACTGTTCCCTATTAAATGTAACGGAATATTGCTAATGGTAGAAGGGTAAATTACAATAACATCGAAAGTCTTGCTTCGCTTAAATTAGAGTTTGAACTGGATAGTTAAATTGTAATTTGCTCTAAAATAAAATAAAATAATTTTTTTTACTTTTTTCTCCTCTCTTCTTCTTCCCCATCCACTTTCTCTTCCCCGTTTAATAAACATAAGTAGTAAAATACAGTTACCATGATGGTCATGAGTTTGTAAAAATTCAAATATGAGAGAAAGAATGAGAGGTTTCATTTCATTCTCACTAAAAGTCTATAGAAATCTTCGAGAGGAATGGAAAAAAAAATTGTGAAATTTTTTATATATAAATACCAACAAAAATCATTGATATTTTAAAATTTATAAAAAGTTATCGATAAATTAAAAATCTTTTAACTTTTATAGACTCCTAAACGATCTCGATCAAGTACACTCACTTTAGTTTGGGTTAACCAATCTAACCCAATTCATGGCCACACTTTATGCCCAACTTGCATCCCAATTAATAATTAGTGGATGAATATATATATATATATACATATATATATATATATATATATTTGAGGTACGTTTTAATAATCATTTTCGTGCAGTAATTATTATGACATTGATTGAAATGTCAATAGGATACAAGAATTGGAATCTCTAATAAATTGTGATTTTTATTGACAAGACAAGGACTACAATTCAGGTTGTGTTGGTAGGAGCCTAGAAAATTCAGCAGTTACTTATCTGCGAAAGATGCATTATCTGCCATAGAAAGTACAGTACACTTTCATGTATATATATATATATATATATATATATATATATATATATTCCACTTCTCATCTTCTTCACCGCCAATTGATTTCGAAACAGATTATGATTTTTTCTTTTACAAATTCTTTTTTGAAAAATTTTAGAAGTTAAGTATTGACCAGTTGTGCTTGTAGTTCCAAAAGCAAATCCTCAATATTTCCTGTAAGTCTCATGAGAAAAGAGTACCCAAGTTGAAATAAAAATAAAAATAAAAATATGCATCATATCCAGAACCAAGGTGGACACTTCGAATTTGCATCCTCATACGAAGTAACAGTTTGTTTTGATTTATTTTCTTGCAAAGAATATTTACTTTTCAACAAACAAATTCTTAAAAAAGTTCATGTTTTCTTGCGAGGTCTAATCCTAAACATTTGCTCAGAACCACTCATTTTTAGCTACCATCATAATAAGTGCCGGGACTTATGCGAATAAATGTTGAAAATCAAGGGTCCCAAAAAAAATGTACTAGAGAATTGTTCTTGTATATAAATGACAAAAACTTGGATCAAAACTGGTTGTTCCCTGCTTAGTGCATAGGATTGGAAGAAGGAAGATTGAAGGAGATAGAATTGAATGAGATTAAGTAGTACTACAGTCTGATTGATGCAGTTAGGATTGAATTGGATCAAATTAATTTAATATTACATTAAATTTATTTTTAAATAAAAAGATTTGAATCATTTTATAGAAAATTAAAATGATTTTATAATAAATTATAAATAAAATAATATTTATTTTTAATTGATATTAAAATATTTTTGATGTATATAATTAATAAAAATAGAAAAATCGATAACAATTAAAAATAAATTTCATTTTCTAATTGTAAATTATTAACTTTATAAAAATATTTTTAATATTATTTTATTATTGTACATAATTAATATATATTTAATAGAAAAATTGAAAATTGTAATATTACACTGGTAGGATTTCAAAGTGAGTATGAGAAAAGAAGTTTCATTTCCTGTTTTTTGCACTAAACATAGATTGTTAAACTGGATTTTCAATCACACCTAATCCCACCAGATCCCATTCACCAAACACACCAATTATATGGCAAAACCTACACCAACAACCTTCAAATGCAAGACCCCACATTTTTGTAATATAGTGAAGCAAAGTTTTATAAAGTTAAAGAGTACAAGGTCGTTTATTCTTTTATTTGAAAATTGAATATGTCTGAATTTTACTAAAAACTTAATAATACTTAAAACTTAAACCTAAATGATATGTTGTTTTTCCCTCCTACCACTAAATATACCAACAACTTGTTTATTTTATAAAGTAAAATTGTCTAAAGACAATTAATTTAATGTTCATATTTTTTATATAAGATTGTTGGTCAAAACTAATAATTTAAAATTTATATTGTCTTTACTATTGGTTGTTATTTTTTTTTTTTCATTTTATATTATTGAACAATTAATAACTAATAATTTAACAAAATCTTAAACTATTTTTATGTAAATATCCATAAGATTTTATTCTTGATTTAGATATAATTAAAAAAAAAATGATGTTGAATTGGTTTTATATTGCTTAAAATATAAAATAAATGTTGAACAATAATTTGGAAATATTAATGATTAAACACAACTTTCAAATTATTTTTTACGAAAATAACGGGGTTAAACTAATTAGCTTTTTCTTTGTTATAAGTATTATGTTACAATAAAAAAAAAAATTGTATGCTATAATATTATGATAAAACTGAAAATATATCATCTTTGGGAGGATAAAATTAGAGGAAGATATTTAAATGTACTTTAGTGATTTGGAATTAAGTAAAAAGTCATAATTCTAACTTTTTTTTTAATTAGTTTTTTCATATTTTTAAGTTGGGTGAACATTGAAAAAATAAAAAATAAAAAATCTAAGTTAGATTCTTTAATGTTATATTTATTGGCATATAATTGAAGTGGACTGGAATTAGATTGATGTTAAAATAATGTGTTTGTTTCAATTTGCATGAATCATAATCAAAATTAGTAGTATTCTCATTAAGAAGTATATTTTCATGTAGAATTGGAATTGATTGTTTAGAAGTTATAAAAATATATTTGATTAAAATTTTGTATTCAATAAGCTTTTTTTTAAAAGAAGATTAGGTATTTTTTGTCATAAAAATATTTATTTTTATTATACTAGCATTATTCTTATTAAAATATTTTTAAGAAATAATTCACTATTATCTACTATTGGCTGACACCTTATTTATGTCAAAATAAATTTTTTCGCAATTTTTTTTAGTACCAGTTTTGTCTTTTGCCTTTTTTTTTTTTATTTTTATGGATAAGAGTGAAAAAGACTTTCTAAATTTTAAGAGTCAATTAGCATAGGAATCCTAAAAGGGTGGCGTGGGCCACGAGGGGAATACAAATCTCATTCCACAACTTAAATTTATGTTTGACCTACAATTTTATTTTCATTACAAATTAATTCAAAGCAAATAAACACATACATTTATATTTATTCTTTATTCTCATTTCCATTATCCCTCACAAGTAAAAATATACTAAGTTTTAAGTGGAAAAAACAAACAACTCCTACTTTTAAGGCTTCCTAACATTAAAAATTCACAAAAAGACAAAAGTGTGACAATCTACTCCCCATACGTACTTGGAAATGACTAAATCTTCATGTGTACTATCATTCATTTTTGTCCTAGAGAAGTGGTTTATTCCATTCGACTATACTTTTATGGTATGTTTACTGAAAAAGGAATTTGTCGACGTCAAGAAATGGTTGACCAAAAGATTCTGTGACCCAGACTGCGAACGAGGTAATTAAAGGGTATGAGGAGTTGGTAGTTCTGATGACCCGCTGCATAAGGCATCTCCTGGAGTGGGCTATCAATCTGGTGGGCTGCTCGGGGTAAAGGGGTACTGAATTGGGCTGGAGATAAGCTTGACCTGTTTCTGCAGCTCGCGAGCTCGATGGAAAGAGCTGGAGGTCGGGCTTTCTGGGTTTTGGTTCCTGTTCATATCTGTTGGGCTCTAATCAGCCTATTCATCCAGGCCAAGAAAACAGACATAACACAAGTCCCCCAGCTCTCAGTGCGATCTGCGGACTGAGAGCTGACTCAAAATGCATTTGGCACTCGTTTGCGAGCTCTTGAGGCATCGCTCCATTTTTTACCCATAACTATTGACACGTGGCGATCACGTAGGTATCTGAAACAACTGACATGTCTTTTGCTGTGTGCATTTAATGCACACGTCTTGTAACTGACATTGCACGATGGTAAAGGACTGAGTTCTGCATCGAGCCATTAGATCTGTGGCGGTTACTCCCTTTACTGGATCGAACGGTCAGGGGAAATGAACCCCGAGCCTATATAAATCAGACGTCACTTTCATTTTCCTTTTTTGCTTCTTCAAAGAGAAATACAGATGCTTCATCCTCATTATCTTATTCTCTGCTTCCTTTGTACTTCCTCAACAGCTTCTTTCAAAATCGTCGTCTCAGAGTTCAGATTTCATCTCGAGCCTACACAGTGAGTTCCCCGACTCTGTTGTTCGTATTTAGGCGGTTCTATCGGATTTGTAGTGTGCACTATTGCTTCTCTGCCCTGGTTTTGAATTTCGTGTGTTTACTTCATATTCAAAATTATTTTGCTTGTTGTTTAAAGCCCTGCGTTTGCTTGATTGGGATGGCTTTGCTGTTTACTGAGAAGGTCTTGCCTTCAGTGAACTGTGACACCTGCTTTTGAGGTTTTCTCGTTTGTAGTTGCATATTGTTGGCATTATTGGTGATTTCCTGATTTGCTTGTATTCCTTGCCATTTGATGACGTAGTGTAGGTACATTCGATCTTGAATAATTTAGCCCTGTACTATTTGATAGAATTCCTATAGTCATAAGGTTAAAAATTTCAGTATTAAATAACTTTCACCTGATAGGCTTGTGTTTTGGGCCCTCATTGCTGGTGGTGCGATGCGTGACCTGACACATAGGGCTATAGATCGGGGAATTCTTTAGTTCGTTGGGATAGATATGTTTACAATATTTTGACGCTGTCCTTTTTTGTTTCGTAGATGTCAAGTCGTTCACGTAGGGATCACCAGATAGGCGAAAAGGCTTCCGCTTCTGATGAACAGGCGGAACAGCGGGCTGGTACTTCACAGGGCGCGACCTCCCAAAGGAGAGAGATCGCGAGAGAGCCTGAGGGACGAGCTAGGCAATTGGTCTCCCGACCTGCAGGTGAAGGGAGAGCAGTTCGGGGACCCTTTTATCATAATGTCTCCGGTTTGGATCTCCTGATGTTGCGGTCCTTAGCTGGGAGTTTTCTCTTTCCATTAGGTTGCCGAGCTAACGTGCCGGATAAGATCGATCCTACAGCCTTCCCACCCGAGGGCTTTATAGCAATAAGCTCTGAGCACATGGAGTATAGGTTCAGGTTCCCTGTTCACAACTACCTGATTGACCTGCTGAACGATCTCAAGTTGGCACCATTTCAGCTGACGCCCAACTCTTATGCTCAGATAACTTCCTTGGCTGTGATTTTCATCAAGAACGGGCTTCGTCCTGCTACACCTCGTATTATTCGCTACTTGTACAGCTTCAAGAGGACTCACGGACGTCAGGCTAATTACAAGGACGGAATGTACTACATTTCAACCCGTCCTTCCTCTTACATGCAGTGCTTACCTAAGAGCACTATCAAGTCTAACGTAGGAGACTATAAGTCCCACTGGATTTATGTCACCTGCTTCTTTTTGCACAATTTGAAAAATCGATCTTTTGTCTCGCAGCCAAGTAAGTATAGATTTAACTCGCTCTTTTTTTTTTTTTTTTTTACTTTCTCACGCTTGTTTCGCAGACATTTTTGCCAGGAAGATTAAGCCTACCGACGAAGAGACTGCAACTTTGGAAGCCTTCGCAGCAGCTAAGAGAGATAAAGATGACTCGTTCCCTTCGAGCTCCAAGCTACAGGCTTATGGTTTAGCCTCTGCATTTGGTCATGCACAACTCGATGTACACAGAGATCTCGGGGTCTGCGGTCAGAGAAACGAAGTTCACTCAGTATTTGCATCTCCTCCAGCTTTTGAGCCTGAGCCCTTTCCAACTCCTGGGCCCGGACCTTCTGCAGCTCCTGAGCCCGAGCTTCCTCAAGGGGGCACCCCAAGCCCATCGACGAGTATTTCTTTTGGCGAGATGGACAGGCTGATCTTGGATGTCCCTCCAGTTTGTTTTGTACCTAGGTTTGGGGAGCTAGAGGCCGGTCCAGCTGCAGCATCTAAGAGATAAGTCCCTAAGGCACAAGGGCAGAAAAAGACCGATCCCCCTACGACTAAGAGGGCCAGAACTCTCCCAAGGGAGAGTCCTCTACCATCAGAGCCAAGGCCCGCGAGAAGAGATAAAGGAAAAGACGTGGCCGAGCCTTCAGCCCCCAAGCGTCACAAGGCAACTGAGGTCGTAGGCCAGTGGAGGTTGTCACTGGTGGAGGTCCAAGCATCCAATCTCAGGGCGACCTGAGGAGCCTCAAGAATCATCATCTATAGACCTCGAGCTGCAAGCCGAGATGCAGGCAGAGATGCGGTACTTTAACAATTTCTTACAACTTGTACCGCGAACGCTGGAGAACCGGACCCCGAAGCTTCATAGGGGGGATTTTTCTGGCCCGAGGCTGGCATTTTATGCAGCTTGACATTCAATATTGGTGAGTAGATTCTTTTTCTTTTAGTTGATGTCTTTGACTTAAGCCTTATAGACATTTTTTTTTTTTTTGTAGATGAGTATGGTAGTGAAGAAACTGATGAAGGAAATAGAGGAGCAGCATAATGAGAGCGCTACCTTCCGAGCTGCTGAAGAGGAGTTCGAGGCTGAGAGAAGGATTCGGCAAAATGAGGCTAACCTCCTTCGAGAAGAATGCCATCAGCTTGAGAATAAGCTCAAGGATGTAGACACAGCTCTGTTTCAAGAGAGAGCTCGTGGGGAGGCAGCAGCTCGCAGAGCTCAGGATGAGCTCAAGAAGGTTAAGGATGAGTTGACTATAGTTGTGGCGCGGACAGGTGCTACTGAGAAGAAGGCTGAGGCCGCTGCCATAAAGGCTGAATATGCAGAGGCGAGAATTGACACCGCGGATAGAAGGGCAGAGGCCATTAGAGAGAGGGATGAGGCTGTAGAAAGGAAGGCCGGGGAGGCAGAGAGGCGAGTCAGCCAGATGCAGTAGGAAATGGTTATGCTCAAAGACGAGCTTGCTAGGGCACAAAAGGAGGTTGCCCGAGGGGACGAAAACATCCGAAGTCGGATAGCTCGAGAGCGAAAGAATGCTGCTGCGGAGACTAAGCATGCATTCTTGTACACGATCTGGAGGCGCCATCAAGACATAGACTACTCGTTCTTTGGGCTGGTTGCGACTACATCGATTCGGAGTTTCGTGGAGCACGCAGCCGGTATTCAGGACGTGCAGCAGGACTGTACCTCTTCAGCTTCTCCAGCTGGTCAGCCAACACCTCCAGACCCCCAAAGGGATCTTGCCCCAGCTCCTGAAGGTCCTTTAGTGCGCTGAGAGCCTCCTGCTGTGGAAACCCTAACAAAGTCTCAATCAAATCTTGCTCCCTCGGACGCACCTGCTGACACTTAGATTTTCAGTTTCTTTTTTTTACTGGCATTGTAATCTTTGGATCTTTCCTCCTTCTGTGAGGACTTTAATTTTTACTTTAGTTTTTTTTTATCAATTTTTGTGTTGCATGATGGGCTTTCAGCTCGAGAGTGCTATATATGATTTTCCTGCAATTTAAATTTTGACAAGGAGTAGCATATACATGTATGCATATGTTATGAATGTGATTGGAACACGCCCATACCTCTATAACGAGCTATTGTTAAGACCTATTAGCAAACATACTACAATCATAATATGTCAGCTTATGAAAGTGTTTGATCCTGCAAGTAATTCATCTAAACATTTTCAAATAACAGGACAAGTACTTACAACTAGTGGGGTGCTCATCTTAGGTGAATTTGAAGTAGCATTTTTTCGAACTTTGATGCTTTCAGCTCGTCGAGGCATTTAAGAGACATCAATGTGATTTGAGAGCGATCCCTTGCATGGGAAGCCCTCCTCACGAGATCGCGAGGCAATTTCAGGATTTGAGAGCCGTAGCCCCTCTCACGAGGTCACGAGGTAATTTTAGGATTTGAGAGTCGTAACCCCTCTCGCAAGGTCGCGAGACAATTTTAGGATTGTGCTTCTGGCTGAACTTGATTAGCAGCTACTGGTCGTGCCTTTCGTGAACTCTTTCGAGTGATTGGAGGTCTCCAGGAACCCTCCAAGGTGCAGAGATTGCAACCCTTTCCGCGGGTGAGACCTTTTGTACTTTTAGCAGGCCCCTTGTAACGCCCTCCGGGGTGCTGACAGCTACCCCTTCCATAAGCGAGACCCTCATTGCAACTTCTTTCGCAGGCAATAGCCCTCCAGAGCGCAGTAATATAGTTCCCAGATAGTCCCCTCCAGAGCGTGCAGATGACAGTTCCTTCCATGGATTATATCCGAATGGTCTCCCCCTCCGTGGGATCACCCTCAGGGAGTCTATAATAAGTATTTCTTTGGGCAGTATCTTCCAGAGTACCTTGAGGGTAACCCCATCCACAAGCGGTGCTTTTAGAGTATTAAGATAGCGGGTTGTTGACGATAATTCTGTGGAGTGAGAGAATATGGCTCGCAGATTGCGAGGACGTTATGAGGAGCGTTGGCAATATTCTTTGTTTATCAGAATGGGGTGCAGTTCAAAGGTCGCGGAGCGTAACTTTGGTGTACAACCAATTTCAATTCGCGAATTCGCATGGGATTGTTAGAGTTAGAGGATGGAGAACTGGCTGCGGAAGCATTTTCATGGACATACATGAATGATGGACGTGCGTTTGCCAGATGACTTATAACTTCGTGGCTATTGGCACGAGTCCTTTGGACTTGGATAATTTCTCGGATGAATACAAAGACGTCTTCAGGAAATAATGCATAATAAATGGTAGCTCGCTTCAAAGATATAGATTCCAACAATCATTGTTTGTTATAATAATCGTACTCCGCTCGTTCATTTGTTTTGTTTTCTGCATTAAGCATTTGTACATGTAGCAACAAATAAGTGAAATCACTTTTACAAATAATCATCAAAAGGAATTATGTATAAAGGTCATAGAACGAGCTGACTGTTTTAGGTATAGTAGGGACGAAGATATTCTGCATTCCAGGCCCTTGAGAGCTCATATCCGTCCATGTTGGCCAAGTGATAGGCGTCATTCTCCAGATTCTCCTTGATAAGGTAAGGGCCTTCCCAGTTTGGTTCGAGTGCTCCATCACTTGCCTTGCGAGCTGCGGGAAGAATCAGCCTCAGAACTAGGTCACCAGCTTTGTAATTTCTAGCTCGGACTTTCTTGTTGTAGTATCTGGCCACCCTTTGTTGATAAACTACTACCTTCAAGCGAGCTGTTTCTCTTACCTCTTCAGTAAGGTCCAGACTTGCGGCGAGCAGCTGGTCATTATCGTCTTGTCGAAACGTTGTCGCTGGCTTGTGACTTCTAATTCAGCTGGGATCATAGCCTTTGACCCGTACATTATGGAGAACGGGGTCTCGTCAGTGGAGTTGCGGGTTGTGGTTCTGTAGGCCCAAAGTACTTTGTGCAACTCATCCGCCCAAGCCCCCTTCCTTGCTTCCACTTGGTCTTCAGGGTCTACTTGATGATCTTGTTCACAACTTCAATCTAACCATTGGCATGAGGGTGATTTGCAGTTGAGAAACTCTTCACTATCCCGAGCTCGTTGCAGAAGTCAATGAACTGCTCGCTGGTGAACTAAGTCCCATTATCTGTTAACAGCTACTGAGGGACCCCGAACCTGCATATGATATTGTTCCACACAAACTTCTCTATTTTCGAGATGGAGATTTCCGCAAGTTTCTTGGCTTCGGCCTACTTGGTGAAGTAGTCTACAACTATTACTTCATGTCTGCATCTCCCCCGGGCTGTTGGCAAGGGCCCAATGAGGTCCATTCTCCAGGTTGCGAAGGGTCATAGACTCACCATTTGCTGGAGATAGGCCGATGGAGTTCGAGGAACCTTGGCAAATCTTTGACACTTATCACACTTTTTCACTATATCAATGGCATCCTTCTTCATGGTTGGCCAATAGAATCCTTGTCTGAGAGTCTTCTGAGTTAGGGACAATCCCCCTGTATGATTTCCATAGTGACCAGCATGTATGTCTCTTAGTACGGTCTCACAATCCTGTCCGTCAATACAGAGTAGAAGCGGTGCTGAGAAACCTTTCTTATACAACCTATCATTGTATATACAGTACCGAACTGCCCTAGCTCGTAGTAACATGCTTCTAACTTGTCTCTAGACAGCTTTCCTTCCTACAGGTAATTCAAGAGCGGGCTCATTCAGGAGTTAGGCTGGACAGTTATGACCATCATCGTCTCTTTTCTTTCTATACTTGGAGTTGGTAGAATTTCTACTGGTATGGAGTCTAGGAGGTCGGCATCCTGAGTGGTTGCCAGGCGAGCTAAGGCATCTGCATGGAAGTTTTGAGCTCGTGGGATCTGATTCAGTTCAACCCTTTGGAAAGCCCTCAGTAACTCTTTGGCTTTCGAGAGGTATTTTTCCATCTTTTGTCCTTTGGTCTGGTTCTCTCCTTGGACATGGCACACAACGAGCTGGGAGTCGCTGAAGACCCTTAATTGCTCAGCTCGCACCTCCTTCGCTAGGCGGAGTCCAGCAAGCAATGCTTCATATTCATCCTCATTGTTGGTTGCCTGAAATCCTAACCGCAAGGCATTGAGGATCTTATGACCTTCTGGGCTGATCAGCAATACACCAGCCCTGGAGTTATGCTCGTTGGAGGATCCGTCCACATACAACTCCCACATCGGGCCACTGACACTCTCATCTTGTTCTTGCACATGTCTGGTGAATTCAGTTATAAAATTTACAAGTGCCTGAGCCTTAACTGTTGTCCTAGGTTTGTACTCTATATCGAACTGAGCGAGCTCGATGACCCATTTGAGTAATCTCCCCGAGGTATCTGTCTTCTGAAGGACTTGTCGGAGAGGATATTGCGTAAGAACCTCAATTTTGTGGGCCTGAAAGTAAGGATGTAGCTTCCTCGACGTGATTACCAGGCAGTATGCAAGCTTTTCCATCTATGAATACTTGGTTTCGACATCGACTAACCTTTTACTGACATAGTACACAGGTAGTTGGGTCCTCTCCTATTCCTTTACTAACACAGCACTCAGTGCGTTCTCGGACACTCCCAGGTATAAGTAAAGCCCTTCTCCCTCTTTAGGTTTTGATAGGAGGGGAGCTCGGCCCATATACTCCTTCAGTCGCTGGAACGCCTCCTCGCATTGCTCGGTCCACTCAAAGTTTTTTGTCTTCTTTATTGCTTCGAAGAAGGGCATGCACTTGTCTGTAGCCTTTGAGATGAACCGGCTGAGCGCCGCGACCTGACCATTGAGACTTTGGACAACTTTGACTCGGGCTGGGGATCTCATCTCCGCCAGTGCCTTGATCTTCTCTAGATTAACTTCTATCCCCCTGTTATTCACTATAAAATCGAGGAACTTATCAGACGCCACCCCAAAGGTACACTTCAACGGGTTCAGTTTCATCTGGTAGCTCTTGAGGATCTTGAAGGTCTTGTCCAGGTCGCGGACATGGTCTGTTGCCTACTGGGACTTCACCAACATGTCATCTATATACACCTCCATTGTCTTCCCAATTTGCTCTTGGAACATGGTATTTACCAGACGCTGGTAGGTCGCTCCTACATTCTTCAGCCCGAAGGGTATCACCTTGTAACCGTACAACCCCCTATTAGTAACAAAAGAAGTGTGCTCCTCGTCCTCCGGGCTCATGGGAATCTGGTTGTAATCCGAATAAGCATTCATGAAGTTCAGGAGCTGGTGCCTGGCTATTGCATCTACAAGCTGGTCGATCCTGGGCAATGAAAAACTGTCTTTCGGGCAAGCCTTGTTTAGGTCGGTAAAGTCAATGCAGGTCCTCCATTTCCCGTTTTTCTTTTTCACAAGGACTGGGTTGGCTACCCAGACGGGATATTAAGCTTCACGGATAAACCTATTAGCCAACAACTTCTCGACCTCCTCCTTCAAGGCAATATACCGTTCTGGTGTCATTGGCTTCCTCTTCTGACGTATTGGCTTGTGCTGAGGATTTATGTTCAGTCGATGGCACATAACATTAAGGTCTATCCCTACCATGTCTTCGTGGTTCCATATGAAGGCGTCCAGATTTGCCTTTAAGAAGTCGGCGAGCTGGGTTTTAACCTCTGGGCATAGGTCTCGTCCCACCTTCAAACACCTCTCTAGGTCCGTCTCACTGACCTGTACATCCTCCAGTTCTTCAACAGGCCCCGTTGCCCGGTCGGCATCTATCTCGCGGGGGTCGAGGTCGTAGCTCATCCATGTTTTCGATACAGCTCATTGCTCGTCCCCGGAGACCACATTCACCTTCTTCCCCCGAACTCTAAGTTTCACAGCGTCCTCGTAACAATGTCTGGCCAGCTGCTGCTCTCCCCGGACACATCCTGTTCCGTTGGGAGTTGGAAATTTGACTGTCAATGTCCTGGTGGATGTCACCATGTCTAAGTCATTCATGGAAGGTCATCCCAACACCACGTTGTACGTTGACGGGCTGTTGATAATCAGGAAATTGGCCAATACAGTAGTTTATTGGCCCGGCTCCCCTAGAGTGAGTGGGAGTTTGATCTGGCCTATCGAGATCACCGTATCTCCCGTGAAGTCGTAGAGTGGTTCTGGTGAAGGCGTTAGCTGCTTGAGTCCGAGCCCTATTTGGTCATAGCACTCCTTATACATCACTTTGACAGAGCTACCAGTGTCCACCATTATCCGTTTGACTTCGACATTGCTGATCTTGGCTCGGATGATAATAGCATCATTGTGGGGTCAGTACACGCCCCTTGCATCCTCTTCAGTAAATACAATGCCATTCGAGGTCATTTTCTCCTTCTTGGCAAGTCCCTCTGCTCTGCTATAGTCTGCCAACAAGCGTGTGGTTGGCTTCCTTCACATACCTCTGGTATGACCTGTTTGAAGTGCTTGCCACATGAGGGCCACCATGAATAGTAAAGATTGTTCTTACAGCGGGCTCGTGCTCGGGCTTTGGAGCTCGCTAGGACTGTTGCTGTTCAGGCTGCTGATTTTGGGTTTGAGGACGTTGCTGCTGAGGTCGCCTACCTGCAGGTCGTACCATATATTCTCCCAAGCTACCTCGTCTGATCAATTCTTCAATGGCATCCTTCAGTTGCCAGCACTCCGAGGTGTTGTGCCCATTTTCATTATGATAGGCACAATACTTCCTCTGGTCCCGGTGTCTGTTCGGGACTCCTGTAGGTGGTGGCTTCTCAAAGTTCTCCCTATTTCTTTCCGCCATGAAGATTCGGTCCTGTCTGTTTGATGGGACACTATAATTCTCACACCGACCCTAACGCCGAGGTTGCTCCCTTCTTGACTCGGGCCTGGCTCGCTTTGTTATAATGTTGGTAGACTGATGCCTCTGTTCGCCCCTCTTGTCCCCATCCTGACCCTTTCTCTTCCCTTGATGGGAACTATCTGCTTCACCCCGCTGGTTGTTGGGTTTCTTTGCTCCGAAAGTTTCTTCCCATCTGATCTCTTTGACGGCCCTTTCATAGAACTTGCCCAAGTCCTTCACTGGTGACTTGTAAATGCTTTCATAGAGCTTTTCATCTTTCCTGAGTCTTGCAGAAATTGCTGTTAGGATGCTCTCATCGGAGGGTGTCTCAACATTACTCACCTCGTCCCTGAATTAAGTGATGTAATCCTTTAAGGACTCGTTGTACTTCTAGAAGATTGTACCGAGGTGGCACAGGGGTGCGAGCTACTTCCTTAAGGCCTTGTATTGGTTGAGGAATTTCTGCTGACAGTCTCTCCAGCTCCCTATGCTTCGAGCTGGAAGGCCTTTAAACCAAGCTCGTGGGGCATCCCCTAGAGTAGCCGGGAAGACTCAGCATTTGACCAGTGGACTGTCCATTTGGAGGTCCATCTGTACGTTGAAGGTATCCAATGGTCGTATGGATCGCTTTTACCATTGTAGGGTGGAATGCTCGGGAGCTTGAACTTAGGTGGTAAAGGTGCTATCTCTATCTCTCTGACGAACGGGATCATGCGCTCGCCTTGCCCTTCTTGACTCTGAGGTTCAGGTCGAGCTTCCAGCTATTAGACCCTTTGCAGCAGTTCTTCTAATGTCGGATCCTAGGGTCGAGATCGCCAAATGAAGTCTCGCCTACCGGTACTTTCCTGTTCTCCCACGTGGCGATCTCGCGACCTGCGCATATCATCAAAATCTTCTACCCGTCTAGAGCTTCTTCTCAGCCCGGGCGGACAATACGATTCTCCCTAGTTCGCTCGTGGCCGCGACTATCCTCAACATGTCGGTCACCTTCGTGACTTATCCTCACTCTGATATCAGTTGGGTTAGGTGAGGTCTGCCTTTCCCGGGCTCGCTATTTGTCTCTTCTCACGTTCAAGTTTGAGGAGCGTACAGACTCTTCGGACAGCGACCTGTCTCTGCCAACCGCGTCCTCCGGGGTCGGGATCTTTTCAGTGGTCTGTCTACGGGCTCTTCCGGGGGGCGCGACCTCCATCTGTCTCCGCGTAGTGTGGGTTTGGACTTCCACTAGCACCTTAACTGTTTCGATCAGCTGCTTCACTGTATCCTCCAAGGCTCACTGACGTTGTTGTCATTCCTGAGCGACCTCTTTCCTGACCGGCTGGGTGTTCTGGTGGTCTTTCTGGCCTTCAGGTCATTCGTCCACGACACCAACACTTCTCGTTGTTCTTATTCTGGCCATTGTAAATTGATGAAATGTAAATGGTCAAAAAAGGAATCACCTGGAGAAAGAGTTACCAAGTCGCTGTTAGGCCCTCCTTCTAACGCAAAAAGATGTCGACGTCAAGAAATGGTCGACCTAGAGATTCTGTGGCCCAGACTGCGAACGAAGTAATTAAAATGTATTAATGGTGATAATTGAGTAGTAAATGAAATGGAGATTAAGGTTAGTGCAATGTCATAAAGGTGATAAAATGTTGGTCGTGGTAGCTAGATGATATTAATAGACATGTGATGAAGAAGGGAGAGGGAAGAATGAATGCTGACACAAAGGTTTTTACGTGATTAGGCGACTGCGCCTACATCCACGGGTTACTCTGGTTTAATTTTGACAGAGTAACGGTACACTAGTATATTTTCCATCCATGATACAGTAAAAATCTTTCCTATTTATAGAGGGGGAGAGATACAAAGGAGTTACAAAGAGTGTTGTTTACGTTACAAATAATGGATATTTTTAACTAATCCTGATATAAATCATACTGGCTTTATTGCGAAGATGATGATTGTTCCTTCCATGCGTACGTCTACATTTATTACACCAGGAGAGATCTTCTCTTCATTAAATGCATGACCGCTGCATTGAATGCTCCTTGATAATTGTGTGGGTGGTTCCGGTGTGAAATCAGTGGAGTTGGTGGTTCTAATGACCCGTTGCATAAGGCATCTCCTGGAGTGAGCTATCAATCTGATGGGCTGCTAGAGGTAGAGGAGTACTGAATTGGGCTGGAGATAAGCTTGACTTGTTTCTGCAGCTCGCGAGCTCGATGGAACGAGCTGGAGGTCGGGCCTTCTGGGCTTTGGTTCATGTTCATATCTGTTAGGCTGTAATCAGTCTATTCATCCAAGCCGAGAAAATGGGCATAACATAATTTAATTCTAAAATTTGAATTCAAATTTTTTCTAAAACTTATTTAAAGTTTAATTACGTAGACTTCACACTAAAAGCAAAAAAGTAATGCTAGGTAAGGTTGGCAAAATGGGCAAGGTTTTCAAACCTGAACCTTGTCTGCAATAATACGGTTCGAGTATAGACCTGAACCGCTTTTTAAAAAATCTTTAGAATAACCGGATCAAAAAAACCCGTAATTGCGGGTAGGATATGGTTCTAGTTGCGGGTCTCTATCAGACCCGTAAAATACCCGTTGTTTATATACTCCACACCTACCCGGTTCCCTTTTGAAAAAACCCTAACTTCTCTCAACTCTCTCGACTCTGTCTCCCTCTCTCTCGAATCTCCATCGTCGTCGTTGCTCCGCTCGACTGCACCTCTCTCTCGCCATCGTCGCCATGTTATCGCCAACCACCAGAATATCTCCGTCTCTCTCTCTCCATCGTCGACCAACAAAACCAAGGTCTGTTTTCAAAAATCGAGGTCTTTTAAATTTTTCTGGGTCTTTCGCATTTGGGTCATGATTTGATTCATCTATGCCGCCCAAATCCTTCATAGCTTATTGTTTCGCATTTGAGTTTTGTGCCTTTCCACCTTCTATGATATATTATCTGGTTATTTTTGTTTTATTGATGTTATTGATGTTTGGATATTTAGGACTGCATTGAAGATCAAGTTTAACACTTTTGATTTGCTTCGTACGGAGACGAAGTAGACATAGAAGACAAAGAAGAAGGAGAAGAAGAGGAAATACAGTCTTGTTTTCTCTCTCATCGATTTTGCGTAAGTCTTTTTCTCTCTTTAGAATCTGTGTTTTCTATAGATTTATGTGGCTGTTGTGAAGACAATTGTGGTTTCTTTTGCACAGGTGATGCTTTTGATACTTTCGTCCTTTACCTCCTCGATATTCATTATTTTGTTTCAGTATTTTTCATTTGTTGAATTTATTGCCTTTTTTTTTTTTTTTGCATGGTTTAATGTTCCTTCTGGCACCTCTTGTCTGCAGCTAGTTCACTTCGCTTGGATAATTCCATAGGTGATGATGTTGACAAACTTACTGTTAATGAACTATTTAAGGTACTGGTTTGCTCTGTACTTATTTGTGATATTGCTTGTGTGGTCTGGTTTTAATACTGAAGTGTCTTTTGTTTGTAGGTTGCATTGAATGAAAGCAAAAGCAACCCCTTAATTTTATTTGTGAAAGACATAGAAAAGTCAATGGTTGGGAATGGTGATGCATATGGGGCCTTTAAGGGTAAGCTTGAAAATTTACCCAGTAACGTTGTTGTGATTGGCTCCCATACACAGTTGGACAATCGCAAGGAGAAGGTGATAAACTATCATGGTTGTTACATTACATTGTACTCTGGATTGTAATTGAAATTTTCTCATGAGTTTGGGCAATTTTTTTTGGTTCTTTTTTTTCCAATCCCATCCTGGTGGTCTTTTATTTACGAATTTTGGAAGCAATCAAACAGCTCTATTGATTTTGCTTTTCCGGTTTGCTAAGCTCTCGAGCTTTGCTATTCAAACATTGTTTTATTTTTACCTTCCACTGGTATATAACTGCAAAATGAGACTTTCTTTTATGTTTGTTAGTGCACAGTAACTGCTTTCTACTTGCTATCTCTTAATGTCCGGAAATGTTAGGAACTTACTGTTGCTTGGTTTTGTATTACCATTATTTGTGTTCATTATTTTTCATGATGAAGCAAGTAAAAAACTACCTAAAGTTTTGTAACTAGTCTTGTTTGCTTTTGTCCGTGGTGATGTATAAAACTATCATCTTCTCTTTGCTTGAATTTGTTAGGTATGCATCATATAAAATGTTTATCTTTCCTTTGCTTGCATTTGTTAAATCTGATGTAAACTGCAGCTTGTCTCCTTGGTTTGTGTGTCCTTCAGGTCCAATATTTAGCTATTCACTAATCATTTTTTACTTCTGGATTTCATCAGTATGTTCATACCCTGGGTTTAATTGAGCTTATCCTACGTTAATATATTATGCTGGGAGTTTAGGGGCCTAAGTTTGGTTGATGAATTGTTCCAATATGGCTGAAATGGTTATATGTTGTACTTGTTAGGATTTATGTGGCTGAAATGTTTGTGTTCCATTACTTGAATTTTTATTTTTATTTGTCTTTTTGTACAATTTGGTTGCTGTCTTGCATAATGAATTTGAATGTAGAAACATTTGATTTATATATCAATGGCTGAATTGAATTTGGTTCTGTTTGTGTTCCATGGTTTTTTTTTTTTTTTTTTTTTTTTAAATATATAGCTGTTTGACTTACTTTGTGGTGAATAGATGAATGGTATATAGCTGGAAACTAGTAACTTCGACTTACCTGTATCTAGTGGTAGTAGTTGAAACCTCTAATGTAACAACGTACGTACTTTCACTAAAACAAAATATTTTTATTTTGTTATATATATATTTATTAATTAAATTATTTAAATATATTAGGTAATCAAACAATATGACTAGTTATGGAGAAAGTCAGATGAATACTTCGACTGGGGATAATGATGTTGAGAATGTTGAGTCTAGTGTTCCGAGAGTAGCCAAACGGAAGCGAGAAACATCATTTGTTTGGACTTACATGTCTAAAGTTGAAGTTGATGGTGTTAGGATGGCTAAATGTAATTTTTGTGAGAAATTATTGAATGCTAGTCAAGGGTCAGGAACATCTAGTTTAAAAAAATATGTCCAAAAATGTCTTAATGAGCATCTAGCTGTCATCGATGAAACAACTACTTTGTTTGATCCAACTGTTGGTAGGGAGAAAATAGCTAAAATGGTTATCATACATGAGCTTTCTTTAAGATTTGTAGAATGCACAGGATTTTGGGAAATGATAAGTTATTAGCATCCTGGGTTTGAAATAATGAGTAGAAACACATTAAAAAATGAGATTTTTTTTAAGATATATAATAGTGAGAGGGAGAAGACATTAAAGTTGTTAGATAGTTTGGATGGTAGAGTTGCAATTACTACGGATATGTGGACATCAAACACAAAAATGAGATATATGGTTGTGACTATGCATTTTATTGACAAATTATGGGTGTTACATAATCGAATTATGAGATTTATCCATGTATTGAGTCCACATAATGCTGAGTCACTTGGTGATGAACTGATGAAGTGTTTGCTTGATTGAAATGTAGATAGAAAATTATTTGCAATTACTGTAGATAATTATTCTACTAATGATTCCATGTTGATAGAATCAAGCACAAGTTTTCTGATGGATTGTTATTGGGTGGAAAGTTGTTTCATATGCAATGTTGTATGCATATTTTGAATTTGGTGGTGAGAAATGGGTTGCGAGTGATTGCGGACGGCATTGAGAAGATTAGAGATAGTGTTTGCTTTTGGACAGCATCACCTAAGAGAATTGAAACATTTGAATTTGCAGCAAATCAATTGAAAATCAAGTATGACAAAAAACTTGTGCTTGATTGTCCTACTAGATGAAATTCCACCTATTTTATGTTTTCAGTGGCTTTGATGTATAAGGATGTTTTTATTTACGTCCAACAACGTGAGTCATAATATAAGTGTTTGCCAGATGACTCAGAATGTGAATTAGCAACGATGATGGTGGAGCATTTGCAACTCTTTTACAAATTAACAGAACATTTTTCAGGTAGTTTTTTTCCCAAATGAATAATTAATATTTTAATACTTATAGCTCTTAATTAATTATTTTTCAACTTTTTAGGTACCAAATACCCCATTGCTAATCTAGTGTTTCCAATGATATGTAAAATGAAGAAAACAATGAATGGTTGGCTTACTTCTCCTCATATTCCAATACAAACAATGGCAAGGAGAATGATTGTCAAATTTGAAAAGTATTGGAGTGATATACCTAGTATAATGGCCATTACGGCATTCTTAGATCCTAGGTCTAAGATGTTGCGAATTGGTTTTCATTTTCAAAAGTTGTATGGCCTCAATGTAAATCGCTAATAAGAAAATGTGCTTGAACTTCTGAAGGCATTGATAAAAGAGTATGAGGAGAAATATGTGGATGCAACTTCGGTTGAACAAATTGGCGATTCTTCTACTGTTCATTCCATTAATGTCCTTGGAGATGGAAATATGTGGATGCAAACAAATTGGCGGTTCTTCTACTGTTCATTCCATTAATGTCCTTGGAGATGGGGATGAGGATGAGGCTGAATTTGAACAATATAAGTGTGATTGTGAATAAGCTATAGGCTTGAACAAATCGGAGTTAAATAAATATTTAGATGAAAAAGTTGAAGATAATTCTCCCGATTTTGATATATTAGCATGGTGGAAAGGAAATAAAGGAAAATATCCGATTATGGCTAGAATTGCCAAAGACATCATAGCCATTCTTGTATCTACTGTAGCTTCTGAGTCCGCTTTTAGTATTAGAGGTAGATTTTTTAGTCCACATCGTAGAAGATTACATCCGGACACATTAGAAGCATTAATGTGTGTACAAAATTCGATATGGGCTCCACTTCGAGGTATGAAAGTAGTAATAAATTTGATTATATTATATATATTATTTGTAATTTATAATTTAATCTTTAATTTTTCACTTGATTTGTTCTATTAGGTGGCGTTCCGAAAGAAGAAATATGTCATAAACAAGATGAAGAAGAGCCATCAACATCTTGATTTTATTTCTTATATTTGTATTTATAATTTTTTTTGTTACTTTTGGGATGTAAATTAAGGATAGATTTTAACTTTTAATGTTATTTTTTGTTTAATTTTGAGTGTGGCATATTTTTTTTTTTCAAAATTGGTAAGAATGATTGTGGAATGAATTATGTGATGTGAAATTAGTTTAATTTGTTTTAGAAGAAAAAATTGATATATATATATTTTAAAAAAATCAGGTTAAAATTTTTGATCCATTGAATTTGTTAGTTTATAGGGAATTTATGAAAAATTTTTGAAATTTAATAAAAAAAAAAAAAAATCGGATCAACCCGAATTTGATTGGGTCAACCCGGTCAAACTCGGATCTCATCCGATCAACCCGGATCTGACCCGATCAATTCGGGTCTGACGCGGGTCTGAACAGACCCGCAAAATGTGCGAGTCGGATTTGGGCTAGACCCTCAAATTTATTTGAGGGTATGGGTAGGGTCTGGACCCTCAAATAAAAATGAGGGTCCAATGCGGGTCTGGGCCTGGTGCAGGTCTAGACCCGCATTTTGCCACCCTTAAATTGCTAGGTTTTTCAATTTTTTTGCCCAAATTTATACCCAAATGATATGACATATAAATTGTCAACATCATATTAATTATCATATCATCTCATAATTTATAAGATGTTGATAATTTATATGTTACATCATTTGGACAAAATATTTAGAAAGTTTAGTATTACTTAAATCAAAAATCAAATTCCTGCTGAAAAATGAATTTAATTCCCAGCCCCCACCCCCCACCCCCCCCACCTTTACTTTGGAATCAAATTCTCTTTTCTAATTGGGTAATGGAATTCAAGAAATTCTATTAATATATCCTCAAATAATATTAAAAAAAAAAAACAAGTGGTTCTTGTAATATACGTGATTATTTTTGTAATTAACTTTGTTTTATCCCTATTCTTTAGTTTATTAAAAATTAAAAAGAAATTTAATTAGATTTTAATTTTAATTCCTACAAATTAGTAGATAGTTGAGTATAATCTTGTAATTTAATTCTGATTCATCTTCATTCCATTTCTGTTGTAACTTAATTCCTTTCCTTCTTGTTCCTAATCAGTAAACACCCCTTTGGTGAAAATAATAAAAGCAAAATCATTTGAAAATAAATTAAATGACTTAATCATATAGTTGAAAAACATATTAGAAATTCAATTCCAATTCATCTTCATTAAAAACATATTAAAATTTCAAGTCTGATTCATCTTGAACCCAACATCATCATCTTCTTCATTTGTTCGAAAAATCATCATAAAAAATCACCAATGGTTCTTTACCAGTTCATCAACAGTTCTCCACCATCATCAAAAATCCAACCTTGGCCATCTTCATCATCATCTTCCTTACCAGTTTACCGTAAAAAGAATCACCAACAATCATCAACCAAAAAAAAAAATCAACCCAAATAATCATTAATTCAACCCTATAAACAAAAAAAAATGAAAATCATCAATTCAACCCAAATGATCAAGAAAAAAAAATTGAAGAAAAAATTTGTTATATGTATTTTCTGGAACCATCAAATGGGTTGGTAAAAGTCTGATAAAGCCCAATAAATCTACCCAATAAAAAGGTCCAGCAGAAGAGACCCAGTTTATCAAGGTCAAGTCTGATAAGCCCCGATCCTAGTTTCCTCAGATAATTCATTTCCGGCGATTGGATAGAGAATAAAGAGTCCAGAAATAGTGCAAGGGGTCCGATTAGAATTCAGTTATATTTATAAAGCCCAGAGTGTCGTGTTAGGAAGAAATGAGAATTTTCGGTGAATAATGTTCGGATCCAGAATGAATAGTGATTTTTCGAAAAAGATTCGAAATTAGTGTTTAAGACCGAATTTGGATTCGGTTATATTGTCCAGGGTCATAAATTGAGATTCGACGGGAAACGAAAGTTTTCAGTGAATAGTATTTTTCGGACGAAAATTTTCGGATGAATAGTAAAATTTTCAGAAATTGACCTTAACGATTGAAAATGGTTTGTAAATAGTAGGAGAGTGTAGAGAAATAGAAACAGATCAAAAAGAAGACCATTTGAGTTAGTTTTAAGCGATTCGAAGAAAATTACGATATTGTCCTTTTTAGAGATTAATGAGTTTTAATGAGTTTAAATCCAATTGAATTTTTTTCGAAGCATGAGATTGATAGATAAGACACCCAATTAAAGTATTTCATGATCAATTTGAAAATTAGATGATCATGGAATATTTTCAGAATATTTTCCGGTCAAAGTGAAATTAGATTATAAAAAGGGTAAAATGAACATTTTAAGTTAAGTATGCATGAATCACGCATGAGCATAGTATGCAGAAGTTTGAAGGAGTGTAACTCAAGTGAATGAGAATGAGTTAAAGAGAATGGACATAAAAATCGAGTATTTAAGCTATAGATACGTATAAAAAGTTATCGGTTTATTCGACCAGATTTCGGTTAGGAACATTTTTTTTATCAAGTATATATGAGAGGTATTAGACCAAAATTGAAGCTTATAAAGTTAAATTGGCCATAAGATGTGTGTAGAATATTTATGGAATATTTTTCGAAAGGATTATGAATGAATTATATGTTAATCAAGTGATGTGAGCTCACGGAATAATGTAAATGATATTTTAATTCAATCAATGAGAAAAGAGATAAGTGACATGAAAAGTAGTGGCTATGAATGTGCCACATGTCATTTATTGATTTGTTGAAAAGATAAATGGATGAGAAATTAACAAGTGGACCAATAGAATTAAAAAGTATAAGTTTTGGGCATTAGTAAGATTATTGAAAGTTTGAGGTAATTAAATGAAATTTTCTTGAGGGATTAAATTGTAATTGAGCATAAATGATATAAAAATCAATTTTTGTCTCATATGAGACAATAGTGTCGAGAAACCAGAAACCAGAGAAGAAGAAAGAAAAGAGAAAGAAAAAAAAGAAAAAGAGAGAGAAAGAGAGAGAGAGGGAGAAAGAGAGAGATCCGGTTCGATTTTCATCGAGGTTCCTTCACGAAAGTTGTTCCTCGTCACCTCCTCTAGCTAACCCCCAAATTTGAAGCGAAAAGATCGCCTATTTGGTGAGTTATTTCAGTTTAAAGTTTGATATTTTATGTTAAAACTCATTCTCTCTCTAGTTTCTTTTTCAAATTTTAGTTTAAGGATAATAAGAGGGACTTGTAAGGATGATTTTAGTATAATTTGTGAGTGATTTGGTGGAGTAAAAATGGGTGAAAGAGAGAGAGAAAGTTTAGGTAAAAATGGGTTTTTATGGGATCTAAATTCGTTTTCGAATCTAAGGCTTTAGATGGAAGCTATAGAGGTTAAGAAACAATCTTATGAAGTTAGATTTCGAAAACGAAAAGTTTAGAATCGATTTCGGAGCTAAACGGACGAGTTAAAGGGTGTTTTCCAAAATCCTTCCAAATGCGTTCGTTTAACATTCGAAACGATTTATTTAATTATGGTTGAGTGTTAGAACACTAGAGAATTGATTATTGAAGTTGTCGGATGTTCGAAACGAAAAATAATTTTTAAAAGTAAGCGATATTAGTAAGTGAAATCGAACTAATTTCGTTCGATGCATCCGACAGTGAAATTGAGTATATTGAGGTATTTCTAGAAAATAATAAGTAGAATTCATATAGAGAAAACGGATTTCGAAAGCCCCGATTGAATAGAAATTGAAATCCGAAAGTTTAGACGTTAAAGAATATTAATAGAATTAAATGAGATTTTTATTGATTTTGAATGAGTTAAATGACCCTAAATGAATATTTGATGTTTTAGGGTAAAAGCGGAGAGCTCCAGAGGTATACGGAGAAGAATCGGATTCTATCCAAGGACGTGTTGTGAGTGGAAATACAAGTTTTTAAAGATTATATTTTCTTAAAGTTTATTTAAAGTTAAAAGAATTTATTATAAATAGTTATTCGTTTATTAATTGAATTTATATTATAATTCTAGCATAAAGATTTTAGTTTATTATTTATATATATGAGAATGTGCTAGAATTAAAGATTTTAGGCTTATTGCCTTGAGATTTAGAATATTTTAGCATATTGAGTAATTATACTCGAGAATTGTACATGCTAAAGTTATTTATAAATGACAGGCTTCGGCTTTAGAAAAGTAAAGTTTTATTTCAAGAAATCAAAGAAAAGAAAAGTAAGATTTTTATTATGAAAAGATTTTAGATGTCTTTGGTTTACCCTAACCCCAGTTTAGTACCCGGCCGAATGCTCTATGCGTGATACGGTAGATGAGAGGAAGTCAGTCTGTGAGATTTGAGTCTAGTCGACTCTTGTGTGAGTGAGATATGAGTGATCCGTATTCACGTATAGGGTAGTGTAGTCAGTCCGCGGCGTGGGCCCGCTTTCGGCGACTACACATGGTAGATTCCCCACTCCTAGTGGTTAGCTAGATTTTAGATGCTACCACGTCAGGAGGAGATATTCCCTGGGTTACCATGTAGGCGAGCATTAGAAAAGATTTCAGAAAGTTTTCTAGAAAAGAATTTTAGCATTAGAAAATATTTTAAGAAAAGATTTCAGAAAGTGTTCTAGAAAAGAATTTCAGAAAGTATTTTAGAAAGCGTTTTAGTTTTTAACAATTGTTTTTGGGAGAATATTTTATCCAGAAATGAGTTTTAGTTTATATAAATTATACCACTCACTGAGTTATACTCATAGTTTCTTTAAATGTTTTTCTTAAAAATTCTCCCACAGACGCAGGAGCTAATCGTCCAGCAGATGAGGTTCAGTCAGATGTGCAGGTGGACGCATAGAACGACACTTATTACATATATATATTTTGTTAGTTTGATCATGTATATATTTATGTATATAGTTGTAAATATTTTAAAGAAACAGTGAATGCATTAGTTAAAAATGTTTTATTAAAGTTTTCTGAAAAATTCAGTTTTTAGATTTTATTTACTTGTTTGTGGTTGGGTTGTGAGAAAAGAGCCAGAGGCTCTAGAAGTTGAGAAACTGATTTCATAGAAGTGTTTTTATAAACTGTATTTGAAACTTGCAGGGTGGCATAGTTTAGAAAACAGACGGCATGCTGCCGAAATTTTTATTAAAAAACGAAAAAAAAAAAATTTTATCACTGTCACCTTGTAAAAGAAATTGTAATATCTAGACAGATGAGTTTCTGGTGTCCTGACGGAGTTCCTCCGGACTGAGTTAGGGTTCGTTGGAATTCTTTCGGGGTGCTACGAGGTCTTTCTCGGGTCCAGAGAAGAGATTCAGGAAGGGTCTCGTCAAAGTCCAACGAGCTCTACAGCTTGTACCATCGAGCTCGTATCACAGCCAATCTACAGATCGTTCTACAGTTCGCATCGTACACAGCTCATTACTCAGTGATGTACAGCTCGAAATCGCTCAAAGTAGTACACAACTCGTTCAGTAGCCAGTTAGACAAGAAAATCTTCTAGCAAATGCAGTTACGTGATTTGATCATGATTCTCTTATCAGAAACGGAAGTTAATTCAAATTTAAATTCAGTCAACGTGATCTCGAAGTATACGGAGTAGTTTCCTGATTTTACTCCAACCGATTAGGAAGTGCATTCAATGTGAAATTCATTTCCTGTTTTATTGTTACCCAATTTATAACGCCTCTTTCCTTATAAATAGAGGCTAAATTCATTGTAAAACACACACAGAAAAATACTATACTGTCACTCTACCGAATTATTGAGAGACAGTTGTGGACGTAGACTTTTTTGACTGAACCACGTAAAACTTTCGTGTTGCTTTTGTTCTTGACCCTTTGTCTTTTATTTTGCTCTTGGTTTTTGTGTTGTTTCCCATTGATTGCAGATATTGGGTATTGAATTCTTGTTGATTGGATTTCAACGTCGACAAAATTGAAAAAGTTTTGAAAAAAAAAAAAAATTGGGTTCATTCGAATGAACCCATTGAACCCAGGTTCCTGGGTTCAAATAAAAGGAAGAGAAGGAGAAGAAAAAGAAGAAGAAGAAGAAGAAGAAGAATGAGAGAAAGACTAGGACAAGAGAAGATGATGAGGAAGAGAGAGAATACAAAGGCTAAATAAAATTTATTATTTAATTTTTGTATTTAATTATTTAATTTTTTTAAGTTTTAATTTTTTATTTGATCAAGTAGGTCAACTTTAATCACCAAGGACAATTTCGGCTTGTCACCACTTTGACACCGTTCACTATCAAATATAACGGAATATTACCAATAGCAGGGGGGTAATTTGCAATAACATCGAAGGTTTTGCTTTGCTCGAATTATAATTTGAATTGGACAGCTAAATTGTAATTTGTTCTAAAATAAAATAAAATAATTTTGTTTTTAACTCCTCTCTTCTTCTTCCCCATTAGTTTCTTCCCTGTTTAATAAAGATAAAAAATGTTTATAAGTAGTAAAATGCAGTTACCATGACTGTTACAAGTTTGAAAAAATTCAAATATGAGAGAGAAAATGAGAGGTTTAATTTATTCATTCTCACCAAAAATTCTACAAAAATCTTGGAGAGGAATGGAAATGAAATTGTGAAATTTTTTACATACAAATGTCAACAAAAATCATTGATATTATAAAATCTATAAAAAGTTATTGATAAATTAAATATCTTTTAACTTTCATAGACTCCTTAAAAATCTTGATAAAGTACACTCACTTTAGTTTGGGTTAACCAATCCAAACCAATTCATGCCCACACCTTATGTCCTACTCGCATCCCAATTAATAATAAGTGGATGAATATATATATATATATATATATATATATATATATATATATATATTTGAAGTATAAATGAATACATTTTAATAATCATCGATTTCAATTGTAAAATTTTTTTCGTAATTATTATGACATTGATTGAAATGCCAATAGGATACAAGAATTGGAATCTCTAATAAATTGTGGATTTTTATTGACAAGACAAGGACTGCAATTCAGGATGTATTGGCACAAGCTTGGAAATCAGCAATTACTTATCTGCAAAGATGCATTATCCACCATAGAAAGTACAATACACTTTCATATATATATATATATATATATATATATATATATATTTCCACTTCTCTTCTTCTTCACCACCAATTGATTTCGAAACAGCTTATGATTTTTTTTTTTTTTCCAAATTCCTTTTTGAAAAATTTTAAAAGTTAAGTATTGACCAGTTGTGCTTGTAGTTCCAAAAGCAAATCCTCAATATTTCCTGTAAGTCTCATGAGAAAAGAGTACCCAAGTTGAAATAAAAATAAAAATAAAAATATGCATCATATCCAAAACCAAGTTGGACACTTCGAATTTGCATCCTCATACGAAGTAACAGTTTGTTTTGATTTATTTTCTTGCAAAGAATATTTACTTTTCAATAAACAAATTCTGAAAAAAGGTCATATTTTCTTGTGAGGTCTAATCCTAAACATTTGCTCAGAACCACTCATTTTTAGCAACCATCTTAATAAGTGCCGGGACTTATGTGAATAAGTGTTGAAAATCAAGGGTCTCAAAAAAAATTTACTAGAGAATTATTCTTGTATATAAATGACAAAATCTTGGATCAAAACTGGTTTTTCCCTGCTTAATGCGTAGGATTGGAAGAAGTAAGATTGAAGGAGATAGAATTGAATAAGATTAACTAATGCTACAGTCTGTTTGATACAGTTAGGA
Source organism: Litchi chinensis (assembly GCA_019925255.1). Taxonomy (NCBI): domain Eukaryota; kingdom Viridiplantae; phylum Streptophyta; class Magnoliopsida; order Sapindales; family Sapindaceae; genus Litchi; species Litchi chinensis. The sequence continues at coordinate 15,454,171 of CM034462.1, read as the reverse complement.
TTGAATTAGATCAAATTAAATTAATATTACATTAAATTTATTTTTAAATAAAAACATTTGAATCATTTTATAGAAAATTAAAATGATTTTATAATAAATTATAAATAAAATAATATTTATTTTTAATTGATATCAAAAATATTTTTTTTTGAAAAAAAAATATTTTTGATATATAATAAATAAAAATATAAAAATCTATTACAATTAAAAATAAATTTCATTTTCTAATTGAAATTTACTTTATAAAAATATTTTTAATAAATTTTTATTATTTTATTATAGTACTTAATTAATACATTTTTAATAGAAAAATTAAAAATTGTAATCTTACGCTGGCAGGATTTCAAAGTGAGTTCGAAAAAAGAAGTTTCATTTCTTTCTTTAGCACTAAACATGGACTTGGTATACTGGATTTTCAATCACATTTAATCCCACCAAATCCCATTCACCAAACACACCAATTATATAGCAAAACCTACACGTACAACCTTTCAAATGCAAGATCCCACATTTTTGTATTGTAGTGAAGCAAAGTTTTATAAAATTAAAGACTATAAAGTCGTTTGTTTTGTTGTTTGAAAACTGAATAGTTTTGAATTTTACTAAAGACTTAATAATACTTAAAACTTAAGTCTGAATGATAAGTTGTTTTTCCTCCTAACACTAAATACACCAACAAATTGTTTATTTTATAAAGTAAATTATCTAAAGACAAGTAATTTAACATTTATATTTTTTTGTATAAGGTTTTCGTCGAAGTCAACAATTTAAAATTTATATTGTTTTTACTATTAGTTGTTATTTTGTTTTATTTTATATTATACGAACAATTAATAACTAATAATTTAACAAATTCTTAAACTATTTTTATGCAAATATCCATAAGATTTTTATTCTTGATTAAGATATAATAAAAAAAATGATGTCGAATTGGTTTTATATTGCTTAAAATATAAAATAAATGTTCAATAATAATTTTGAAATTATTATTGATTAAACACAACATTTAAATTATTTTTTATGAAAAAAAAAAGATTAAACTAATTAGCTTTTTGTTTGTTATAAGTATTATGCTATAATTATTAAAAAAAAAAAAAAATGTACGCTATAATATTATGATAAAATTGAAAATATATCATCTTTGGGAGGATAAAATTAGAGGAAGATATTTAAATGTAATTTAGTGATTTGGAATTAAGTGAAAAGTCATAATTTTGACTTTTTTTTTTAGTTAGTTTTTTTTTTCATATTTTTAAAAAAAAAAAAAAAAAAAAAAAAAACAAACAAACAAACAAAACAAAGTTAGATTCTTTAATGTTGTCTTTATTTGCATATAATTGAAGTGGACTGGAATTAGATTGATGTCAAAATAAGGTGTATATTTCAATTTGTATGAATTGTAATCACAATTAGCAATATTCTCATTAAAAAGCAAAACAAACAAAACAAAGTTAGATTCTTTAATGTTGTGTTTATTTGCATATAATTGAAGTGGATTGGAATTAGATTGATGTCAAAATAAGGTGTATATTTCAATTTGTATGAATTGTAATCACAAGCAGCAATATTCTCATTAAAAAGTATACTTTGATATGGAATTGGAATTGATTGTTTAGAAGTGATATAAACATCTTTTATTAAAATTTTGTATTCTATAAGCTTTTTTTAAAGAAGATTATGTAATTTTTGTCATAAAAATATTTATTTTTATTATAATAGTATTATTCTTATTAAAATATTTTTTTAGAAATAATTCAATGTTATCTACTATTGGGGGGTGGGGTTGGGTGGGGGAAAGGAATGGGGATAAGAGTGAAAAAGACTTTCTAAATTTTAAGAGGCAATCAACATAGGAATCCTAAAAGGGTGGGGTGGGCCATGAGGCGAAAGCTAATCTCATTTTACAATAAAAAATTTCATTCTTATTACAAATTAATTTAAAGCAAGTAAACAAATATGTTTATATTGATTCCTTATTCTCATTTCCCTTATCCCCACAAATAAAAGCATCATAAATGCTAAGTGGAAAAAACAAACAACTCCTACTTTTAAGGTTTCCTAACATTAAAAATTCACAAAAAAACAAAAGTGTGACAATCTACTCCCCATACGTACTTGGAAATGACTAAATCTTCATGTGTACTATCATTCATTTTTGTCCTAGAGAAGTGGTTTATTCCAGTACTTTTATGGCATGATTACTGAAAAGAGAATTTAATTTCAAAATTTGAATTCAAGTTTTTTTCTAAAAACTTCTTTAAATTTTAATTATGTAGACTCTGCACTAAGGTCAAAAGAATAATGGTAGGTTTTTCAAATTTTATGCTCAAATTTATATTCAAATTATATGACATGTAAATTGTCAACATTCTATTAATTATATCATATCATTTCATAATTTATAAGATATTGATAACTTATATGTCACATCATTTGAGCATGGATTTGAATAAAATATTTAGGAAGCGTAGTATTACTAAAATAAAAAATCAAATTCTTGCTGAAAAGTGAACTTAATTCCCCTCTCTTACTTTGGGAATCAAATTCTCTTTCCTAATTGAATAATGGAAATCAAGTAATTCTATTAATATATCCTCAAATAATACTTAAAAAAGAAAAAAAGAAACAAGTGGATCATACATGATATACATGATTAGTTTTGTAATTAACTTTGTTTTATCCCTATTCTTTAGTTTAGTAAACATTAAAAAGAAAATTTAATTAGATTTTAATTTTAATTCCTAGAAGTTAGTAAATAGTTGAATATAATATTGTAATTTAATTATGATTAATCTTCATTCCATTTTTGTTGTAGCTTAATTCCTTTCCTTCTTGTTCTTGATTAGTAAACACCCCCTTGGTGAAAATAATAAAAGCAAAATCATTTGAAAATAAATGAAATGACTTAATCATATAGTTGAAAACACGGATTAGAAGTTCAATTCCAATTCATCTTCATTAAAAACATATTAAAATTTCAAATCCGATTCATTTCATTCCCTTAATGTTAGAACGTAATTTCCTTTCCTTCTTATTCCTAATTAGTAAACACCCACTTGGTGAAAAATAATAAAAGCAAAATAATTTGAAATTCAATGAAATGACATAGTCATATGTAGTTGAAAAACATATTAGAAATTCAATTCCAATTTATCTTCATTCCCTTTATATTGGAACTTAATTACATTTCCATTTTATTCCTAATTAGTAAACACTCCCTAGTTGAAAATAATAAAAGCAAAATTTTTTGAAATTAAATGAAATGACTTAATCATACAGTTGAAAAACAGATCAGAAATTCAATGATGTTATACTGGTCAAGCATAAATCTATTAGTTAACACAATTTCAACCACAAAATGATGACATGATGAGTCAAATCCAAAACAGAGAAGGATGGGGCATTTTAATTTTGATTATTATTGTTGGAGTCGGAAATTAAAGTGATTAAAATATTTTGCATCAGAGTTACCATATTCCAATCTTGAATATCGAATATTAAAGTGATAAAATAGTACTCGTATACGTAAAGTGTTCGTATCTGTTAGACCGTTCCATTCTTGAATATGCAGTTGTTATCTAATCGAAAGTTATTCTTTAAGTAGAGCCTTTAATTTTTTATTTTGGATAATTGAATACAAATCACCAACTGTCCTTTTCTCCTGATTAGTCAAATCGACACATCTTTGTACAATACGATTTGATTTATCGGTTAAAGCCACTCTAAATCATATGTACTGGCCACTGTACAAACGTACATCAATTGAGTTCTAGCACTTCCCCAGGACAATAGAAACATTAAAAAATAATAATAATAAATGTATAGGATTGTGGAAAAACTGTTCATATCAGTACAGAAAACAAAATTGGTTCATACTAGGTAAAATCATTAAACACAGAAAAGGAGTTAGTTCTTCATGGGATTAAAGCTAGTGTTCACAATCATCAAACAAAACCATCCTCTCACGATCCAATTCAGGGTGAACCATAACACACCTAAAAAACAGCAGAAGAGAACCTAACCTCCATATTACCAAAAAATTAAATGCTGAAGCATGTCAGTCAACCAACTAATTTGGCTTCCTCATATTTCGACCAGCACGAATGACTTCATCCACCAATAGCAATTGGGATGCGATTACAGGCCTGCAAAACAGAGGTTATATGGTTGCTTAATTATGGAACTCCAATGTGGATATACAAATGTTGTAAGAAGCTATCATTGCTCAAATTGAACAGTTTTCGACTTTCAAAAGACGATCTTCATCAAGTTGACAGTGGAGGTAAGTAGGCTTCAATGATCAAACGAAACAATAAAGAGCATGTAACATGAAACAAGTTGCGAGCAAAGAAGAAACACAAAACATCAAAATGATATCTAATTCTCCCATACCCTGAGTTTATAATTTGACGCTTCACAGAGTAGTTGTCAAAGATACCCTCCATTCGGGGATCAATGGGGTCTCCTGAATGCTGGTTTAGACCCACAACATTCCCCCTGTCATGCTCCCCCTGGATGCACATGTGGGTGATATGATATTTGCTCAAATGAATTGATATACATATTCTTATAAAAAAAGATAAACATATTAATAAACATGAAAAATACATGAAAAAACGTATTACCTTGAGGGCAATGATCACATCTTGAGTATCAAGCCCAGCATTCTCAGCAAGTGTCTTAGGCACCACAAGAAGAGCATCAGCAAAAGCCTCAACTCCCAGTTGGGCACGCTGCCCCATGTTGGTAAACATAAGAAAGTGTCTTTAAGAGATTAAAAAGATTAAAAAAAAAAAAAAATGTAGTTTATTTTTTAGGCAGGAAAATATAACAGGATATACCCCTTGAACAGTTTTTTTCACTTCATTGACTAGGTATTGTTGGGCTGCAACTTCAAATGCTCCTGCGCCCTGATCAACAGGTAGAAACAAAGCTCACCAACTAGAACGTTGTGCATAAATGCAAATAACAATGCCTTTTGGAATAAAAATATCAACATTAACACCTAACACGTGTACCATTGCCACCATATCCCATGCCACTCTTACACTAGTTAGGCCAATTACATAAATTCCCAAATCAACCATTCATTACATTGTGCAAGTGCTAGGGTTTGAACCACAATTGCGTCCTTGAAATGCAAGGATTCATGACAATAGATCAATTGAGCCACTTAAAACCAATTGAAGAACAATCCGTCATCTTGATCTACGTATGGCACTAAATCATATTTTACTCATTAGTCAAGCTTTGAGAAAGAGTAATTTATCAAATTAAATAATTTTTAACTTCAAGCTCAATTTCGTTTTCTATTTCCTGAATAGGAAACACAAGAAATTTATTAAAAGAAAGAGGTACAAAAAGAGAGGTGAACCAGGCATTCAACGGGCCAAATGGTGAAAGACCAGAAGCTCCTCAAATTCCAAAGCATTAGCAATCAAAAAGTGCAGTGCCCAAAACACCCTAAATTGCACACAATAACTACTGACAATAAAAAAGCAGTAACAGTCCTTGAAAATACTGCAGCTTCCCAAATGTTTAAGATTGAGCTTCAAGCTCAATTGTGCCAACATTAAAAATGAATCAATATCTACTAAAAATTAACTATTGTTCCACCAAAATATACATGGACTTTACTATTTTAGCCAAATTTCTTCAAACCAAGCTGCCTCACTCTGCCACAAAACCAGACCAAATAACTTTGGTTTATATCACATAATACACTTGTAAATTTTTTTTTTTTTTTTCAGGTTCACAACCCATTGCCAGAATATATCTGCACAATTGAGCAAACCATCTCTGCTATCAGACTCATTTATTAACATTAAAAAAAGAGGGATATTATGAAAAATCCCCCTAGAATGAAAACTAATGGAGATTTACCCCCGATTTTCATTTTAATAGGTGAACCACCCCCTACCAGTTAAAAAAACCGAATGGTGTTAAGTTTGAAGGGCATAATAGTTATTGATTTTAATAAAATTAAATAAATATTGAAAAAAAATATAGAACTCACAGATTTTTCAGCTCTCTCTCTCTCGCTACCATTCTCTCACTCATTCATCTCTCTCACTTCACCATTTCCTTCTCTCTCTCACTCCATCTCTCTTTTTCTCTCGCCACCCGTGTCCTCCTCCATTGCCGGCGACCAACCCACACCCTTCTCCATCTCCATCTCCTTCTTCTTTTATTTATTTAGTTTTTGGTTATCCGGTTCTGGGTTTTGAAACCCAAAACCCGATGGTTATGGGTTCGGCGGACCCAGAACTAGTTTAGTTCTAGGTTTGAATCGACCCAGAACCATCTGGTTCTGGGTACGAATTGACCCAAAACCAGACGGTTCTGGGTTCAGTGGACCCAGAACCAATCTAATTCTGGGTTGGTTTGTACCCAGAACGGTCTGGTTCTGGGTTTCAAAACCCAAAACCAGACGGTTCTGGGTTGGGGTGTGATGGGTGGTTGATTTAGGGTTTGGTGGGTGTTGGGTGGGTGGTTTAGGGTTGTTCTTGGTGGTTTGTGATGGTGGATGGAGAGGCAGCTCCTGTTGGGTGAATCTGGATACAATGGGTCTCCATTAGGTTTGGGTTTTTTTTTTTCAAATGGTTGATGATGATGTTGCTGATATTGTGGGTTGATGTTGATAATGATGGATTGAATGTTGTTGATGTTTTGATGATAATGGTGGCTAATTTGGGTTTCTAGATTTGGTTTTGATTTCGAATTTGATTTTGGTTTTTCTAGGATTCAATTCGCTAGATTTCAACCTAGAATAGGAATTTTTTTGGTTACTTAGGTTTTTTTGAAATCGTGTTACCTTTTTTAATTTAATAATATTATTAATTAATAATTTAAAGGGTACTTTAGTCATTATATAATTTCGAAGGGTGTAATAGGGATTTTAAATAATCTTATTAATGGTATTTTGGTCATTTCACAATTTTGGATAGAAAATATTAATATTTTGGATGGAAAGTTAAACCGTAGGAGGCGGTTCACCTAATAAAAATAAAATTAGGGGTAAATCTCCATTAGTTGTTGGGGGGTGGGGGTTGGGGGGTGTGTGTGAGTGTGGTTTTCATAATATCCCTAAAAAAAAGGGTTATTTATGGACTGCACAGATGATTTCACAAGGGTACAAACAGACACAATATGTATATGTTCACAACTATAAGTGATAGATGACTGCTCCATATGAGTGTGCTTTAGGGGACAGCATAGAAAGTGCACAAAATTTTTAAGGCAATTGACACCAAAAAAAATTAAAATAGAATGAAAAATAAAAAATAAAATAAAAAGCAGTGTTAAATAACTTAAATCATTAATCATAATCTTTAAAAAGTGAACAATTAGCTGAATTTCAGAACAAGATTTCTTAAGTGGGCAGAACTTACCAATACAACAGCTTCATCTTCAATGGTATTTTTGACTGCCCTCAGACCATCACGCACAGCATCCTTAATTTGGGCAATTGTGTGGTCATTAGGTCCTGTAGCATTTAAACACGACAGATAAGGTAAAAAGAAAAACCAGATAACATAACAAGATAATGCATATCATAGAAACACTATTTCATAGCCATAACTGCTAGCTGCATGCGTTAATCAAAACAAAGCTTTCGGTTTTGTACAAATTATGTAGATTCTCAAACAAATTACTAGTACCTTTAATCAAAATTGTACAAGATCGAGGATTCTTCACATTTTCCACAAATGTATACTTTTCTTCCCCAATAATATGCTCATAGACTAGACCAGCCCAACCAAGGCAGTCAGGAGTTAAGTCATCAACAGAATTTACAGCTTCTCCTCCACATGCCAAAACCAATCTCTCCATATTTCTTCGTTTTGCTCTTCTAAGGGCAATTATCTATAAAATCATTAAACAAGTTTCAAATAAAATACAGATACAAATGAAACAACATAACTCAAATGTCAAAACTAAGACCAGCAGCCATGCTAATCAGAGAACACATGACCACAACACTTAAAACAATATCAAATGATGGAGCCTTTGGTAATAGCTTCCCTTTTGTAATTCTGCATTAGTTTTTCCTTATAACAGATGGGCAGAGTAGTCATAATCTATATATATTGTATAGAGCCAATATCCAACTTCCAACATATGAAAAACCTAAGGTACATAATTACATCTATACAGATGTATATCATGTAGCAGATTTCATTTAATTTAAGACATCACATATAGTACTAAAAACTCTATTAGGTCTCCTCACTGCAAAAAACAAAATGTCAAGAACGGAAAGGGGCTTGACATGGTACCCCACTTTTTCTGCATCAATGTAATTTGAAACAAGAAATTAGGCGATTCATGCTGAGTACAATATAAAGATGTTGAAAATTTCAGCAGGTAATTGATGAGGTAAAGTTTGGAAAATTTAGATTTCACCAAGTGACTGTGTTTATAATGGATATTTAGAATCCTAAAAATCCTATTTCCCTATATGTGTACCTCATGCATCACATCACTGCATCCTCTTATTGTTTGTTGCTATTAAAGATTAAATAACCAAGCGAAAAATTAAAAAGAAAAATCTGACAAGCAATAGCTTAATAAAAATCAAAGATTGCCAAACCAAACTATGTTCTTCGAAGTGAAAATCATCTGACGAAAAGAAATATGTTTCATGCAAAGCTCAAAGCAATAATTGAATATTTTTTGAATACAATATTTTAAGTCCAGTATCAGAGTATATGATAAACATTACACCCACATACAAGGTATATGTGAAGATAAAGACTGCTCAGATATATTGTTGGCAGGGCAACATTTTAACATTATCTGGTCTGGTCAAGAGTATTTCAATAATCATGTTTATTCCAACAAGGTCCTAAAGTTTAGGCTCTCTTCGTAGCCCTGGTTAGCTATCTTGTTGAGTTCGTGGGTTTTTTTACTTCAAGTCTTGCCCAGCAATTATATTTTTTATAATTTCTGACCACATAAACTTGCCCACCCCGTGTGCAGAGGAGGTCTTATCACTTATGATATAATTCATAACAAAATGCAGAGGGATAAGAATGATTTGTACTTTCTTAGGTGCAGTGAGATACATCTTTGTCTTGGGTATTATGCGAATGTGCCCACGCTAGGTTATCTTTTGTTCTTTTTTTTTCCTTTACACATAAGCAGCTCATTTTTAGTCTGCCACATTCCAGCTCCTAAACAGTCAAATCATCTTCATTCCCCACTTAACAAAGAAATTTTCTCTGACATTATTTCCCACATCAGCCACTATATCCTTAGATTTCTAGTCTGCAAGCTGCTAAAATTAACAACCAGCAACCATATATATATAACCCCATCTATGTAGTAAAGAATCAAGACTTCTAACTTGTTTTGCACAGATTTATATACAAAATAAAATCCGTGCTCACCTCTTGGATTAAAGGAAACATCTTGTAAGACATAAAGTGATATAACTTATGAAGTTCTTCATTTGGCCCAGTTATGGATTGAAGATTTAGCTTTGCATGAATTGTTATTGGTTTAATAATGCTGAGTAAGCATCAAACCCAAAAGCTTAAACTTTAAATTGATACAAAAATCTCAAACACAACCCTCATGTGCAATACTGACAGGCTTGGCATGTGAAGCAAACCCAAATTACCACTATACCCAAAAGTTTAAGCTCGTAAAAAAGGATTCAAAGGATGATATAAAACTCTCTAGTAGATAACAACAATGGCAGTCCACAACTTACCCCAGCTCTAGCAAGAAGGTCTAGTGATGGAGGATCAATACCCTTTTGATTGATAACAACGAAGTTGCTGTCATTACCCGAACAAACCTACACAAGATCAAAAGTACACAATATTTTTCAAAACATAGAATATGTAACTGCTACAACGTCACATAGTCAGAGTATAACAAAATGCACTTTGAATTGTCTACCTTATTTTTCAGTTCAATAATCTTTTTGACTCTTTCATCGACCTGTTGCCTTTCAGCGGCAACCATAGCCTCTCTTTGCTCTGCATTTGAGTAGAAAAAACCTGCATTTATTTCACTGGCAGATGAAACATTATTAGTTCAGGATGTACAATAGCAATATCCAATTAAACCTACCTGGATGAGACAAAAAAAGTGGCATTTCAACAACTACAAAATTTATCTATATGCAAAACATAACAAAACGCATATGCAGGAAAAATATGAGAAAAATAATAATGCTTGAATCAGTGGAAAAATTATCTAAGAAGGAGAAATGTGTTCAACTATCAAACAAAAAAAGTGACGTTAAGCCTAGGCATTTCATTTTTTGTTCAAAAGTTAGAATCATCAAAACAATTCACATTTCTCCTTTAAACAACTAAATGAAATTTTTTTTTATAAGAACTTACTTATACAGTCTGCACATAATAAAGGATAACCATACATGTAAAGCCACAAAAGGAAACATAAGAGGTTAAAGGATTATGCCAACCTTAAGAAAAAAGGACGTATACTTTCTAGATATATACCTTTTATCATACTCCAAAGACACATTGCAGGTCATTATGTAGCAATTCTCTGCTCTCCTCTTCATATCAGGATGTCGAGAACCATGATCCAGTACAAGGCCCTCAACCTATATACAACAAAGTAAAAATATGAAACAACAAAACAAGCCAGTGACAAATACGAGAATGAGATAAGACAAAATGAGTTAGAAAAAGCCCTAAGGATCACAAACAATGCAGACCTTTGGATACAGCAGGGTACAACAAATTGAATATCAAAAGCCAAAACTATAAGATAACCCACAAGATTGAATAGACTATGTTTTAGCTAACAATCTAAAACTCTTAAGAGCTAAATATATAACGTGTGTGTGTGTGTGTGTCACAAAACAATTTTACTCTTAAATATTTGAAACACTAACCAATCACTAAAGCTCCATTTGGGATGTCAACCATGAACCATAAACGAACTATTTTATGGAATTGGATTGGAATATATGTAGTTTTGTTAATTCTTTAGTGCACCATGGGTTTAAGCCAAATATAATGCTGTTCTACTTGACAGAGCAAGAGGATCAAATACATTGTTCTTCGAAAATTTTCAAATAAAGTAATTTTAACTTATATCTATAAGTAAATTAATTCATCATCACTCATTTTTATGATAAATAAATAAAAATCATTTTATTATTAAGTCAACTCCTTATAAATTATGTTACAATGAAATAATTTTTTTTAAAAATAATAAATTGTTCTTATAAAATTAAATAGTAAAAATACTAAAAGTGAGATAGAGAGAGATGTCGAATTCAATGCTACTTCAACCTGTGGTCACCATTAATTTCATCGATCACATGAACAAAAAATTAAAAAACATGATTGAGAGACACCAATCCCATAAAGCACAAGAGGGATAAGTTTTATGTGCATGTGTAAACAACCAAACCGAAAATAGCCCACTAAATAAAAAATACTATCATGTAACTAACCCTCTCAATTATGTAAAATAGAAAACAAGTCACTTTTGAAATTCTTTGAAAACCAAAGCTCACAAAGAAACTAAAAAAAAGGAGCACTCTCACAAGAACCTACAGCCCTCTCCTTTAAACTCGTAAAAAATTCAAGTAATTGGTCTGCCCAAATCACCCAAAAATCAGCCTCAATGGCTCAACCAAACACAAAATAACTCAAAGTCATCCCATATTATCACATCCCACCATACAGCCAATGCACCAAATGCACCCAGAATAATCTTGAAATGGATGGGCATGGACTGGATGTAAAGACAACCAAAATTCTTTTGCATTATAACAACTTCATATACAGATTACTGTGGCTTGATAAACTAAATAGATATCTTAAAAGATTTGAGAGAAAGGCAAATAATTCCATCCTACATTTTCAAAAGAGGGAAAATATATTGAAAGCACTAGTAATACAAAACAGCAGTAGAGAACTTGAACTTACAAGGCGTGTGTCGACGTCAAATTTATGGCGCATGTGCATAATTTCTACCATAAAAAGATCAAGAGCTTCCTCAGGCTTCCTAATGCAGAGCACCTGCCATATTTAACCCGCATTTTCTTAAATGAAAGGTTTATCACTGCCTGTAAACTACATAAACCAATTACTACATGAAGAAAGATGCTAGAAATTGTATTTAAAAGATGTATAACCCAAGAGGCCCAGTTACCGCATTAACTACTATGTCGGTCAATTGATCTGCCAATGCTTCATATAGCTGCATAGGCAAACATGAAGAAAAAATTAATAATAGAAAATTAAGAAACAGAGATACAAATTGAATCAGACACTACAAAATACCTTTGTTCTCAGTGTTGTTCTTGCAACCATTCTCAGAATCTCTTTATCAGGCTCATCACCCATTACCACAGGGGTCTTGAACTTTTCAAGAAACTGAAGAGTTGCTCTTTTGGCAATCTCAAAACCATCAACCAAAACACGTGGATGCATACCTAGACAATGGGAAGAAAGCATAAGTCACATGCATAAAGCAAATGGCAGTACTCCACCTTCAGTTTTTTCTCTTTCAAGCAGAAAAAGTGAAAATGAAAATTGCTAACAGCCGAAAACGTTTCTTCCCATTAGGAACAACATATAGAACAGAAGAAATTGCCCTGTCACTTGTTAATAAGAACCAGGAGCCTGGCATTGCAAATTGAAGGCACCCAATTTTTCTCATTTCAATAAGTATAATCAATCATTAGCAAATTACAAAATCAGTAACATAACCAATTCAAAAATAACAGAATATTAGAGGGTCAACTGAATCTCTTTAACATAACATCAGCTCTGATAAAATATGAAGCATCAATGAACTATCAATTTTTCTTCTTACAGGTTCTAGCATGGCTTTCGTTTCATTAAGCAACAATAAGAAACATCTCTTTTGTTCCATTAAGGAAAAAAAAATCATCTTATCTTGAGGTTTGAGTGTTTATTTGTTTAATTGTGTTTCTATATATATATATAGATGGAGGTCCGTCATATATCAATAAAATTCACTTTGGAGCATGAATACTTCAAGAATGATGAACTTGCACACTGGAAACACATGCGTTACATATATATATAGACAGAGAGAGAGAGAGAGAGAGAGAGAGAGAGAGAGAGAGAGAGAGAGAGAGAGAGAGAGAGAGAGAGAGAGAGAGAGCAATAGAGATGATTACCAATGAAGTTTATTTTGGGTGAGAATAGAGGTGTTTATGGATCAGAGTCATGCAAAAGAAAGAATAAAGATGGAGGGAGAGAGAGCGAGTTTGCAGTCGGCTGTAAAGAGTACAAAAGAAAAATTAAAATAACTGTTGTAGCAGGTGGGTAGGTTGGGCTATGCCAGGGAGCGAGTGAGAGAGAGCAATCAACTTACATATAAATGTGGGAACCTTAGCTGATACTTTTTGTCAAATCCATCAGTAAACTTTATCTATGAGTTATTTGATTTAAATACAGAAAATCAAGGAGAAAAATTCTGATAACTCCAAAGATGCATTTATAATGTAAATTAAAGGACATTCTCAGACTACATTTCATCAATCAAGATAATGAAAAAAAGAACTCCACAATAACAATAGGTTCCGCTTAAAGCATATCCATATTAACCAAAAGAAATGCACAACAGACAACACCACTAACTCCAATAAGTTACAGAAACGACATTTATTTAAAAAAGCATCAAGTGATTTATTTTATGTCACCATGGCAGTGGCATAACTGCCTACTCGCCTTCATCAATGTAGCGCTCTGATTGTTTCATAAGCTCTCCAATAAAAATGACAGTAGAAGTGGTGCCATCTCCACTAATGTCATCTTGAGCAACAGCCGTCCTTGCAATCATGATAGCTGTTGGGTTTTGAATTTGCTGCAAAGATTGCCAACAGTTAACTAAGAAAAACACTATAAGTGTAAAGTCATTTTACTTAAACATTGAACTGATTTTAAAAAACACACATATGCACATAGAAAGAAAAGAACAATATCACTTAAGATGATTAAAACTTATTAGATAAATCCTCTATCCAAGACTCAAAAACCACAGAGAACTAATATGGATACATCTAACATGTCAAGTAAAACACTTATAAGTCCATAGTCCAGCAACACTCAAAGTGACAGTTAAAACCCTAACAATCCCAGATCCCACATCACATTCAAATCTGAAAATGATAACAAGCACACAATACACATAAAAATTAAAAGATGAAAAAGGGGGAAAAAAAAAAACCATTTCTTTCAAGAGAGTGTTTCCGTCCTTAGTGAGCTTGATGTCTCCAGCGCCACCAACAAGCCTGAAAAAAGCAAAAAAAAAAAATGAGAGCAGTCAAAGTAGACGCGAACAACAATTGAAACGAGAAAGAAATGAAAAGAAATACATTTTGATGGTGCCTTTGGGGCCGAGGTTGGACTTGAGAACATCTTGGAGACCCTTGGCGGCGTTGATGTTCATGTGAAGCGCCGCCGATTTGTTCAGCACCTCCGCATTCGGATTCAACACTCGCAGCGACATCTTCCACTGAGAGAGTGTGTGTGCGTGTGTGTGTGTTCTGCTACTGGAAAAACCAGAAACGTTTCGTTAGTTTTCGAAGAGGAAGTGAGTATGGTTATCGTGAGAACTGATTTCGAAACACAACTTGGCTGTGGAGTCGAACCGGCGAAGACGGCAGCTGTCGCTGGTGGTTTTGGTCGACGAGAGAAAATACGAGAAGCGACGAGAATGCAATTAGGGTTTTTATAGTTGGGGAGAAGATTGGGTGTGGGCGTCAGTATAGTATACGCATTATCTCATAAGGACAATATTTAAGGGTGGCAAAATTCAGGTCTGAACCTGCACCAGGCCGAGATCCGTATTGGACCCTTGTTTTTATTTGAGGGTTCAAACCCTACCCATACCCTTAAATAAATTTGAGGGTCTGACCCAAATCCGACCCGCACATTTTGCAGGTCTATTCAGACCCGCATCAGACCCGGATTGACCGGGTCAGATCCGGGTTGACCGGATGAGATCCGAGTTGATTGGGTTGACCCGATTTTTTTTTAAAAAACAAGTTTCAAAATTTTTTCATAAATTCGCTATAGACCAACAAATTCAATTGATCAAAAATTTTAACCTAATTTTTAAAAAATATATATATATCAAATTTTTCTTCTAAAACAAATTAAACTAATTTCGCATCACATAATTCATTCCACAATCATTCTTACTAATTTTGAAAAAAAAAATATGTCACACTCAAAATTAAACAAAAAATAACATTAAAAGTTAAAACTTATCATTAATTTACATCCTAAAAGTAACAAAAAAAATTATAAATACAAATATAAGAAATAAAATCAAGATGTTGATGGCTCTTCTTCATTTTGTTTATGACATATTTCTTCTTCCGAAACGCCATCTAATAGAACAAATCAAGTGAAAAATTAAAGATTAAATTATAAATTATAAATTACAAATAATATACATAATATAATCAAATTTATTACTACTTTCATATCTTGAAGTGGAGCCTATATTCAATTTTGTGCACACATTAATGCTTCTAATGTTTTCGGATGCAATCTCCTACGATGTGGACTCAAAAATCTATCCCCAGTACTAAAAGCGGACTCAGAAATTACAGTAGATACAGGAATGACTATGATGTTTTTGGCAATTCTAACGTTAGCATACATCTTTATGTTACATTCTAGGTTTTAGGGACTCTTCAACTTTGTCATATACATATCCTCTCTAACTTTCTCCAACTCATAAATGCAGCACAATTCACTCAAACTGGCATACATGATTCATGAATATAGACGGAGCTTTGGTGTTTCGCCAAGAAAAATACACCATTTAACCAATTTGCATACCTCAGAGCATCTTCATATGAAGACAAAAACAGACACCTAAGACAGTGGAAATGCTATGAAACATCTTAGAAAGGTGAACGGCACAATTAAAGTGCCAACAATCTCCTTAATCTCATGGCAAGTGACACAAAACAAAGCATACACAGCACAATCTAGGAAGCCAAATCATACATGTCATAAACAACCTACACTTGAGCAAAGTAGCATGTCAATTTTTGAACCTCATGTGCAATGCAATTAATCACATAAACTAATTTAAAATAACACAACCTAACCAAAATTTCAAACGAAAAATGATTCTAATATGCTCATTAAACATTCCAAACAAATCCTGTACACACCACAAGAATATACAATCATAACAAATCATATAACAACAATTAAAAAAATTATAGCTTTACGTGGTGCGAAGTCCATGAATCGAATCATCAAACTCCAAAACCGATATTTTTGCATCCTGAAACGCCAAAACAATCGAATCCCTCTTTCTCGAATTCTCACCACCTCCTTTCGCCAACACCGCCATCGACTCCACATTATCATGCAACTTGAAAACAAAATAAAATAAAGTAAACATACTTTAATAAAAAAAATAAATAAAAACTTTACACAAAATCCACAAGGCTCAATCAAAATCGAAGTGATTGGCGATAACCTGTACTGGCAAATGAGTTCGAGAGAGGCACCGGAGATGCCGTCCATGAGAATGGAGCGTTTGGTTGGAGCGGGAGTTTTGGTGGGCTCTTCGAGAACCCTCACAATGTAGATTTCGAGAATGTTGGCGGTGGTCAAGACGATTATGGCTAAATCCAATAGAGTCGTTTGATTGCTTCCAAACTTCGTAAATAAAAGACCACCAGGATGGGACTGGAAAAAAAAGAACCAAAAAATATTGCCTAGACTCATGAAAAAATTTCAATTACAATCTAGAGTACAATGTAATGTAACAACCATGATAGTTTATCACCTTCTCCTTGCGATTGTCCAACTGTGTATGGGAGCCAATCACAACAATGTTATTGGGTAAATTTTCAAGCTTACCCTTAAAGACCCCATATGCATCACCATTCCCAACCACTGACTTTTCTATGTCTTTCACAAATAAAATTAAGGGGTTGCTTTTGCTTTCATTCAATGCAACCTACAAACAGGAGACACTTCAGTATTAAAACTAGAACACACAAGCAATATCACAAACAAGTACAGAGTAAACAAGTACCTCAAAGAGTTCATTAACAACAAGTTTGTCAACATCATCACCTATGGAATTATCCAAGCGAAGTGAACTAGCTGCAGACAAGAGGTGTCAGAAGGAACATTAAACCATGCAGAAAAAAAGGCAGCAAATTCAACAAATGAAAAATATTGAAACAAAATAATGAATATTGAGGAGGTAAAGGACAAAAGTATCAAAAGCATTACTTGTGCAAAAGAAACCACGATCGTC
The DNA here is from genome assembly GCA_019925255.1 of Litchi chinensis. Lineage (NCBI taxonomy): Eukaryota > Viridiplantae > Streptophyta > Magnoliopsida > Sapindales > Sapindaceae > Litchi > Litchi chinensis. Next base: position 15,436,900 of record CM034462.1, on the reverse strand, counting down.
TTCACAACAGCCACATAAATCTGTAGAAAACACAATATCCAAATGTCAATAACATCAATAAAACAAAAATAACCAGATAATATATCATAGAAGATGGAAAGGCATAAAACCCATATGCGAAACAACAAGTTATGAAGGACTTGGGCAGCATAGATGAATCGAATCATGACCCAAATGCGAAAGACCCAAAAAAATTTAAAAGACCTCAGTTTTTGAAAACAGACTTTGGTTTTGTTGGTTGACAATGGAGAGAGAGAGAGATAGAGATGTTCTGGTGGTCGGCGATAACACGGCGGCGATGGCGAGAGAGAGGTGCAGTCAAGTGGAGCAACGGTGGCGATTGAGATTCGAGAGAGAGGGAGAGAGAGTCAAGAGAGTTGAGAGAAGTTAGGGTTTTTTCAAAAGGGAACCGGGTAGGGGTGGGTATATAAACAACGGGTATTTTACGGGTCTGATAGAGACCCGCAACTAGAACCATATCCTACCCGCATATTTGCGGGTTTTTTAGATCCGGTTCTTCTAAAGGTTTTTCAAAAAGCAGTTCGGGTCTATACCTGAACCGCATTATTGTGGGCAAGGTTCGAGTCTGAATACCCTGCCCATTTTGCCAACCTTACATAAGGTGATAATTCATGAATCATCAGATATCTTGGCAAAATTATTAATTGAATGGTTTGACTACATTATCAGTTGGATAAAATTACCTATCAATAACAACCCTTGATTATTTTTTAATAAAATAATATTAGGTTTTTTAAAATTTTTATCCAAATTCATGCCTAAATAATATGATAGATGAATTATCAACATCATATTAATTATCATATAATCTTATGATTTATAAAATATTGATAACTCATATACCACATCATTTAGGTATGAATTTGGACAAAATATTTGAAAAACTTAACATTACTTTTCAATAACCATCCTTACAATCAATTCAAAAGTGTTATTGATAGATAATCTTACTCAATCAGTAAATTAACAAAACCTTAAATAAATAGTTTATAGAGAATTTAGCAAAATTACCCCTTTTTACATCTTATTGATATAATTGTCCTCTCACTCAAAAAATTTGTAAAATTACCCTAAGTTACCCAAAGTACCTCTAATAAATTAAAATAAACTCATCAATATAAATTATTAATTATTTACCTACCTTATTAAACTACAATAAAATAAATAAAAACACATTATCAAACAAATACCATCATCTCACATTAATCCATCCTCTATCATAATTTTACTCCAACAACAATTATTTGGGGTAAAAAAAAAAGGTTTTGAGTAGAAGAAAACATGAAAAAAAGTTTAAGAAATTTTGGTGTTCATAAATGTTAGTGCTTATATTTGAGTTATTAGGGAATTAGATTATTATCTTTTTGAAAAAAAAAAAGAAAAAAAAATTATTATTTAGGTCAACTAGTAACTCGATTTCAGGTCGACTAGACATCGAATCACTTTTTGGCCAAAGTTGTCATTCTAACCCAATAACGTCAGGTCAGAAAGTGACCTGATGTCGAGGCGATGCCATATCGAGTCACCTACTAACCTAAATAGCAAATATTACTTCAGGTCAAAAACTGACCCGATATCAAGTTAGTTTCCAACCCAATGTCGGGGTGACCCGAAATTAGGTCAGAGACTGACCCAATATTAGGTCATTTCCTAACCTAAAGAGATAATTTTGTCCCAATAAGAATATTCGGGTCAAGAAGTAAGTTTCTAGTCAAGAAATGACCTGATATTGGGTTAATTACTGATTATATATTAATAAATTACTCTTTAAACCATTTAATAGTAACGGTTATATGTTATTAGATTTTTAGGATTGAGGATATCTATTATATAATTGGTTTTCAATTAGGGTAGATAATGGATTAGCAATCATGGTGTTTATTGGTATAAGGGTTAGAGAGCAAAGACTTCTAAATTTTCATAGGATATAACTTTTGAGCAATTATTAGATAAAGCTTATAGAGTCACAGGTATTGATAAAAACCATTACAAGTTATATTAACTACTGTTGCTCAAACCATTCATCCAAACATGTCTATTGAGATCATTATTGATGATAACGTTGCATTATTGCTTGGCCATGAGAATATTGACCTTCTAGTTTATATAAGAGTAAAGGAGGTTGAACGTGACTCAACAAATTTAAAGGATCCTTGTCAACCAGAAACTTCTTGCAAACCAAACCATACATTTGAATTTGACTTCCATCCTAATTTGGAAACAAGGAATGTGAATGGCAATAAAATGTCCAATATTAGTCCAATGTATCAACCAAACTCAAATGTCTATTTGGATGATATTAGGGAAGGATTTACATCATGTGGCATTGATAATACTTGTTCCCTTCTTCATTATGGGTTTGAGGGTAGCTCGAGAATGGAGCATGTTTATGAGGTTTTGATTGATCACCATACAACAGATTGTGATGAACATGGACAACATACTTATCTCACTAGTTATGGTGAAATGACATCGAGTCAAGTTTCGAATCGATATGACTAGCAATTTAAGCATGTTCAAAGGCTTATTCCACCATTATGTACATTATATTTAGTTAATTCCAATAAAGTTGCTTCTAGATGTAATCCTATATGTAATCTCTTACATATTCAAGTTGTTGAATTGTTTAACAATAAAGAACAATTGCAATCAAAGCTAGGTAGATATACCTTAGTAAACCGATTCTAAACAAGATTCATGTAATTGGACACAATAAGATATCAAGTCCAGTGCATCATCGTAGATTGCAACTAAAGCTTATATACATTTAGAGAAGGAAATTCAAATTATTTTTCGAGTAAAAGATTTGATAATTAACACATATGCTCCATGGAAAAGTGTTTTCCACATCAAAGGCAAGTAAGTGCTCATGTTATAGGGAAACACATCAAGGAAAAATTTAAGAACTATTGTGTATACAGGCCTAAGGAAATTATAAGAAAAATAAAAAATGAGTTTGACATCTCATATACCTACCACAAAAAATATCGAGCTAGACATATTGCATTAGATAAGACTCGAGGAACTCCTATTAAATCATACATGATTTTGAGTTCATACTTGTACATGTTAAAGCAAGCCAATCTTAGAAATATTACTGACCTCTAAACTGATTCTATTGCTAGGTTCATAAACATGTTCCTTTGCTTGAAAGCTTGCATAGATGGGTTTTTGTCTTTATTAGACTAGTCATTGTTGTTGATGACGCGTTCTTAAAAGGTTTTCATAATGGGATTCTATTTGTGACTGTATATAAGAATGGTAATAATCAAATTTTCCCTCTAGCCTTTAGTATGGGTGATTTTGAAACTAATTATGCATGAGAGTGATTTCTTACAAGGTTACGTCATGTCATTGGAGAAGTTGAGAATTTGGTTATAGTTTTTGATAAAAAAATCTAGCATCAACAATAGTATGGAAAAAATTTTCCCTAATTTCTTCCATGCAGTTTATGCAGCGCATTTAGAACAAAATATAATTACAAAATGTGGAATAACTTAGACATTAAAAGATGTCTACTAGAAGGCAGTTAAGGTGTATCAAATAAATCAATTTACTCATTCTATGGAATAATTAGCAAACTTGAATCTGAAAGTCATTACATTCATCATTGTAATTGGTATTGATCATTAATAATGTGCACATTATCCAAGAAAAAGGTGCAAAATTAACAAATATTGCAAAGTTGATGAATAATGCAATTAGTGATTGTCAACAGTTGTTAATCACTGCAGTTGTTGAATATATTAAAGGGGTTCTCTAGCATTGGTTCCATGATCATCGGGAGGAAGCACTTAAAGTGATAACTCAGTAGACAATCATGATAGATGTAGCAATTGCTCTCAATGATGACTTGGCTCGTATATAAATAGTTCACCCAATTAATTTTACACATTTTTTGTTAGAGATGGAGAATTAGATGGACATGCTAATTTAAAAATAAAGACTTGTAGTTGTCAAGAATTCAACCTAAACCAATATTCATAAGTGTATGTTTTAGCATGCATTAGGCTTAAAGGACTGTCATTATAAAACCTAGAATTTCATTTATCTATAAGAAATAGTATTTTTCTAGATAAATAATATTTTCAGATGAATAGTATTCCAGATGAATAGTATTTTCGTGTGAATAGTATTTTTGAGTGAATAGTGATTTTGGGAAATAGAAAATTTTCTCAAGTTTCATGAGATAAAATTTTTTTCGATGAATAGTGTTTTCGAGTGAATAGTATCCATATGAATAGTGATTTTCGAAAAATGAACTCGAACATCAAAAGTCCCGAAATAGAAATTAGAGTTATTAGAAACTGAAACGAAACAAAAATGAGTCCGTTTAAATGAATTTTAAGGGTTTTGAAAATTAATCGATAAAAATACCTTCGTTGGAAACATTGAAATTTAGTGAGTTTAAAACGAATTGATTTTTTTCAAAGTATGAAATTGAAATTTAAGACATCTAGTTAGAGTATTGCATAGTCAATTTGAAGATAGGATGATTATAGAATATTTTTGGAATTTATTAGTGTTAAATGAAGATTAAAATTTAAGTTTAAGGATTTATTAAAGAAATGCATAAAAGGATAATTGTCGAATAAGCACAATCCATGTGACTTTGAATAGACCAATGAAATGTTGACACATTTAAGTAAAAAAGAAGTGTAATTAGTTGAAAAGAAATTAAAAGTGGAGTGACTTGGTTGGTGAGTAATTGGATTGAAATGGATTGACCAATCAAATTAAATAACTTGTAACCAATGACATTTTTAAGATTGTAAGGATAGTTAGAGGGCAATTTAGACAATTGAATGGACAAGTATATATAAGTTAATGCATGAGAGAGTGAAACAAGAGATGATATTCGGTCAATTGAAGGAAGAAATCGTGAAAATAAAGTGAGATGGAGAGATAGAAACCGAGAGGAAGAGTGTAGACTCGAGAGAAGAAGAAAGACGTGCAGGTCGTGAAGAAGAAGAAAAGGTTCCAAGGGTGTTCCTTCATCAAACCCGCTCATGATTTTCTTAAGAAAGATTGAAGAAAAGTTGTAGGTAAGTTGAATAAATTCCATGAATTATTGATGGGTTTTTGAAGTTATTGATTAAATAAGTTTTTGATGAATTGTTGGCATGAATAGAGTTAGATTATCATCAAATTGAGCTTGGAAGTGAAGGAAAACATCAAGAAACTTTGGGTCAAGAATCTTGTAAGGTAAAGTTAGGGTTTGATTTATGGATTGAATGAAATTAAATTGATTTTATCTTTAAGGCTTTGATTGAGTAATTGAGGATTATTTGAAGTATTTGTGTATGATTTTTGAGCTTGGAATGAAGTAAATAAGTTGATTGTGTGATATACTAGTATGTGACTAAACTTGGAAAAGCTTATGTAATGGAATTAATTTGATGGTTAAATGAATTTATGTGACATTTTAAGTTGATTGAAATGAATTTTTGGAAAGAAAATCAAAGGAATGAAGTGATGAGTAATTATACTAGTGTATGGATCATTTGTGTTTTTGCATGTGTTTAGGTTGATTTTAATGTTTGAATGACTTGTATAAGGTTTTGGGATGAATTTAAATTGGTTGGAATCAAAAGAATGAAAGAAAAATTTGAAATGAAAAAGTTTGGAGGTTAATGTGGTTTATGTCAAGAATGAATGTATAAGTTGTTATTTAATCCTTTTTATGTGTTTGGATGGTGATTATGATGTGTTTGAATACTTCAGTGCCAAAAAAATTAATTGAAATTGATGTGAGGTTATTGGTGGAAAATAAGGTAAAGTGGTGAATTTATTGAACCTATATATGTTGAGTTAGATTAAGTGTTTAATTAGTGCTTGATATGTTGGAAATTAATTGAGTGATTTGTTGGATTTTGAATTGAGTTTAAATGCAAAATTAAGGTTAGGAAGTTAGTTGGAAAGATTATGTTAAGAATTAAAATTAAATGGGTGCATAACCATTTGTCGACGTTGAAATTCAGTCGACGAGTAATCAATGTCCAATACCTGCAATCAATGTGAGAAAGCACAAATACCAAGAAAGAACACAATCAAGAACCGAGAATGAATGTAAGGACACAAAGCTTTTACGTGGTTCGGCAATAATAGGCATACGTCCACGACTGTCTTTCTCTTAAACTCTACGGAGTGACAGTATATTATTGATTATTCTCTCCTCCTGTTACAATGATTTTAGTCCCTATTTATAGGGAAAGAGGTGTTACAATTATGACCATAGCCAATCAGGAAAAGAATCCTGAATTAATTACATTCCCTAAATAATTGGGAAAAATAAGGAAAAGAATCACACGTTAATTATACTTCCTAATATGTTTGGATAATATCAGGAAATTACTATAATTATCTCGAGATAAGGTTGATTTGAATTTGAATGGATCTCCATATCTGATGAGGAAATCATGGTTTGATTGGGTAATTGCCATATTCGGAGAGAGAATCATGATTGAACTTGGTAACTGCCTGTTTCTGGAAGATACTGCACTTATTACGCTCTTGGATGAGTTGACGTGTCTATGGTGGTCTCGAGTTCGAGATCGCTGAGGGACGAGCTGCGCAAGAGGCGAGCTACGACCTGGCTGTGTTTATGGGTCTGTTGATGCCAGCTGGAAAATCTCTTCAAGCGAGCTGAAGAGCTTACTGGGCTTAGAGTCAATACTGGGCCTTGTCTGATGGGCTTTGACTAAGTTGACCTTATCGGGCCTTCTTATCGGGTCTTAAATGGGCCTAAGCTGGACTTTTACCAGCCCAATCAATGAGTCCGAAAATACATATAACATTAGCCCCCCAGCTCTCAGTTTGCTTCTACGAGCTGGGAGCTTGAGCTTGCTGGTAAAAGCTGGCTTCCTTGGCACGCTTACCTTTATAACTGCCTTTGTGCACTTTCAAATTCCACCTTTTCAGTTGCGACACGTGGCGATCATGCAGGTGGTAACTGAAGCGACGTCTGCACGTCCTTTACACGCGTATTTAATGCGCACGTCTTTCAACTGACGACTGCATGATTTCCAAAGCCGTGCTTCACGCTGCACCGTCAGATTTATGACGGTTACATTTTTCAAAGATCTGACGGTTGGGGCTCACGCTTGCTTGTCTATATAAATCGATGGCCCCCTTTTCATTTTCTTCTTTCATCTGTCATTTTCTTTTAAAGCAATTAAGTGTTCAAGCTTTCAAGCAACCAGGACCTACTGCTTTTTCACGAAATCAACATTCTTCTCGCCGTTTTTCAACTCATCAACGATTCAAGGTGAGGCATCTTTTTCTTCAAACTTTCTGTTTTAGGTTTATTTTGTTTCATCGCCATTATTGCACTTGCAATGATGTTTTGTTATACCTTCGCTATTCTGAGTCTTGCGTTTATTGAACATGGCGTTTCTACTTCTAGTTCAAATTGGCTTTTTAACTTGTTCAGATGTCTTCAAGTGGAGCTCGCAAGGGGATTGTTCCAAGCAGTGAAGCTCGTGAGCATGATAAAGCCCGAACACATGCTATACAGGGAAGAGAGGCTCGTGATACGTTCGCTCGTCATCCTTCATCGCTAAAGCGTCCTGATGTGGAAGGGCTTGTCACGCAATTCCACATCCCTTTTAGTTGTCGTGCACTGTTGTCTGATTTAAGTAATCATGCATGTTATCTGCCCAGGGGATTCATCGCTGTTAGCACTCAGCATTTCGAGCAGGGGCTACGGTTCCCTATTCCGCCGTACTTAATCGCATTTCTCAACAAGGTCAAGCTCGCGCCATTCCAGTTGACTCCAAACTCTTATGTGCAGCTGACCTCACTGGCCGTGGCTTTCCTCAGAAACGGCCTTCGTCCCCCTACACCAAAAATTATACAACAGTTCTACTCCTTCAAGGCTCTGAGTGCATCAGAAGGAGAGAAACCGGATGGTATTTACTACCTCACAGCCCGTCAGTCGTAATACAAAGATCTATTGCCCAAAGGAGAAGCGAAAGACAAATCCAACGTCGGGCCGTATAAGACGAGCTGGTTTTATGTTTCGTGCCCCTCTCTCGTAGATCTCCAAAATTTCAGCTTCGTCTTGAAACCAGGTATACATAAAGGAAAAAATAGCGAGTTGGAGTTATTTTGTATTTTTATTATCATTTCTTAAACATTTGCTGTGTAGCGCTAAAAATGGACGAGTCCCCTCTTAGCAGCGAGGAAGAACGAGCTCTGGACAAGCTCGCCAAAACAGAGGACACAGGTATCAGCAGCAAATTTGACGACGCTATCCTTAGAGCTTACAGCCTTGCTCCTCCTAAGGAATCCCTTCTTCTGCAATCTGAGGAGGACATAGGCAAGATCGGTGATAAACCTAGACTTCCTTCTGTTTTTGAAGTTCCAGTTCAGGTTGGGGACACGTCTGCTTCCCGACCTCTGCCATCAGTCTCTTCACCATCAGCAGGTGCAACTCGCTCACCTTCTCCAGCTCGGAAGGTTTCTTCCCAAAGTGCTCCTACTCGCTCCTCATCTAAGGCGAGATCGTCTTCAGCTCGCACCCCATCAAAGACAAAATCGTCTTCAGCTCGCACCCTTTCAAAGGGTGTATCTAGAAAAACTACTTCTTCAGCTCCTGCTCCAGCTCGGATAGGATCAGACCCAGTCCCTGTAGCCCCTACTGTACAGGTTGACACATCCTCTTCTCCACATCACACATCTACCTCAGGGGTTTCACTGCCATCCCCAGCTCGCGTTCCAGCTCCCGCTCCTCCCTCTGGACGAGTTCCAGCCAATAGGAGGAAACTTGCTCTTTTGAAATCCCCACCTTTTGGACGACCTGCTACATCTCCTACCTCCTCGACTGTTTCAGCGAAATGGCCTGCTGAGGCCTTAGCTACTCCAGCGGCCCCTTCAAAACGTTCAAAACCATCTGCCCAAGACTAGGCTCCTACGGACGCTGCTTTCAGCGAAGTACCTGCTGCTGCTGAGGCCACTGCTCTCTCATCCGCTACTCCCAGCGAAGTGCCACTTTCAGATATTTTTACAAATCTTCAGTCACTTCCGACTTCCAGTTCGCAGCCTGAAAAAGGTGACGCTCCTCCTAAAGTCGCTTTGCAGGCAACCCGAGCTGGCCTCCGTAAAGGGGTAACTAAGCGTTTCGTTCGTGTGCGGCCTGGTGCTAACTGGGATGGTGAATGCGATGTTCCAGAAGCTGAAAGAACCCCTTCGCCAACGAGACTAGACGTTGAGATTGGGTATGGGGGAAGATATTTGACCTCATTCCTTGACAACTAGGAAACGATCATGCTCACCCACGCAAATGTCTTGGAAAATAGGTATCTTAGAGGCGAGGATCTGGATGAATTCGTAGCTCGTCATTCCATGCTAGTAAGTCATTTTCCCTTATCTGCCGACCTCTTTACTTTATTAAATGCTAACTCGTAACGTTTTCAGGGTGCTCTTGGCGCGATGAAGCGGAGAAGGCAGACAAGGGCTACAAACGATGCAGTAAGGAAACTGGAAGACGAGCTGGAAGAGGCTAAAGATGAAGTTGCGCGTTTAGCCAAAGGTAGAGTGCAGGGTCAGGAAGCACAGATCGCTGAGGCCAATGCTGCGAGGCAGGCAGCTGAGGAGGCCCTGAAGAAAATGGAAAATGAGCACGCCATGCTAAAGGATAAGCTGCTCAAGGCGAAAGAAGATCTGAGGCAGTCTGAGCAACAGGCTGCACTGGACGAGCAGCGAGCTTCAACTGCAGAAGAGAAGACTGAAGTGCTTCATCGCCAGGTTGATGCTGCTCTGGCGCGAGCTGAAACTGCCGAGAAACAGGCCGAGGAGGCTAAAAAGTGAGCTGATGAGATGGGAGCTGCAGCTAAAAACGCTGAGGAGGCTGCAACCAAACGAGCTGAGAAGGCTGCAACCGCGGATAAACGTGCCAAGGAGGCTGAGCATCGAGCTAAGGTGCTTAGGTAACAGGTGGGGGAGGCTATTCAACGAGCTGAGGCTGCGGAGCTGCGAGTTGAAGACATGAAGAAAGAGGCTGAGGTCGTCAACCGTCTCGCTGATAATGCCTTCGAAGAGCTAACGGTCTTCAGAGAGTAAGCAGCTTAAGAACTGGAAGTGCGGGTTGCAGATGCAAGGGATGAAGCTGAGGAAAAAACAGGTCGCGACTTCCTCTACACACTGTGAATGTCCCATCCAGAAATGAATTTTTCTATCTTTGGGGACATAAGCCTTGAAACCGTTGAGGATTTCAAAGCAAAAGCTACCTCGTCCACCACTGGTCCAATTCTTTCATATGAAAAACCTTTGGTCGGCCCAAATCCTCCTGCTTAGAACTAATAGCTCGTTTTCTTTCCTTTTACATGTATTTTTTCAGCTTTTCAATTTGTAAACAGTTCTCATATTTAATGAAATTTCTTTCATTATTTCTTCTGTGTTGAATGCTCTTCAGGCTATTGTGTATAATATATTTTGTGCTATTCACCTTTAGAGTTATTGTATTTCTTGCGAGCTGATATTCAATAAGCTCAAAGTCTGATAATAATTAAAGTAATTATTTACTTCAACACTTTAATAAAATTTTGTAAGTATAAGTAATTGGTCTGTCATAATGTTTGATGAGCTATGCAGGGGAGACACTTAGTCATCTGCTTTTTAGGCTCTTTATTTTTGTAGCGAGCTATGCAGGGGTCGTCACCTCGCCTGCTTTTTAGGCTCTTTTAGCGAGTTATGCAGAGACACTTAGTTATCTGCTTTTTAGGCTCTTTTAGTGAGCTATGCAGTAAGTCGTCACCTAGACTGCTTTTGAGGCTCTTTAGGCGAGCTATGCAGAGGTATTTAGCCATCTGCTTTTTAGGCTCTTTTGGCGAGTTATGCAGAGACACTTAATCATCTGCTTTTTAGGCTCTTTTGGCGAGCTATGCAGAGACACTTAGTCATCTGTTTTTAGGCTCTTTTGGCGAGCTATGCAGTAGGTCGTCACCTAGACTGCTTTTGAGGCTCTTTAGGCGAGCTATGCAGTAGGTCGTTACCTAGACTGCTTTTGAGGCTCTTTAGACGAGCTATGCAGAGGTACTTAGTCATATGCTTTTTAGGCTCTTTTAGCGAGCTATGCAGAGACACTTAGTTATCTGCTTTTTAAGCTCTTTTGGCGAGCTATGCAGAGGCACTTAGCCATCTGCTTTTTAGGTTCTTTTGGCGAGCTATGCAGAGACACTTAGCCATATGCTTTTTAGGCTCTTTTGGCGAGCTATGCAGAGACACTTAGTCATATGCTTTTTAGGCTCTTTTGGCGAGCTATGCAGCTCGGAGCCCGTTAGCCTTAGTGAACTTAGTTGAGTCACAAGCTGGGAAAATGGAGCTTTCATTAACTGGAATGATTTTGAATTATACGTTACAAAAAGTTCACTGATAATAAGGACGCAGATGTTCGACATTCCATGCTTGAGGGATTTCAGCTCCACTTTCACTAGCTAAATGATAAGCCCCATTCCCCAAGCTCGCTGTGATAACATATGGTCCTTCCCAGTTCGGGCCTAAGGATCCGTCACTTGGCTTGCGGGCTCCAGGCAGGATGAGACGCAAAACTAAGTCTCCAACATTGAATTTGCGAATCGAGCATACTTGTTGTAGTACCTCGCTATTCTCTGCTGATAGACAGCTACTCTTAACCTGGCCGTTTCCCTATGTTCCTCAAGCAGGTCCAGGTTTGTTGCAAGTAGCTGATCGTTGTCATTTGGATTGAAGGTCACTCTTCTTTGCGAGGTGACTTCAAACTCAGCTGGGATCATAGCCTCCGATCCATACACCATTGAAAATGGGGTCTCGCCAGTGGAGCTGCGAGCTGTGGTTCTGTAAGACCACAATACTTTTTGAAGCTCATCTACCCATGCTCCTTTCTTTGCTTCCAGTTTCATCTTCAGGGTCTGCTTGATGATCTTGTTAACAGCTTCAACTTGGCCATTGGCTTGTGGATGGTCCACTGCTGAGAAGCTTTTAACGATCTTGAGGTCGTTGCAGAATCTGAGAAACTGGTCACTAGCGAACTGAGTCCCATTGTTTGTCACGATCTACTGTGGGACCCCGAATCTGCAAATAATGTTGCTCCACACAAACTTCTCAATCTTTGTTGTGGAGATTTCAGTTAACTCTTTTGCTTCCGCCCACTTGGTGAAGTAATCCACTGCGACCACTGCATGTTTGCATCTTTCATAAGCCATTGGCAAAGGCCCAATCAAATCCATTCCCCAAATCGCAAAAGGCCACGGACTTACCATTTGTTAGAGGTAAGCTGGTGGAGCTCGCGGAATATGAGCAAACCTCTGACATTTGTCACATTTCTTCACTAAGTTGATGGCGTCCTGCCTCATGGTAGGCCAGTAGAAGCTTTGACAAAGTGCCTTCTGAACTAGAGATAGCCCCTCAGCGTGGTTCCCACAGTGGCCTTCATATATTTGCCTTAGTACTGCTTCACATTCAGGACCATCAATGCATCTTAGTAGTGGTGCTGAGAACCCCTTCTTGTATAGTGCATCATCATAGATGGAGTACCTGGCTACTCTAGCTCATTGACGTCGGGCTTCCAGCTTGTTACTTGATAGCTTTCCATCCTGCAAATAACTGAGAATAGAGCTCATCCAGGAATCAGGCTGCACAGATATGACCATCGTCACATTCTTTTCTTCCGTACTTGAAGTTGGTAGGAACTCAACTGGGATCGCTCCAAGGAAGTCTGCATCTCGTGTGGTTGCCAAGCGAGCTAAGGCATCTGCATGTGCGTTCTGAGCTCGCGGGATCTGCTTCACCTCGTACTTTTGAAATGCACTTAACAGCTCGTTAACTTTTTGGAGGTAGAGGGTCATTTTTGATCCCTTAGCTTGATATTCCCCCAATACGTGGCCGACAACGAGCTGTGAGTCACTGAAGATTTTTAAGCGTTCAGCTCGCATCTCTTTAGCCAAACGCAGACCCGCGAGCAAGGCTTCATACTCAGCCTCATTGTTTGTCGCCTGGAAACCAAACCTTAGAGCACAGAGGATTTTATGGCCTTCAGGACTGATCAGTAAAATTCCAGCTCCAGCCCTCTGCTCGCTGGACGATCCATCAACAAAAAACTCCCAGACTGGATCTTCAGAAGATTCAACTTCATCGTCCACAGGTCTTGTAAATTCTATAATGAAATCTGCCAGAGCCTGGGCTTTGATAGCCGTCCTCGGTTTGAACTGGATATCGAACTGTGCGAGCTCCACTACCCATTTCAATAAACGACCTGAGGTGTCCGCTTTCTGCAAAACTTGCTTCAACGGATATTGGGTGAGGACTTCGATGGTATAAGCTTGGAAATAAGGTCGCAGCTTCCTTGATGCGATGACCGGCAATAAGCGAGCTTCTCCATTTGTGAGTACCTGGTTTCGGCATCTTGCAATCTTTTACTTACATAATAAACTGGAAGCTGCGTCTTTTCTTCTTCCCTCACCAGTGCAGCGCTAAGGGCTTGCTTTGATACTCCCAAGTATAAGATCAGCTTTTCATCTTCTTTGAGTTTAGAGAGGAGCGGAGCTCGGCCCATATATTCCTTCAATTGCTGGAAGGTGGTTTCACACTGCTCTGTCCACTCGAAGCTCTTGGCCTTCTTCAACATATCAAATAAAGGAATGCACTTATCAGTAGCTTTCGAGATGAACCTGCTTAGTGCTGCGACCTGACCATTAAGGCTCTGCACATCTTTCACTTTGGTAGGCGACCTCATGTCAATCAGTGCTCTGATCTTTTCGGGGTTTGCTTCAATTCCCCTACTGTTGACCATGAAGCCCAGAACTTCCCAGAAGCTACTCCAAATGCACATTTAAGCGGATTTAACTTCATTTGGTAGCTCCTCAGAATTTGGAACATCTCTCTCAGGTCGTGAACATGATCACCTATCTGCTTGGATTTCACCAGCATATCATCAACATAGACCTCCATGGTCTTTCCGATCTGCTCTTCGAACATCATGTTCACAAAGCGTTGATAGGTCGCTCCAACATTCTTCAAACCGAAGGGCATCACCTTGTAACAATATAACCCCCGATCAGTCATGAACGAGGTGTGCTCTTCGTCTTCGGGCTTCATTAGGATCTGGTTATATCCCGAATATGCATCCATGAAGCTTAGGAGCTCGTGGCCAGCAGTAGCATCCACGAGTTGGTCTATCCTTAGCAAAGGAAAACTGTCTTTGGGGCACGCCTTGTTCAAGTCAGTGAAGTCGATGCAAGTTCTCCACTTTCCATTCTTTTTCTTCACCAACACAGGGTTGGCGACCCAGGTCGGGTAGTAAGCTTCTCTGATGAACTTGTTAACCAGCAGCTTGTCCACCTTCTCTTTGAGTGCTAAGTAACGTTCCCCTGTCATTGCCCTTCTATTCTGGCGAACTGGCTTAAAATGAGGATCAATGTTCAACCCGTGAGACATCACCTTTGGATCTATTTTCACCATGTCCTCATGATTCCATGCAAACACATCCAAGTTCGCTTTTAGGAAGTCAGCGAGCTGGATTCTTAGTTCTGGAGTTAATCCTATTTCCAGCTTCAAGCATCGCTCTGGATCTATCTTGCTGATTTGGACATCCTCTAATTCCTCAATTGGACCGGTAGCTCGGTCTGCATCTACCTCGCGAGGGTCCAGGTCGTGACTGACTCCTTTCTCAGTCATAGCTCGTGGCTCGCCCCCTGAGACCACGTTCACCTTCTTTCCTCTTACACCCATTTTGACAGCATCTTCATAGTAGCGTCGAGCTAGGTGCTGCTCTCCTCGAACACATCTGATGCCATTAGGAGTTGGGAACTTCACTGTCAGAGTTCTGGTTGAAGTAACCATGTCCAACTCGTTCATAGAAGGTCTTCCGAGGACCACATTATATGTTGATGGGCAGTCAATTATTAAGAAGTCTGTCAGGGTTGTTGCCTGACGACCTGCCTCCCCAAGAGTCAATGACAACTTAATCTGCCCCACTGGTACTACAGCATCTCCAGTAAATCCAAATAAAGGCTCTGGGGATGGTCTCATTTGCTTTGGTCGCAGCCCCATCTGGTCAAAACAGCTCCTATACATCACATTTATCGAGCTTCCAGTATCAATCATGATGCGCCTAACTTCCACATTGCTGATTTTAGCTCGTATAACCAGCGCATCGTTATGAGGCCAGATCACTCCTCTAGCATCTTTATCTGTAAATACGATCTCGTCCGAGGTCGGCTTTGCTCTTTTGGCAGGTCCCTCCGACCTATTGAGCTGAAATGAATGATTCGCTTCTCGGACGTACCTCTCATGCGATCTGTTGGAGTCACCTACGATATGGGGGCCACCATAAATGGTAAAAATGGTTCTTACTGTAGGTTCCTGACCTTGCTCGGAAGCTCGCTGGGGCTGTTGCTGGTGAGGTCGTTGTTGGTGAGGTCGCTGGTCAGCAGGTCTTGCCACATATTCTCCTAGGCGACCTCGCCTGATCAATTTCTCGATGGCATTCTTCAACGCCCAACAATCTGAAGTACTGTGCCCGACCTCATTATGATAGGCACAAAACTTGTTCTGATCTCTTTGCTGAACGGGAGCCCTTATAGGATTGGGTCTCCCGAAATCCTCCTTATTCCGCTTCGCAACGTAAATCCTGTCCGGTGATGCCGTCAGGACGCTGTATCCTTCATGGCGACTCTCTCCTTGCTCTCTTGGAGATCTGATTACTTGAGCCGTTATTTCTTCCTTCCTCGTTCCGACCATTGCCTCTCCTTTTTGGCTGGCTGGAACCGCCCGGTTCATTCTTCTGATTCTGCTTCTTCGGGCCGAAGGTCTCTTCCCACCTAATCTTTTTCGCAACTCGCTCGTAGAACTCTCTCAAATCCTTCACTGGGGACTTGTAAATACTCTCGTATAACTTTTCATCCTTGCGCAACCCAGCTAAGATCGCTGTCAGTATGCTTTCGTCTGATGGATGCTCGACATTCGCGACCTCGCGTCTGAACCTGGTGATATATTCTTTCAACGACTCACTCTGACGCTTAAAGATGGTGGCTAGGTGGCAAGATGGAGCGAGCTGCCTTCTCAGTGCCTTGTACTGACCAACGAACTTCTGTTGGCATTGCTCCCAACTTCCTATGCTGCGAGCTGGGAGATTCTTGAACCACGTCCTCGGAATATCCCCCAACGTGGCTGGGAACACTCGACACTTCACCATTGGATTTCCTGTCTGCAGATCTATCTGAACATTGAAAGCGTCTAGATGGTCATATGGGTCACTGTCCCCATTGTACTGCTGAATTTTTGGCATCTTGAACCTCGGGGGGAGAGGCTGTGTCTCAATCTCCCTTGTGAAGGGAGTCATTCCTCCATAGTACCCACGCTGCTCCGGGGCTCCAGGCCGTGCCTCCAACTGCTAGACCCTTTGAAGGAGCTCTTCTACTTGTGGGTCTCGAAGCTCGTATCTCCTCATGTGGTCGCGGCTCGGAGAAGGATGCTCTGGGTCATACCTCTCGTGCTCTTCGAGCCAACCTCCAGGCTGATGGGACCCTGCATGTCGTCTATGCACTTCATCAACATTTCGAGCTGCGACTCTAACTCTTTCATGCCCGACCTCTGCTCGTTGGCGTCCATCTTGGCTCGACCTTGCCACCAGGTTAGCTGGACGAGTGACCTCCCTTTCATTGCGGACAGGGTGTCCGGCTCTGGAGCGCGCATTGGATGAACGAGCTGATCTTGCAGGTCGCTGGATTTCCCTTGCCAGCCTCTCGGGCACCTGCATTGCTTCATGCGGCTGGGGCACGTGCCTTGGTACCTGAACCTCCACCGTTGGCACATTCTGTGCTTGAGTCTGCACCAGCATGTTGACGGCCTCTGTGAGCCGTCTGACCGTATTCTCCAGCGCCTGTTGTCTCTCATGCCACTCCTGTTGTCCATCAACTACTGGGGCCACTAAAACCGACTGACGAAAAGGTAGAGGAGGGATGCCTGCTGCAGCACCGATTGCCTGGCCGTGGGATGTGCCTGCTGCATATATGGGTGCGTCCTCTACCTGCTGCGCATCACGTTGATGGTGACTGGGCTGGCTATCTGCCTGGTCGGTCCTTGAGCCCACATACTTGGTTTGTCTGGTTCTTGCCATGTTTGATAAACTGAGATGATTAAGACTACAGTTTGGGCCCTCCTTCTAGCGCCAAAATGTCGACGTTAGAATTCAGTCCACGAGTAATCAATGTCCAATACCTGCAATCAATGTGAGAAAGCACAAATACCAAGAAAGAACACAATCAAGAACCGAGAATGAATGTAAGGACACAAAGCTTTTACGTGGTTCGGCAATAATAGGCATACGTCCACGACTGTCTTTCTCTTAAACTCTGCGGAGTGACAGTATATTATTGATTATTCTCTCCTCCTGTTACAATGATTTTAGTCCCTATTTATAGGGAAAGAGGTGTTACAATTCTGGTTGTAGCAAATCAGGAAAAGAATCCTGAATTAATTACATTCCCTAAATAATTGGGAAAAATAAAGAAAAGAATCACACGTTAATTATACTTCCTAATATGTTTGGATAATATCAGGAAATTACTATAATTATCTCGAGATAAGGTTGATTTGAATTTGAATTTGAATGGATCTCCATATCTGATGAGGAAATCATGGTTTGACTGGGTAATTGCCATATTCGGAGAGAGAATCATGGTTGAACTTGGTAATTGTCTGTTTCTGGAAGATACTACACTTATTACGCTCTTGGACGAGCTGACGTGTCTATGGTGGTCTCGAGCTTGAGATCGCTGAAGGACGAGCTGCGCAAGAGGCAAGCTGCGACCTGGCTGTGTTTATGGGTCTGTTGATGCCAGCTGGAAAATCTCTTCAAACGAGCTGAAGAGCTTACTGGGCTTAGAGTCAATACTGGGCCTTATCTGATGGGCTTTGACTAAGTTGACCTTATCGGGCCTTCTTATCGGGTCTTAAATGGGCCTAAGCTGGACTTTTACCAGTCCAATCAATGAGTCCGAAAAATACATATAACATTATTTAAGTTTAAATTGAAAAAATAATGTGATTGACATTAAAATTGAGTGAAAAAGGTGATGAAATTATGGTGAAATGTGATTGTAGGACTTGGAAGCAAAAACATCATAGGGAGGTTTGGAAGAGTAGTGAATTTGTGGTGAAAAAGTTATGAGTGGTTTTATTTTAAAAGTTTTTATGAAGTTATAATTTGATTACTCATGTTTGCAAACATACATTTTAGTATTGAGTTACTTTAATGAAATGTTATTTATATTATTTCAAGTTATTAAGTTTAATTAAATTCTAGCATATTCTTAAGTTTTATTATGCATGTATATTTCTTGAATTTATATTGTAATTGTATTTATTTTTTTTTAGCAAAGTAAATTAGTAAGCTTTTGATATGTATATATATACATGCATAAAATTGAATTGATAAAATGTTTCGAAAGTATTTTCGATTATAAAGTTTATATTAGAAAATAAAGTTACGAGTATATGGAAGAATTTTAGATGCCTTAGGTTTACCCTAACCCTCAGAAATTACTGACCGAAGTATCGTATGCGTGTATGGTAAGAGTGGTTGGGAGAGTCAGTCACTAACTTGGGGGGTTGAGTCAAGTTTGTGAGTCGCCATCTGCAAACATATGGTAGTGTAGATCTGTCGATATTGGGGAGGATCGCAACCTTAAGTTTCTCACATCTGCGACTATATATAGTAGCATCTTCGAGCTTAGGTGGCGATGATAAATTCCGTCACTATAGAGCTAAAATTTCCTTGGGTTGCCTTTGGCGAGATAAAAAAGAGAAAACACGTCAATAAACGTGAAGTTTATTAAATCATAAATTTATTTCCAGTTTCGAGAAACAAAGAAAAATTTATAAAAATCAAATTAGTTTTGTAATTTTAATAAAGTTATAAGAAAATTTCTAGTTTTATAAATTTATTTTGGAAGGATATATAGATATTTTAGAAAATGATATTTTAGTTTAAAAGTTATCCTCTCACTAAGTTTAATACTCACAATTCTTTCTATGTATTTTCTAAAAACCTCCCCAAGTACAAGTACGAGCCGTCAATTAAAAGATGCTCAATTTGACGCGTAGATGACTTGATGCAAAGATAATCACTGCTTAGATTTATATTTTAAATTGTATCTCATGCATCATAAGTAGATTTTGGTAAATATATTTGTAAATTATCTTTTGGGTTATATAATATATTGTGTTAATGAAATTAAATTTTGGTGAATGAAAACTATACTTTTGTGTTTAATAAAAATGATTTGCCAATCATTGATTTTTATTTAAACAATTATTTGTGGTTGGAATTGTGGAAACTGATTTGAGGGCTTGAGACCCAGTAGTGGAGAAATATTTATTGTAGAAGTATTAAATTTTCAATTTGTAGGGTGGCATATTCGGAAAATAGTCGTTATGCTGCCCGAATGTTTATCAATTTGTTTTATAAAAGATTAAAAAGAAAACAAAAAAAAATTTCCCGCGTTTCTGCATTAAAAGAAAGTTTGAAAAGTAAACGGTGTAGTTATATCCACTGGAGGGCTACCATGAGGCGGTCGGCAGACCTAGTAAGAAGAGGGGCCTGTCTATCATGTTCTAACTACCATTCGCCCTATTATTCTTCCAGGTCTTTTGTAGTAGCATAGAGTGGGGAAATAAACTCACCCAGATGACAATCCAACTAGTTAGTTCTAGATGACATTGCAACTAAAGTTATTCTCCCTTTAATCAATTGACATCGTCTATGAAGACCAAAAAAGAATCACATTCTATCAATTGCGGAAAAAGTGGATAGAAAGAGATGCACTAATTGTTCACATCATGGTCACAACAGTCAAACTTGCACCTATCCAAAGCTTACATGTAAAATCTCAAACTCTGTTTTATGATAAATAATTTATTTCTGACGTATAGGGTATTCGAACGAAAAAAAAAAAGTCTATGTGAGTAATAATTTTCGAAAAAATAGATCTCGTAGATTAAAGTTTTGAAATTAATATTATAATCAATGGAAACTAAAGCGGAGCGAAGATAAGTCCTTTCAAAAAGATTTTAAATGATTCAAAGTATATGAGATGAAAAAACATTATTTGATTAGTGTCTCGTAGATAGTATTTAAGAGAAATAAAATAAATTTCTAGTATTCGATCGTGAAAATTTAATTTTAGTAGAATTTCGGTTAGGATCGGGAATTATTTCATTTTCAAAGTAATATAATAATTGTTTTAAAGCCCATAGGTGTTAATCGAATTTTATTAATTTCTGGGAGTCTTAATTTAGTTTTCGTATAATTTCTAGATGGACCGGAAATGGATTCGGATGTGGAAATGCAAAGGCATGATAGGAAGGCATGAAAAGATGGAATGAAGAATTTCATGAGAAAGACAAGTGTCAAGTTATCATGTATAGATTGATGACAAGTGTATGGATCATATATATCATATATAAATGAAGTTAAATAAACAAATGAAACAAATAGACCATTCACATAATTTGGTCAACAAAAGAAGAGGGAGGAGTGTTCTTTTGTCGAGAGTGAGAGCTGTACAACAATAAAAGACATATATATAATAAGATGAGGATTAAAAACAGAATTAAAAGAAATGAGTAGAGAGAGCACTCACTCTCGATCAAAGCAAAACAAAACAAAACAAATAAGAAGTAATCAATCAAGCTGTAAACAAAAAGAAAGAATCAAACAAAAACGCAACAGCTCGACATTGAGAGAGAGTGAATGAGAGAGCAAGGCTGTGTGTGTGTATTCTGTCAAGTGAAGGAGATCGAAAACAGCTGCTACAAGAGGGAATTTGGAAGCTAATTTTGAAGCTTCTCCACACATGCAACAAGCTATTCGGCAAGAGAGAGTGTGAATGCAATTTTTTTGCCGAGAGAGGGACAAGGAGAAGAATCGGTTTTGATGACTTTGGAAGGTGACTTTGAAAAATTTCTTCACATGCAAAGGTAGTAGATCAAGCTAAAAGCCCATTCAATCCATTCCAAGAGGTGAGTTTTATGTTTCCATGAATTTTTGTATGAGTAACGGATAGATTTTGGGATAAAATATTTGGGTTTTAGGATTTACCACCTCATAAGTATGGAGGTTGGTTTGTGGATGTTTTGTTGTGGAATTGATTTTGAAAATTTACATGCAAGTGATGTTAAGGTTCGGCTACTAGGGGATTGTATGGGTTGATGGAATATTTTATTGTTTTGCCATAATTTGGATGTGTTTTCCATGAGTTTGGTGTGTTATGGATGTATGAAATGAGTTGGAATATTGATTTTAGGAGGATGCTTAAATTTGGCCAAGGGGCATTTTAGTGAATAAAAATTGTTTTTGAATGGGTTGTGTGATCTTAGGAAGTATTTGAATGTTAGGGGGAGCTCAGAAATAAAAAATGGATTTGTTAAATGTTAAGCGGTCATTTCACGAATTTAGAAATTCGAAAACGTTCAAAAGCGATATTTATTATATCTAAATAAAATTGTGTTGAATTGTGATATGTTTGAATCCGAAACGAATTGAAAACATGAAAAGAATCGATACTAAGGCTATTGCTTAGGTTCGGCTAGAGGAAAGATTTGAGTCCGGAATCGTTGTAAAATTTCGTTCACGCAAGTTTAGTTTCGAATTGATATGCTTATAACGTTTAAATTATTAGAATCGTGAACAAATGATAAACGAGAATAATCGAAGTGAAAATGGATTAATAAACGATGTTTCCAAGTGATGATTTCGTTGAGTGATCCGTTGAATTGTTGTGTTTATAGATTCGAACTAGCAGTAATATTTGTATTGTAATCTAAAAAATCGATTATGGATATTGTGTAGGATTTTTGGAGACGGATAAAGAGGATTTCTCGTTGTTAGAAAAAGTTAACCAGCTAGAGAATTCAGGTGAGTGTCCTAATGAAAATATTTTGAGATGAGATTATTCATATTCAGATTACATATGTGTGTTAATATATATTCATGTTGTTAATGATTGTAATTTGATTAATTTCTATATATATATATATATATATATATATATGGAAAACGAGTATTACCAGCTTGTATGAATTACAGAAGTTTTGAAATGTGAAACTTGTGATCTAAGATGATTTATAGCATATGGTACGTATATATGTATATTATGTGATTTCCGGTATCAATAGAGTACTTGAAGGCGATGTGGGATTCCGCTTGGGAGATGATGTAGGATTCCATTCCTTATAGGGTACGATTAAGCTAGCTTACTACCTGAGACGATGTAGGATTTCGCTCCGTAGCGAAGGATGATTCGCTACGTGATACCGGATACGTATGGCCTGAGATGATGTGGGATTCCGCTCCGCCATACGGCATGACCTGAGACGATGTAGGATTCTGCTCGGCCATGCATTAGTGTGTTAGTACCGTATGATTCAAAAGTGATAATGAATAATATGTTTTAAATAAAATGCTTTTCGAAAAGAAAATTGTCATCACTAACAGATTACAAGTATGAAATGAGAAATTGAATATGAGATTACATGTTTACTCGCATTTCAATAATTGAAAAGCATGAAAATGTGATTGGTGAATTAAATATTGGCTTTTCAAGTTATTACAGCATTTATGTAAGTTACGATACATATGAGAAATATAAATGAATATTCTTGCATTGAAAAGTTTTAGGTTCTCGATATATAGATGTAATTATATTTTACAGTATGACTTTGTTTATGAAATGATATTACAAAATGTTTTTAGGGAAGATATTTTAGTAATGTTTTGAATAGAAACTAATGATATACATTGAGTGATTTATACTCACCCTAGTTTTGTTGTTTCTTTAAAATAAAAATCTCACAAGATCAGGTACAGGTGCAGGCAACCAAACAGTAGAGACCTCTCACTAGGAGTAGTGACACGTATCGTCGGACGTAGCTGTGATATCTTATTACTTTTATGTATGATACTTAGTTTTTTTAAACCTATGGATGTTTTTAAACTATATGTAAATATATATTTCATACCTGAGTTTTATGTATACATTTGATCATGCATGCCATGTTTTAGAAATATAAACTTAATTTGAAATTGATGTTTATGTTGGGAATGTATGCGAATTGTGGAAGACAGGCCTAAGGCCCTATAGTTGAGAAAATGATTATTATACAAAGAGTACATGTTTTGATTTCGATTTCACAAGTGGCATATTTAAGAAAAATAGTCGTTGTGCTACCAAAATTCTTACAGAAAAGCTTGTCATAAATGTAAATTTTAAATATAAGAAGTTCCTATTCTATTCCGCTGGCAAATGTTTTGTAAAAAGAGTATCTAAAATGAGTTTTCTAAGTATAGTTTTAGAATGACTTAGCTTCACAGGAATTTTTCAACCGGAGGGGATCTTGTCTGGAGGGTTAACGTGAGATGTCGGGTGGGTCGTCTAGAAAATAGGAGTCGGGGCCCGTCATTACAAGAGTACTAAGTAACTTCGAGAGTATAGGATAGTCAAATGGCAATAACAATGTTGCTAAACGATTAAGCTTAGATTATTTTATGTGAACTGATGTTGTTTAGATATTTGTTTTGGACCAAATAACAATATTGTCTTGCATTTCTATCTAAATCCAGTTAAATGTTGACATGCAATTTAATTTTGGTGACCTACATTGCCTCTTGTAACCAATTTGACATGACCATTATCAACATATATTCTCATTTAGATCCTTATAGGTTTAAACATTAAAATTCCGTAAGTCAATATGCTTTATTCTCGCTTTTTGTAATTTTATCTTGAATGTTTTTAGATAGCAATCCGTTGCTTGTAAACATTCCACACAATATATTACTATATTCCAAGCACTTAGATTTGCGAGATTCAAAAAATATTTGACATGGTTTTGCTTATACATACAACATTTCCATTCAACACAACACATTTGCTTTAAACATTCTAAATATCAATATTAACTTCCAATGTATACAAATAAAATTCCACAAGTAATCAAAACTACACCACAAATTGAAACCAAAACACACATTTCATATAGGTTACTCCAAGTTTGATACATCATCAATTTTTGTTTATCAACATCAATCGTATTTTTTGTAGATATAGGTTGTAACACCCTCCACCCGATTCCCATTCGGATGGAAATCCGAGTCGAAGGATGCTACCTTAATCGGTTTATTCGTTATTATTTTACGTATATGCACTAAAAATTTTTTTTTTCTCTTCGAAAATCCAACAAAGTTTCCTCTGTTTTTCTGAAAAACCCAAATTATAAAAACCCTGTAAATTTGAAAAGAGACACTTCTAAAATGCATTCATTCCCTCAACTTCCATTTCAGACTCTCCGTCCGATTCCAAAATCACTTCACCACACAAACATTTAAAAACACATTATTTAATAAAAATCATATCCATCAAAATTAATTACAAATCAAATGGTAAATAAAAATTTTCTTTACAAAATTACTTTACAAATCACAAACCCTTTTCTACCATTAATATACATCCTTATTTAAAAAATCTTGTAAATCCATATACACGTACATGCATTTCCATATACTTTAATACCACTATACAATACTAAAAGTAAAATTATCAAATATGGATGGATGTGACTCGCATAAAATGCGGCAGCTATCTTCTTGTCTATCACTATCTACAGCGCCCAATTTCAACCTACGCGTGGTAAAATTCAACGCGCTAAGTATTTCTACTTAGTGGGTGTATACTAAATTTAAATTTCATCAATTTCAAAAATACAAGATTTTAAAATAAGATTTCACAGTTGTCAAATGTTCACAATAAATCATAAAGAAATCAATTTACCAATAAATGCATATATATTAAATACCTATAAGTCATTTTTCAAATATGACCCCACAAAATCAGATTTCACCCTTTTCACATATTTATAAGGAAAGGAAATAAAAATTAAATCCCATTTCGAAAAAAAATTATTGTGTTGTCAAATAAAATTCTCCAAATCTCAAACTTTTATCATTTCATCAAAATTAAGTTATTATAACATAAAATTTCACAATTTTCAAGCTTTTATCAAAATTCATAAATAACTCTATTTATTAATAATTGCATATATAAAACACATGAAATTTGTTTTCAAACATATTAAGAATCAAACTTCCAAAATGCTCAAACTTTTATTAAAATTCACAATTACGTCAATTTTATCAAGAATTGCACATATAAAACAAACATTTTAAATTCCTCATTTCACAAAAATATATCATAGTGTAACACAATTTGTTTTTACGTTTTTCTCAAAATACTAAAATAATACGTAAAGAATTTACTTTATTAATAAAAACGCACACATATATATAAAAGACGTTCTCAAACATATCAACATGATTTCTTTCAATTTCTATAACAAATCTCAACGAAAGCACATACTAATAATTACGTACCTAAAACTCATAACAATCGTTTTTCAACATAGTTACACGATTTTCATGTAATATATATATATATATATATGTATATATTTTTTCAGATACAAGTGGTAAATCATTATTTTACAATTTTCGAATTTTTACAGATAAATTTACAAATAATTCAAATTTTCATTCACTGCACGCATAAACATATTTATTTTCATTTTCAAACATGTCAACACGATTTTTCTTTAATAATATTCAGCGCCCTTTGTAAACACTGACACGATACTATGGACTGGAAATCGGGTTTCACGTTTCCCCCGGCATCGGACACTTGGTGACTATCCACCGGGGCACGTTTCATATAATACACAAATTCTGGGACCGGACACTCGGTGCCTCGCAAGGTCCACGAATTCAGTATCGCCATTTATAAGCATATCGGTGTAGTACTGCTATAATCACCTTATTGGAATGCCAAGTTCTCCGACATCAGTTACTCGGTGACTACCCGCCGGATCACATTTCACATATCATGGGTTTCATATTTTCCTCCGGCATCGAACACTCGGTGTCTGCCCATCGGATCTCAATTTCACAATCGTATCGATTTCTGGACATGACACTCGGTGCCTCGCAAGGTCCTTGAATCAATATCGGTATACAATCATAACGGTGCAGTTTTGCTAATATTTCTTACTAATATTTCTCTCTTGACATACCAATTTCCAATCCCCACCTATCAATGTACAGGTTTACTAGGGCCCTTATAACCTTTATTTATTACCAAGAATTTATCAATCTATCGTTTTTTATTTCCAATAAAAATTTCGTTAGAAAAGCAACAAAATAAATTTCGATCACACTTTTTCTTGCTTAGTCAAAGCATTAAACGTAAGATCATCAAGCATCATTTTACACCCAAATATTCATCAAAATTAACTAAAGACCACATTGCCCTTCACCTTACTAGTACACGGTTAAGGCACTAACGTGGTCCAATACTTTCTCAATTCTTTCCATTTCAAATCAAAATCATAAAATCGTAATCAATTGATATTTTATAACAATTCAACAAAATAAATTCATAACCCTTTTCATACCATTTTCGGTCAACATCCATTTTTTTCATAAACTTTCCAAATTTTTGATAATCAAATACCACAAAATCATCCCCAACACAATTTACACATACTCATGAAATTTATTTAATTAACATTAAACAAAATCATATACTAAAACAAACATATCACAAAACACAATTTTTCACTCTTTTAACTTATCAAATTTTTATCAAAACCTTTTTGTCTTTCTCCCCGATATACATTCAATCAAAGCACTAAACTCGTCAATTTCTTATCGATTCCTTTCCGTTTCAATTCAAAAGTCATGAAAATCACATGCAAACAACATTAAATCACAAATTATCAAAATAATTTCATAAAAGCCCTTATTTACATATTAGGCCACATTTACAAGTGGTTCAAAATTTATTAAACTTTCACTATTTCACACATCAAAATAATCCAGAAATCATTCCAAAATGGAAATCAAACTCGTTCATCCAAAAACATAAATAATCAAAATTTCAACCATTCTTAAAATCATTTTAATAATAATTCAAACTGAAAATATACAATTCTTGCTTGAATTTCTCATACGATTTCGTAGTAAACTTTTATTTCAATCATCAAACATAATTGATAATTTATAAAATCAACTAACTCAATAAATCTATTTATTCGAAATAAATAATAAAATCGAAAATATAAATAACTATAACTCAATCAGTTTAATTAAACATAAAATTATCAACTCACCTCACTCTTTTGTTTATTTCTGGATCTAAAACGAACTCCTATTTGATTTTCTCATCATCCTCAATCCATCCTAAATCATATATAAAAATTAATTCATACTTTAGAGAAAAAAAATAAATTAATTTTTTAAAATCCGAATTCTATTAAAATAAATTTACTTATCTGAATAACTGGATCCTAAAAATATTTTTTCTTTTCTTTTCTTCTTCCTTTCCTCCTTCTCGGCTCCAGCTATATATTTTTTTCTTCTTCTTCTGCTGTTCTACTGAACAGCTTCTGTGTTTTGTTTTTGAAGACCAATATATATATATATATATATATATATATATATATATATACACTACATCGCACTCATCTTTATCATCCTCTGCCACCGCCTCAATTTAACTTATTATTATTATTATTATTATTTTCACAACCGGCACCCACTTTACTTTTCTATATATATATATTTATATTTTTTTCAATCGGCAACATATATATATATATATATATTTTTTTTTAATGAGCATGGCCCACCATTTACATATTTCTATACATATATATATACACCTTTAAATGGGCATGGCCCACCACAAAAAAAATCAAACAGCGGTTGTGATATGTATATATTTTTCCAACCCATGTACTACAAATTTTCACTTTATACCCCTATGATATTTTTCCTTTTTAATCCAACTTTCTTAATTCCTTTTAAAAATATCATTCAATAGATTATTTATCTACAAATTTCTAGACTTTTAAGACTTGAATTGGACCAAATTGATAAAAATAAATTGAATTTCAATTTATCTCTTTGATTCAGTTAGGTTGGGGCGTTATAAAATAATAACAATTAACACTTATATAGGCAACCATTAAGCAAAAATCTTCAATCCAATTCTAATCACCAATTAAACTTATATACTTCTGAATAATCACATCTACACTATTCTAAATAATAATCATTAATAACACCATAAAATAATTATACGATTTTTAAACACATTACGAGAATCCATCTGAAACTCTATCAACACTCCAAAATTTTTGTGTTTGAATGACCCATTTGCCCTTTAATATATATTTAATTCATATCCATACCTAAATAAATTCCAAAAATGTTCCATAGTCATCCAATTCTCAAATCGACTATGTAATACTCTAATTACATGCAAAACATCTTAATTGCATGCTTTAAAATTTACTATTCACACATATACTATTTATCCGAAAACATTTCTCACCCTGAAAATACTATCAATCCCGATATATTTTCGTTTCTCTTAAATAGAGAAAATTTGGAGCGTTACATAGGTTATATAGGTACAACTTTACAATTAGGTTATATAGGTACAACTTTACAATTTTAGAAAATTTCTATGGTAATTTGTCCTCCAAAGTATGAGCTATCTTCTATCTCAAATTTAAATGGTTGTTCGGCCCATAGACATTTCAAGTATTTATGTGTGAAAATCCCACAATCCAACCTATGTAATGACATAAGAAAAAAAATAGAATGCCGCAATTCATAACATCATCAATATTTGTTATTGTAAAAAGGTCAGGAATAGAATTTCTTTGTATCCTCCATTTTGTTTTGGAACAGTGACCTTAGATCGTTGCATCTAAAATGGGGTAATATCAAATTAAGTGTTAAGGAAGTTGACAATAAAAAATTAAATGTCACAAATTAGTTAATACTTACGTTCATTTATCAAATAGTTTTTTCTTTCTTATAAAAATCATACCTGGGGGTCGCTATGCAAATCTAATTAAGGGTTCTGAGGGATAAAATTATTGACCCTTACTACATGGGTAAGCATTGACCACATTGGTATTACTTTATATGCCCACACCTCAAGAAAGAAAGAAATAACATTTATTAATGTATAGAAATGTAATAACGTTCATAAAGGAATTAATTATACTTAAAACAGTGATTACATTACATTAACCTGAAAGATGGTCACAAAACCATATACGTTTATTTTATTCGCTTTGCCTTTTCCTTTCATGGAAGAATCAATCACAACATTAACAACTAGAAAGATATTTATACATCTTATGATGTATAAATGATCCTCAAGGAAACTAATTGAAAGCATAAAAGTCATCCACCAATTGCAAAGCCCAGTAATGAATGGTATTACGCTTATCCATTTCACATAAAGTCATATAGAAAAAAAAAAAAAAAAAAAAAAACTAAAACTAACTTCACCATGTCCATGTTACTAATATTTTCATTAGCCTAATGCCTCATTTTTAACCATTCAACCACCGTTGTAACTGATATTTTACCCATACCAAAGTACTTCCATCATAACCTTTGATTATTCATATAAGATCCTTCCATTTCAAACTTTGAGTTATCTCCAAACTAAAGTCTAATCATCAAACAGAACTTCACTGGACAAAACCTTATAAACTCATTTCCAACATGAAACCATATAATATCTATTAACTCGTTTTCATTTTGGATATGACACTCCCTCAAAAGAATATGGTGACAAAAATGTCTAGACAACACTATCTCATTAACATCAAGAAAATGATCAAAACCCTTAAAAATATTGAGTTGATCAATAGTAAGATAAGTTTTTATCAATCATATGCTTTTTCCAATTACTGTGACTGCTAACTTGATTTGATTCTCAAATTATTATTATTTTTTATTTTTAATAATTTTTCAAACTTTTACCAACCATTTACACCTACCAAGATAATTAAAAAAAAAAAAAAAAAAAAAAACATAAACTTGATTTTTTAGTGAGTTGTTTTTCACTGGATGATGAGAATCTATCATTTTTTACTTGTTGGGTTTTCCACCAAAAATTCTTGGTGTCATACTCTACTTTATGCTCTTTATATTTGCATGCATGATTGGTTGAATTAATAAGTGCTTACACTAAGTAATCACCAAATTAAGTGAAACAACTGAATTGGCTAAGTATTTAAGTATTCACGATTATATATTTACAAGTGATTAATATAATAACATGTCAAAGTTAGTTTAATAATAACATTCTTATTTAACTTTATTTGTTATTTAGTGATTTGTGAGGGACTACCTTAAAATTATGTTGCACTTTGATAAATAGTTTTAGAGTTTTCATTAGTTCCACAAGAGTTCAAATCGACCAAGTCTTCCCTCTTTAGGTTGTTTTAGCAAAACTTGGAACCCATCAAAAACCACTATAGACAAGACAAGTTTGACTCTAAACAAATGATATATATGTAACTTGGTTCAACTATGAACATTGGACCTTCTGATGTTCGGTGGGCATAACTTTATCCTCAAACATTGAGATAAAAAATCGTAAAATTCTATAGAAACCTAATATGTGTGCCTTCCAACTATATATGGCATATAAGTTATACTAATTGACCTATATACAACATAAACCTAATACTTAAGCTTGAACAAAACTCAAGTGAAGTAACAAGGGGTTTTAACAAACCAAAGACCATGTTCATCTATAAAAAAGCAAATTGTTTTAAAAAATGTATTAATGATTTTAACGCCACATATATTAAGCAAGCAATATACTTTAATTGTCATTTGTCCATAAACAATTAAAAACCACTGCAAACAATCAAAACTCATGTATTAGTGATTATAAAGCCATATATACTAAGCAAGCAACATACATTAATTGTCATTTATCCACACAAACAATAAAAAATTAACACAAACAATCAAAACTCACCTCAAAAAACAAACAATAAAAACCCATCAATACTTTATATCCATACAAACAATCAAAACTCACCCTAAAAACCAAAAATCAAAACCCTAAAAATAATCAAAACCCACCTCAAAAAACAAACAATCAAAGCCCATCACAAATCATTCAAGAAAAACACAAAAAAAACTCAATATCCAAATGAAAATGGGTGAGTTTGGGTGAAATTTAGCTTCGAATGGGTCAGATTTGGCTTGTTGTTATGTCAAAACTTTTGTTGAATGGTTGGTGGGCATGTCTTGGTCAGCTTGAGCTTGTATGGGATGTGGTTGAGCTTAGGCAACAATTGAGCTTTGATGATGGGTCAGATTTGGTTTATCGTTGGGTCAGAACTTTCGTCGAACAGTTGGTGAGTGTGTCTTGGTCTGCTTAAGCTAGGATGGGTTACGATTGAGCTTGGATAGGACTTTAGTTGAGCTTTCGTGGCGGTTGAGCTTTAATGATAGGTGGTAACGGTTGAGCTTGGATAGGAGCTTGGCCGACGATAGTTGATCTTGGGTGACGAATCTTGGTTCAATTTGGATGACAGTTGGTAACTCGACATTGTTAACTATAATTTGGAGGCATGATGATGGTCTTTAGGATGGTGGCTACTAAAACAAAGTGAAACAAGTGTGAATGGATGGTAATAGTTAAGGGCATTTTAGTAAATTAGGGATAGTTTTACAATTTAATTGCTCTAAAGAGTACTTATGCATTTCTTGTGTGTTTTTAGGGCATTTTTGCTAAATTCCCTAGTTTACATATGGATTTATTTTTGCATTATATACTATTAAAGAGCAAATTATAAATTAACTACCAAATGAAACTAATTTTCAAGCGGAACAAACTTTATTGATTTATTACAATTTGGCTATCTGCCATTAGTAATAAACCATTAAAGTTAACGGTAAATAGTTATAAAGATGTGCAATGACCATAATACCCCTACATTATAGAAAAATAAACTTAAAAAAAGATAATTAAAAAATAATATATATATTTTTAAAAAAGTCAAGTTAAATCGAGAAGAAGAAAAGTCAAATATATATTTTTAAAAACTCTTCTTCTTCTTTTGCATCGTTGACCTCCCCTTTTTCTTCCATATCTACCATGAAAAGTCTTCTTCTTCATCATCGCCAGTCATTGAACTCATTCAATAGGTTTTTGGAGACCCCAACGCTATAAGCAACTCATTCAATGGGTTTTTGAAAACCTAGAAATAGGTTTTGAAACCCATTGGAAACTCGAAAATGGGTTTCAAAACCCAAATTGATTTAAGCTTAAGTTGTTGGGTTTGAGTTTGAGTGGTTTTAAAACCCATTGTTTGGATGTTGAATTGGGTTCATCAGAAACTATAGGGGTTAAATTACGTTTGAAGACAAGACTTTGTATTAGGTTTTCTCTACTTTCTCTGTTTGTTTCCTGGGAACTTGTTTGGTTTTCTTTGGGGTCTTTGCTTGAAGAAATAGAAGAGAAATGAGAGATCTTTGTGTGAAAGATACAGCGTAGTCAACCAAAAATGGTTGCTTTCTCTTTCTCTTGTTTGGTTGCAAAAGATTAGATCTACTTCTAGGCTTTGTAAAAGATTTTTCCAAAGGGTTTTCAGTGAAAATATGGTTTTTTGTTCTATTTGGAAAAATTTAGACTAAATTTTAATGTTATGTTTTAGTTTCTTGATTCTCATGTGATTTACTAGTGACATGGATTTTATTTTATGTGGGGTTATGGTTTTGTTGATGTTCATTTTATTATCTTAGACTCACCGCATTATCCATTTTATTATTATTCTTTGCCTTTATTCTTTTTTTTTTTTTTTTTTTTTTTTTTTTTTACTTTTGTAATTTTTAAAATGAAAAATAAATTTTATTTTCTTGATTCTCATGGGATGTACTGGTGACATGGATTTTATTTTATGTGGGCTTATGGTTTTGTTGATGTTCATTTTATTATCTTAGATTCACTGCATTATCCATTTTATTATTATTCTCTACATTTATTCTTTTTGTTTTTGTTTTTGTTTTGTTTTTTTACTTTTGTAATTTTTTTAAAAAAAAAATAATAACATCAAAAGACAAAAACACCCTCAGATCTATTAATGTTGACTAACTATTGACTGACAGGCACTAATGGAGGGTAGTTAAATTATAAAAAATGTATAAAATTGACTCTACCAATTAACTGGTTTGAAATAAATCGTTAATTTGTAATTTGCTCACTATTAAAAATAAATTGTTTAAGAAATTAGATTTGACAAATTTTTTAATTATGCTATATTTTATTCTGAAATGATCCTTTTTATCTTTATATATTCATTTTTTTAAAGCTTTTCGTACTAAAATTTAAATTGGAATATTATTTTTTTAAAAAAATATTATTTTGGAAGTCTTTTATTTTTAATTTTTTTTCAAAATTTTACAAAAATTAGTGTCAAGACTGTGATGTTATTGATATTTTTTTTTGAGTAAATTACAAATTAGTTACTCAATTCAAAAATATATATAGATAGAGTAGTTTATTATAATTAGACTACCTGTCATTAGTCACAAACCATTAAACTTAATGGTTAACAGTAATAATGTGATATCAAAACTATAACCTTTGAATTAAAGAAAAATAAAATTTAAAAAAAAAGGAAAAACAAAAATAATAGAAAACTTCAGAAATAATAATTAATGGATCTTTATCATCTAACTCTTAATAGATGGCGGATATTAAATTTTGAAACGAAAATGAAATTTTAAAAAATTGAAAAAAATATGAATATTCAATTTCCAAATTGGTCTCCACTGCTCATTTGATGAAATAGATAATGAAGATCCACTTCATAACCGAAAAAAGGCTGGAATAAATAAATAAAACAACATTTTCAACCTCTTCTCTCCCTTATTTTCATCAACACTATCGAAATCTGTAAACCTGAAACATTAACAGATCTTCATCAACATCATCAAAACTTAGAGTATCAACACATCCCAAAAACCAAAAAAAAAAAAAAAAAAAAAATTAAAAAAAAAAAAACTCAATGAGGAAGAGTGCAATATCCTATGCAAAAGCAGTGGCAAAGAAATCCCAAACAACCTCCACCAAAATTACCAATGAGATCAGAACAAGCTAATCAAATCCTAAGCAAGTCCATCACCAACATAATGCCACCTCATTGTCATCTATCGCCACCTCCTTCTCCTTTTTGGATTTGGGGTAATAGTAGGTGGGTAATTTGTAATAAAATAAAGTTGACTTTATCTATGTATATTTCTAAACTTTGTAACTAATTTGTAATTTTTTATTTTTTTATTTTTTACTCTTGTTCTTCCGCACTTTGTCTAAAGACACTTTGTTTCATACAAATTAAAAAAATTATTAAAAATATGTAAGTTTAAAATTAATTAAAAATTATAAGGTTTTAGGTTTATGAAATGTTATAAAGAGGAAGATAAACTAGGTCTATATATATCATTTAAGATTTGTAAGTGTCTTTTGAGCCTTTGGTTTTGTTTATTAATTTTAATTAGAAGTAATGTTCATAAATTAATAAATAAAATTAAAATGGAGTATGAACATATATTATCTGTAGACTGTTAGTAACATCACCCATAGTTTAAAACCTAATTTGAGGGATTGGATACATAATAAGATGGAACTATAAATTACTTAGAGCTACATAAACTCACGTTTGGATAGGTCAAGCAAATATTTTAAATCCAATCCCAGGAGTCATTAAATCATGCTACAATGGAATCTAATAAACCCATCAAACTTTTTTTTTTTTTTTAACCTAGTATAAAGTACATATTACAATTATATAAACCATAGTCAGAATCTTCAAATGTAAACTTTAAGATGCGGTACGGAATAAAACTCCTATAAATTAGGAGGGACCTACAACTAAAGTCCCACATACTAATGGAAGACAAACTGCTCGAACCCTACCTCTATAAGACGCAGGCAAGGGGTGGAACCAACAGTGCCACCCACCATTGAGTATCTCATTAACCATTTACCATTTTAGAAGATAGGATATATGATGCATTTATTACCAACAACTATCTACATGATACATTGATTATAACTTTTTCTTTCTTTTTCTTCTTAATGGCAATGCCACAATCTCTGTAACACCCCTTCTTGAACTCAGTACTGTAGAGGAAATGTGTTAAGTGTACTCTTATGTATGGAAAGAAAAGAATTTCTTTTATTGGAATTTGGGGATAAATTGCTCAATTGGAGTATTTTATGATAAATTTGAAGTTTTAATGACTTTAAAATATTTTAAAAATTTTATGGGTTAAAATGAAAATTTAAAGTTTTGAGAGGGCAAAGAGATATTTTACATAGTTACTATACTAGAGATTGGTGTGAGTATCACATGAAAGGAGATCTTATGAGAAAGCACAATTCATGTGAAATCAAATAGGTCAATGAGAGATGGACACATATAATCCACTAACTTTGAGGAGGCTTATATAAAAGGGCTGTCGGCAGAAAGCATTAAGGGAGTTGAAAAGAGAGAATTGACAGAGAAGGAGAGAAAGAACTGTCAACAGAAGAATGGAAGGAGCAGCGGCTAATCTAGAGTGTACTGGTGAGAGGTGCGCAATAGGAAAGGAAGGAGCTCAACAAAGAAGGAAGCTCGTGGTCAACTAACTTAACCAGGTTAGTACGTGATCTCACTTCTTTTCTTGTGAATTGGAAATACTAAGTCTGGAATAAATAAGATAGTTAAGAAATTTCATAAATTTAAAGTAGCTCGCTAAGTAGGATCTCTGAAAAGCGACCTGGTTAATATGGAGAAATGGATAAAATGTTAGTGTGTGTGTGTATGTGAATTTAGACAAGGATCTAGGACTCAGATTTTTTATGGTTTTAGCTTGGTTTTGGAGTAGCTTGTTGAAGATATAAGGAAAAAAAAAGTTGATGAGACTGTAATGTATTGATAATTTTGTAAGAGTAAAATTGGAAAGAAAATGATAGTATGTAGAACGTATGAGTAGCAGCAAGTTGGTCTGAAGTGTGAGCTCGCAAATAGTGAGTTGAGCAATACTCGTACCCTTTTTACTGCACTTGTTCGGACTGGACTAAAGTGACAGCTCGCAAAGGGAGTTGAGTGAGATCGTAGCCCATTAAGGGTGTCTGGCCAAGCTGGTCTAAGGCAGCAGCTCGCAAGGGCGAGCTGAGATGTAAATGCTTAGTCTCGATTCTGAACTTCCTAGTGTTAGAAGCCAGATTATAAAATTAAAATGATAAATCTAGTCAACGTTAATATAACCCAGAACATTGAAGAGTTAATGACCATTGTAGAACTACACGATAATTGTTTTAATAAGAAAAAAACAAAGAAGAGTAAAATAGTCATTTTTCAAATAAGAGATAAATTATAAGTGACCATATGGTCAAGTCCAAAAATAAGAATTATATATAAATATCCATAAAAATTAGATAATTACAACTTGATTGAAATTAAGATTTTAAGTGATAGTCAAAGTAGTTAAAGAGGATATGTGTAAACCCCTAGTCTCGATTTATAAATTCCTAGTGTTAGAAGCTAGATTAAGGAGATAATATAAATCCCTACATTTAATTAATTGAACTTCGTGGCCCCAGAGAGTTATTAATTTAAGGGTATGACGAAATTCGTCGACCATAAAAAGTTAAATAACATTTCAATAAAAATCCAAACTATGAAATTGAAAATTTTGGACAATGATAAGTCGAATTGAAAATTAATAAAAAAAAAAAAGAAAAGAAAAGAGAGAGTCAAGTGGTCAATAAGACAAGCTTGACGATTAAAACAAATTTTAACGAGACGAAAATCAAATCAATTAGAAGCGAAATAGACAAGGGAGAACAAAGAGGGGCATTGCTGTGAGAGAACACCAAGACAATGAGATTGGAGCGAAATTAAAAGATGATGAGGCATGAATGAAATTAAGATAAGTGCCCTTAGTATAAATACCACACTTGCTGAAATTTTTTTTAGCAAACACAAAGAATTCAGTCGAAGAAACCGGAAGCTTCGCGAGAGTCAAGACCGAAAGAGCAGATCAGCCGTGAAGTAGAAATTTCAGCCGTGAATCAAAGCCGAACCGAAGAGGATCAAGACCAGAAGTGAAAGGCAAGGAGAAGAGGAGAAGAAGGCACGAAAAGAAGAAGAGAATAGCTGCTGGTCGTGCCCAACAAAAGCAACCAGCAGCCACACAAAACAGACCAGAAGTTAACGTGAAAAACAGAACCGCAGAGGGCTGGACGACTAGCAGAAGAAATGGAAGAAAAAAAGCCATTCTTGCCCATCCAAGCCTCAAACTCTCTCCTTTAAGACCTCTCTCAAGTCCCTTTCAACTCTCTAAATCAAGAACCAATAAGAATCCTCACATCTTCTCATTCTTTTAGCTAAAAATCTGAAATTTGTTGAGCTGAAATTTCCGGACAGATTTTTATTGTCTTGTGCTGAAGGTTTTACATATGAAATTTGTGTAGAACCCTAAGTGATTGATGTAGGGGCTTAAGTGTTGAGTTGTCGTGAGTTAATGATAGCTTAGGAGTGTAAACATGGGCTGTTATAATCTTGATCACAATAGAAACGAAAATTTTGTTTTCTCACACACTAACTAGTT
Source organism: Litchi chinensis (assembly GCA_019925255.1). Lineage (NCBI taxonomy): Eukaryota > Viridiplantae > Streptophyta > Magnoliopsida > Sapindales > Sapindaceae > Litchi > Litchi chinensis. The sequence goes on along the minus strand of CM034462.1, from coordinate 15,399,366 downwards.
GATGAAATGTGTGAGTGAAGTTTGAATATTTAAATGACTAAGTTAGGTTTATATGTGTATTAGAGAGTTCAAGAGCAATAGATAAACTTTGAGATTAAGTGGTTTTGAACCCAAGTTTGAGCACAAAAGAGGTTAGAAAAGTTAGAGAATTGTTAGAGTTGCAAAAGGAGTAGTTATGGGCAAAAGTGTGATTCCCGAGCTCAAATTTGAGCTCTAGAAAACCTGACTATATTTGGCTTATATGAGGGTGTTCTACACCTCAAATGATGTCTAGAAACCATAGAAAATCATAGGTTTTAGAACGGATCGAATCCGATAAAAATTGTGCAAGTTATGCACAAAATAGTGCCGTTAGAGCTCTGAGAAGTGAAACGGCTATCCTAATACAATTTTAATTGCATGAAATGAGTTTGGTTGATCATTATTAGTTAAATGAGGCTTAGCTATGGAAGAAAAACTAGCGTCGCTAATCCGAAATGAAAAGTTTACAAAACGTGCACTAAAACGTGCCCCAAAGTGTCCAAAACGGGCGTTTTCATTAGATTTGACCTAGTAAACGATAATGTTTTTCAACAAAATTTTACGTGTGACTAGAATGTGAGATAAGTGAACTGTAGGAAGAAGAACGAAGGAAAACGGAGCCCCGAGCAGCGTGCTACCACCTGTTCTATTATGGGCTGTAAGTTGAGAATTAAAAATGTAATTTTTCGTTTCGCGCCTCCAACAACTAAACGGACCACGTGGGGTGATCCCTAGGGGTCTAAAACTGAAACTTTTATATAAAAATGGAGATTAGAGAGTCTCGGTTGAATTAGAAACAAGTTAGGAACATATAGAGAAAAAGGGTCATAGTTGAGACTTTCATAAATTATAGTTGAGAATTGAGGTTTGATATTAGCAATGATGAGAACATGTTGTGTAGGTGGAGAACGAGACACCGAGGCTCCTGAGGTTCATCGAGGCGCTTGACGCTGCTTCGAGGTAAGTGGTTCACCATTTAAGGCCTTTTTCAATTTCATGTAAATGTTTGATATTTGATAATGAATATTGTAGTAAGTATAAAAGAGAATGAGAATGAATTCTTATATAAAGTTAAAATGTGAGTGTATAGGTTCCTATGGAACCTATATAGAAATAGAAATTGATACTAAGTTGCTTTTAAAGAGAATGAAATGAGAAAAGTTTTCAAGATTTTAAAAGTAGAAAGTTTTATGCTTTGACACTAGAAAAGTAGTAGAAAAACTCATGTGTATGCCTTAAAAGTTTAGAGATTTAGCGTTACGTGACGACGCAGAGAATTCCGTCCGTAATCGCTCAGTTTATAGAAGAGTATAGCGCTACGTTGCGATGCAGACAATTCCGCACGTAGTCGATTAATTGATCGTTAGCGCTACGAAGCGATGCAGTAAATTCCGCTCGTAGTCGCCTAGAGTTTTAGCGCTACACTTGTGATGCAGAAAATCCAGCATTGTAGTTGTTCAGTGATAAGATTTATCGCCCTACGTACGATGCAGTAAATTCCGTAACGTAGTGGTTGAGATACAATAGTAAGCTTCATGTTAGCGTTAGTCATAATCGCCCGTGATGGTTAGAACGAGTCAAGGGTATACATGGGGAGTTTTAAAGAAAAATTTAAGACTTGTAAATTGTATGTTAGTATATGTGTTATGATATCATACAATGTTATAGCACTGACTTGGTTGTTTAATGTGTAGCTCGGTTGTTTCTATTAATTTCCACCGCGGGCGATACTACGATCTTCTGTTTTGCTTTATATATATATAGGTGGGCAATGACGCAAGACACTTGGATACATTTCTGTATATGTATTTAATCTATTAAATTTGGAATTACAATGATGTCAAGATTGCAAATTGTAATATTCATGCATTGTATATATATGTGATGCATATATGCATATTGTGGGATTGAGTTAACGTTTATACCGATGAATCTTGTGATGATAATAATTGTTTGTGGATAAAGAAGTTGAGAGGTGTTCAGATATAGTCGAAGTGTGATTTTCTTTATAGATGAAATTTTGGTTTTATCATAAATGCAGCCGTTATGCTGCCGAAAATTTTATAAATGTGTTTGAAATAGAATCAAAGAAAATGTTTATCACTCCCAACTAGTTACGATAAAAATCAAATTGCTAAGTTTTAACGAGTAAACCAGATAAGAAAGTTAGGGTTCGCTTCTCGGATGTCTTCGATCCGACGAGTCGATTTCGATGAGTCCATCGAAGTGCCCGACAGGATCCTCCAGACGAGAGTTTAGATAAGGTCTGGGAAGGGTCCTATCAATATGATAGTCATTTTAGGAAAAGTCACTTATATACATAAGTGATACTTAGAAAAATTTGATGAAACAAAAGAATAGAGTGTCGTGAGAATTAGGAGAGGGAGAGATAAAGTGGACGACAACTTGAGGAGAAGAAGAGAGAGTTTTCCAATCAACCCTCCAAGCCTTGAATCATAACTCTAGAGTGTTTTTCAAGCTAAACCAACAATTCTAAGCAAGAAAGAAGGTAAGATATCATTCTTTCTCTCAACTTTGATGCTAGTTGGAGTTGTATGACTATGATGAGAGTTATCTTGTGGTAGTGTGTTGTGATGGGTGTTTTACACTTAAAATAAGTGTAGAACCCTAAATATGTGATATAAAAACTTAGATGGTATGTTGTGGTGTATGGATGTTAGATTAGGGTTTATAAATTGAAAATCTTAAATGATGATTTGAGGAAGTGAAATGTCAAACAAATTGCATATATGTTGTTTCTTGAATTGCTTAAGAGAGTAATTAGTGAAAATAGTAAAAGTATAATGAAATGAAGAGTTGGATGAGAATGTGTGGGTGTCATGGCATATGTGGAATATGTAATATCATTGTGTTTTGATCCAAATAAGCTTAGATTCACACTAAAAAAACATATAGAAGTAAGAGAATTGTCAAAAGAGTAGTTTTGAGCTAAGTTGAGAATCTCGAGCTCAATAAAGAAGCAGTGATGAACTGTACTCTTCGAGCTTATTTGAGATTGTTCTAGACCTCAAATCATGCCTAGGAGTCATAGCAAATCATAAAATTTGAAAGGGAACGATTCCAACAAAAATTGGGCAAGTTATGGCCAAAATAGTGCATTTAGAGAGTCGTAAAGTGAAATATGAGTGTAAATGCATTTTTCTATGCATGGAATGAATATATTTGATCATAATTAGATAAAAGAACCTTAGATACGAAAGAAATGACATCATCACTTATTTGATGCGAAAATGTGCATCAAAAAGTGTAGAAAAATAGGCGTTTTCCTAGGTTTCACCCCACAATACTTAGAATTTTTCGAAACTGTTTTACGAGGGACCTAAGTGAGAGATAAGAAGATGGTCTAAGCAAAAACAGAAGTGAAACAGCCTATAAAATGGGTTGTGCGTAGTATTCTATTTTAAGGGGTCTGCAAATTTTGACTTTTCGTTCCGGGCCTCTAAAAATTATACGGACTGCGTGAGGATGTTTCTAGGGATGTATAACTAAAAATTTTGCAAAGAAACTGGAATTAGGAAGCCTTGGTTAAGTTAGAATCTAATAGAGAAAGTTGTAGTCAAAAATGCATTATAAAAAGTTTCTAAAGTTAAAAGCAATGTGTATAGTTTTATGTAACATGTTGTAGCGTATTTTAAATAAGAACATATGGTGCAGGTGACGCACAAGCTAGCGGAGCAAAAGAGCTTTAGTAAAGTTCTCTAGCAAGCTTGGAAATCGAGATAAGTGTTATATCACTTACATTGTTTAAATTTTAATTTAAGTTATAATTTGTTGTTGATTTTAAGTTTTATAAAATGATTTTTAAATACGGATTTAAATTGAGTAAAAGATCCTTTACGAGATCAAGAAATAAGAATGTAAAAGTAAAAGTTGTTCTTATAAAGTTTGGTGTAAGTTTAAATTAAAAACGCTTTAAGCTAAGCGATTTTGTGTTTATTGCATTTAGAATGAAAAAGTGTTTTAAAAGCCATGTGTAACCCCTCAGAGTTCAGAGTATCTAGCACTACGTTGCAACGTAGAGAATTTTTCACGTAGCTGTCTAGATTTAGAGCATTGGCGCTATGTTGCGATGTAGAAAATTCTGCTCGTAGCTGTTTAGAATTATAGCTTCTTGCAATATACGGTGATGTAGAAAATTTAGCTCACAGTTGCAATAGCTATCGAGCAGTAGCACTATAGTATGCGATGTAGAAATTCTGCGTGTAGTTGTAAAAAGTTTCAGATGTTAGAACTATAATTATGATGTAGAAAATTTCGCATTATAATTGCTCAGAATTGTCACAGTTTTCCCCTACGTTGCGATGTAGTGAATTCCACAAGTAGTGATAAAGATATTTCAGTAGTATCACGGTGAGTGTAGTTGAAAAATCATCACGTGATAGTTAGAGTACTTTAGGGGTACACATGGTGAATCTAGAAAGAAATGTTTTCAAAACCAAAACTTTTGATAGTTAAGAAGTTTATAATCTGCAATGTAATTATATAATTAGAATACTTATTCATGTTGAACTAACACTTCCCATTTTTGTGTAGCGTGTGTATACCTTGAAGTGCTTTTGCAGGTGATTTTACGTATTAAAGAAATCGCCACTGAAATTTTAGATGGGAAACTCGAAAACTTCATCACACAAACGAACATATTTACTTTGTGAAATCAAATACTTGGCAAATGTATAACATGTTGATATATTTTGGTAAATATTGAGTTTGTATTCTATATGTTGTGCATCATGAATAAATTCTTAAACTCTATATGATATATATATATATATATATGCATATTATCAATATTTGAAATGTTATGAAAATATATGATTATGGAAAAATATGTTGTGAAAATATATGTTTGAGATATTTAAGAAGTTGGGTGGTGAGTTGATATAGTATGAAGTGTATTATCTTTACAGGTTAAATTTTGAAAACCTTAAAAATACAGTCGTTGTGTTGCCGAAATTTTTATAAAATCGCTTTAAATGAAATTGCGAAAAATTTTCACCAACCCAACTATTTTATAAAGAAAAGAAACCTTTAAGTTTAAGTGAGTAAACAAGCTGAGAAATTCAAGGGTTCACTTCTCGGATTTTTTAAATCCGACAAGTCGGGTTCAGGAAGTCCGCTGAAGTGTCTGGCAAGATCCTCCAGACAAGAGCTTAAAGAAGGTCTAAGACGGGTCCTGTCATGAGAAGTGTTGAGAAATGAATCGAGCTGGAAGAAAGTAGCAGCTCGCAGAAAAGTAGGAGTTGGACGATCTAGTAGGAACTCATAGCTCGAGCTAGACTGGACAATGCTATAGTCTGTTATAGCTGAGATAAATAAATAAGTGGCAGTGATAATGGACGGGATTAGGACTTAAAGTGTATTCCATGGATGTATGTTCTAAAAGAGGTCGCTGTTGCATGTAAATATAGGTGACCAGGGAGCTGACGAAGGATGCTGAAGGCAGCTGTTGGTAAGCTAGGCAACGAATTGTAGTGTGAAAATTTTGAAATATTTTTAAATTTATTCTGCAAACTTCTAATATATTTTTATTACACGTTCATTTTAGCTTATTGACAAACTTATGCAATAGCATGATGAGAAAATAGTTTATGTATGACCTAATATACAAATTAGTAGTACCTTTTATGAAAAAGAATTTAAATTGAATTATAAAAAGAAAAGATTTTCAAAGACTAGTAGACAGCCCAAGTTTATAAATGGATAGACTTTCTAATTTTAGATTCGATCGGCATACCCCGCAGTGTATGACAAGTGTTGGGAGGACTAGTCCTATTAACATCGAGGGGATCGAGTTTCTCATGTTAGTCGTGTCACTCTCTACACTTGTAGGGTATTATCTCATTATACGGTATGCGATGGTAGTTTCGTCATGTAGTAGCAGGATGTCTTTGTAGATTTGTCACGGTGTACGATGCTAGCTTTTACACCATGTGACCCCTCCATATTGAGCGGAGCTGGTCTAAATGCTCATGTAGTTGTAGCTTCTCTTGAGTTCCCCATTAGTACAGATTTTAGAAAGAAAAGTATACCATTAAAAGTGAATTTTAGAAAGAAAACATTTTAGAATGATTTTAAAAAATTATGAAATATTTTAGCACTTTATGAAAGCTTTTAGAACTTTGAAGTGAATTTTTAAAACCCAAATTTTTAGAAATAAATTATTGTAAAGAAAAATATTTTGAAGAAAATGTTTTTGGGATGTAAATTTTATAAAAGATAAATTTAAATAAAAACACTTACGCACTCATTGAGCTTTGTAGCTCATAATATTTTTGGCTTTATGTCTCAAAAACTTCCCAAGTGCAAGAGCAAGGGATCAAGGTATTAGTTCGCCCCATTCAGATTAGGTGGGTCAAATGATCAATGATGTTGCATAGTCTCATTTGCAAATATTATGATTTGGATATCATGCATGTTTTTGTGCATATTTTCGATTGTAAACAAGTTTTATAGATTTCTTTATATTAAGATAACGCTTGCATGTTTTAAATACCCGAATTATTAAAATATTCTGAATTATGTTTTAAAAATTTATTCCAAAAGTAGATATTAGACATTATAAATTTATGATTTTTATGTTTAGCAAAACGTTAGTAGTAACGGGTTCGCTTCACAGCACCCTTTTGGGCCTTGATAGTTAGACTCCAAAAGGGTTTCGTGGAGTGTCCGACAGGACTACTGGGTTCATTAAAGGAAATCCGGGTTAGATCCTGTCAATCTTAATGACATTTATTAAATATTTACTTTTATAGTTTATTTTGATCTAGTACTATCCTAAAACCGCACCAAATATAGGAAAGTAATTTTTAATTCAAATTCCCATCAACTCTTAATCATTTTTTTTTTTATCTAACTCCTAACTCTTATAACATCTTACGTATGAAAGGTAATCAAGTATAACCAAATATTCCCACAATTCACAATTCACAATTCAATGGGAAATAACCAAGTTCACAAGTATTTTTTATTAACACACAAAAAGGTTGACAAAAATAGCCAAGTAGTAAAAATGAATGTTCATAACAAAGAAATTGCAACCAATACCCAAAAAAGGACCTAAATACTCCTAACGCTTACATCTTCATCTTTCCAACACTTCATATCTCATTTATTCACACTTTTACTCTATCTCTATCTCTCTAAATGTAACTACATTGACTCAATTTTCATCATCAAGTCTAGAAGTAAATTCATTTCTCTATTAGATCTATCTTCAAAAGATTTTGTTATTTCAAGTCTCAAGTATGCTAATCACTTTCTAAACTTCATCATTAGCTTCCCAATACAATATATAACATGGGTTGGCTTGCATTTGCACGATAGTTTTCTTTAGCAACAAGAGTGCAATCTAGGATTCTTGATCTTCATTATCAGTTTTAGTACCATTTTCAGCTACAACATCTCCATCTTCAACCTCAAAAACCATCATAGTCATATCATTATTATTTTTGCTACAATATTTATTTGCCCAAATTATTTAGATGACATAAGAAGATGAGACGTATAAATGGTTAGCGGCGTTGTTGGTTAGCCCACTACCCATGTGCCTTCAAGGCATAGATTCTACACCCTATAAAGCTTTCTCATACCATAAATAAATGTGTGAGATGCTCTCTCCCATATAAGAGCCACTCCCCAGAGGCTCATAAAGTCAAACCTCGCTTAATTCTAATTGTTCCTCTGGATTTGTCCTAACATTTAAAAAGGAAAGAAAAAGATGAGACATGAATCAACAACTCATGCATTTTGCCTTACTTTTTAAATAATTACTGCTACCATCGCACATATTTAACCTATATTTTATAGTGGAAAGGGTTATCTTAATTTCAAGTTTATACTTCAAAATCCAACCATCTATCCACTTTAATTTGAAGTTTGATACAATGTGCATTATTTGTAAGACCGATCACTTTAAAAAATCATAAAAGCATGAGATGATATAACAATATCCCATTTGTTTAATTAGAGTAAATTGATAGTTGAAATTTATATTGATGTAAAATGTTTTAAGTTTTTTTTTTTTTTTGGACAAATAAAAATGTTTTAAGTTAACAAAACTCAGATTGTATATACTAATTCTCCTTTTTTATTTGAATTAAGAGTATCAATTAAATACAAAAATAATTCTTATATGGGCTTAACTTAAAAATTATCAATTGAAAATGATTTATATAACCAACCCCATAATATTTATGCAAAAATAATTCTTAAATGGTTGTTTAGATGACCCACTCATAATGTAAAATGTACATAAAAAGAAAGAAAAAAGTAAAAATTAACAAGTATCAGTTAAATAATTCTTGATATACAAAAACAATTACATATCTATTATGTAATAACTGAAAATAATATAGAACAGAAGGATTAGAAGAACAAATAATATAGATAATAGACATTAGATAATAACACACAAATAAAGTGAGAAAATAAAGAAAATAACAAAGATAAAGAAAAATGAGAGACTAAGGAGAGAAATGGGAGAAGAGAGAGCTTTGTTTCTCATATTGTTTTTCACAAACACAAATTACACACCAACATGTATATGTAGGCAGAGTTCCACCGCCCTTATATATATAAAATAGTAGTTTCTTAAATAAGTGGTTTACCACCTTTAGAAGTAATCACCATGAAGGCTAAGGCTAGGCTACTGTGTTTAGGTAATGGTGGAATCCACCAATTGTTTATAACACTCTCCCTTGGATGGCATTGTTACATTTAATTTTATTAGTAAAAACCCAATAGGGTAAAAACCTAAGTAAAAGATATTTTTATGATGTACTAAGTCAAGAAAAAAATTATAAAAAGATCTTCTGGATCTAATAGTATTTGGATGTGATTAGGAGACTGTCTCGTTAAAAATTTTGCTAGAAAAACTCAGTGGAACAAAATCTAATCGAAAGAAAAAAAGTGCAATGCACATATGTCCATATTGACTTAATGTACTTCTCCTAAAAAAATGCTTCACCTAAAAGAATACTCCCCTTGAAAAGAATGCTTCCCCTGATGGGATCCTCTCTATGATAATGTTCTTCCAAAAATCTTTAACTTGAGCGATACAAGTGAGAGAAACCTGCATGTACTTTAAATATGATAGATAATATATTTCAACCCTAAACATGCTTACCTTGAAAGTCACCAAAAGTAATCTCAACAAAAATCTTATTTATTGGACACTGTTAAGTTGTTATGAGTAAGAAACATAAATTAAAAAAAAAAGAAAAAAAAAAGAAAGAAAAGCAAGCTTAGCGTGGATCAAAGGAATACTCATCATTTGCATAACTAAACATATTTTAAACACAACTTAATTTTTAATAGAATAATATTAAATCCACTATTTGATGAAGATAATGAAAAATATATTTGATCTCATCTAGTAATGTAATGCTAGTATAAAATTAGATCTTGGAAATGTAATATCCAATAGATCATATTGTGTTGCATATATAATAGTGCAATAAGATATAATACTTCATGATTCAAATAACTTTTTAATCAAATTATTCAAGGACGAAAATGACCTTTCTTGAATAAATAACACAATCAGTAATACTTAGAGAGATGAATATCAGTATTTAAATATTTCAAAATCCTTTCAATATTTGTTTGTGAATAGGATAAATCTCATATAATATGTACTCGATTTCTAGGTTGAGATATTATTTTGTTTTCCCTCTTTTCTATTATATTTACTAACATTTGATATTCCTTAGGAATTTTTTCAAAATCAAGAGTCCTTAATTAAATTCATATCATCAGCAATTATTGCTGTAATTGCATATATAGATTCTAAACTCTCTATTGAAACACATGGATATGCATATTCATTATCATATTAGTATCTCAATATACTGAATTATATTACATGTCTTAAGTAATTTCAATCCTTTAAGAATTCTCATATATGCACTAATATGTAATGAACCATAAAGATGTCATAATTACAACCATTAGACGTATTCCAAGTCCTTGTAATATTATATTAAAAAAAATTAAAACTATAGTGTAATTATATCTATTATAAATGAAAATATTTTATCATGATCAATCACAAGATTTTGTGAGAAATTTTAGGCATGCCCTATGTCCACAATCTTAATTTTATCATTATGCTTTTGTATAAATATCCATCAATATCCAATAGATTTGGCATCTTTAAGTATCAAGATTATAGACATAAATATACCTTGTTTGGCTACTTCTAAACTCAACACTGCTTGAGTTGCTTTTTGTTTGTGAGAATCATGCCTCTAACTTTATGTGGTTTATAATCATCATTTATACTTTAAACCAATCATATCTTTGAATGTGTATGGTTTATAACCATTATTCCTACTTTATAAGTCAATCATGCTTATGATTTCATAGCTCAAATTTATAACTATAATTTATACTTTCAGTAGCTACTATTTATGCAAATACGTCATCGATGACCATTTCTTCACAATTCCACATTTCTCTTATACAAGAACAAAACATTACGTAATACATGATTCTTTGTACTTCTTCAAGCACTAAAAATTTCTACATCATCAAAGGTATACACATTTTCAAGAGTTTATGGCCCTTCAAAAACTTTTATGGCTTCAAGAATTTATTTTCTTCGAAAATTTATATCACGTCAAGTAATTAAGTCTCTTTAATCTACTTCTAGAAATTGTGTCCCTCTAATGATTACCAACTCATTACATGAGTTATTTATTAAAGAGAATGTAGATTTATTCACAACTCAAGTATTATTCTCAATAGGATCCTTATTTTTCAGTTTTTAGAAATAACCTTATTCAAATCAAGTGGTAAACCATATTCTCAATATGCATCAAATAATTTCTTTACTGTCATTTTCTCAAATTGTTCATTAAGAACAATCACTCAGGTTAAAATATAGGTAGTTTGTAAATGAGTCTATAAATACACATGACAAGTCAACAATTATCTAAAGATTACTTATCATTCACGCAAGTATTTGAATGAGACACAATATTCTATTAGTAGAGAATCATGTCCCTATAATTTAACTTTTCATTCTCCTTTACACCTTGGGAAATCTTATGCCTCTTGGAACAACTTTTCATTCATGCTTCTCTACTGTAGAAGTTTCTAATATCTGTTATTAATAATAGCAGCTTTTCTTCATTCTTCTTTTCTAGAGATGTTCTATCATATGCAACAATAGCCTTTTTACAATATTCTCATTTGAAGAATTCACACTACTTTACTGGAAAAGTTTTACATCTCAATTATGCACATCAATTATATACATTAACAACTTTTAGATACTTTTCTCTTTTGGGGGCTTGAACCTTTTTTCAATGATTGAGAAAATTTTCAAACTAAATGACATCTCATAAGTCATGCAATAACATCACCTTTTGAAGTATATATTAGTAATAGCAAGTGAATCAAAACTAAAATAAATCCCCAAGTTTGTTGCAATCCTATCTCAACTCAATAAAGGACATGCAATAAAAGACATATACAATTTAACAAGATATTCTTGAGTGAGATATATTTGTCATGGGGGGATAGTAGAGAGATGTGCTAAGATGAGAGGAAATTGATAACGTAATATTCAAGATACCATGGACTTAGTGCATAAAATCGTACTTATAGTAATGAGTTTTTTGTACTTACCTCAAGGCACTTGCTTAATCATGGTAATTGATCATATAACTAGAATTTCGGAATTAAAACTTAGAGAAGATTGAAAATCATCCAGTTGTTTATGTGTAAATTCATCAGCCTCATTTATTTATGGTTGAAGCCTTTTGATTTGTACGACTTATCTGGCGAAGATTTAGTCATTATAAACAAACAACAAACAAATATATGTCTTTATGCAAGAAGCATCGATTTGGAATCATAATAATGGGTCAACATATGTGCCTTTTGAACCCTCTGTAATCAAAATAGAGATTTAAAACTTATGTATAATTTTTCTCATGAGCAAGCAACACAATTTTTCTCATTTAACTATAAAGAAATGTGTACAAATCCCAATTGATCTTTATGACCATACAATATAATCTAGATGCGTAAGCATGATCCTTCTTTAAATTTTAAAATAAGCCTTTGACTAGAATTAAACAATACAAAGATACTTATCAATATTTGTATTTTATAGCCTTAATATGATGTATTTAAAACCAACCAAGGAAAACAAGATCTAATGAATGGTCCTCACCACAATACCGAAACAAAAAATTAAGGTGAGATCGGGGCATCAGGATCACTAAATTCCCTTGATTTAATCACTGACCAGTCAACATGGTCAAACATTTCCAAATCAGGCATTTTCCCAAGGCTTATAATTTTGAAGCAAATTAGATATTCTCATAATCTACTTTTAGTCTGCTTTAGCTTGCTAATAATATCACAACTCTTATAGAGTCGTTAACCAAGTTCTCAAACTTTGATAATATATATCGACATCAATATTAAAAAAATTTCATCTCAAGCAATTTTGTATGTTAACGTATTATCTATTTGTCTATAAGACATTTTTCATATCCCCATTTGATAAGGGAAGGTTTATTTTTAAATTCATATCCCACATCAATGAAAGAACATTATTTTGTGGGAAAAAAATATTAATATCAATAATGCCCATTATATCCACTAATTGTTATAGCATATAACAAATATGTTACTAGTGCCCTTTCATATCCCACATCAATGAAATATTAATTCATAATTTTTAAATTCATATCCCACATCAATGAAAGAACATTATTTTGTGGGAAAAAAATATTAATATCAATAAAGCCCATTATATCCACTAATTGTTATAGCATATAACAAATATGTTACTAGTGCCCTTTCATGTCTCACTCATAATGTATATTTATCTTTAGAAAGATTTAATTCATCGTGAGCTCTTTTCTAGGTCTTCATTTCAACTTAAAAAGATATTCCACTTCCAGGGAAAATTTTCGTTATTTTAAAAGACATTATATTAGCTCAATTATCAAATTCCTCGATATGCTACTCTAAGAGCATACTCAAGGGGCCAATATGGGAATAATTATGAAATATGCATTTAATCGATTCCCTCATTTGCCAAACTATTCAGTTTTGAGGTATTGAGTCTCGTAAACCTTTTATGGAGGTAGAGACAAGAAAATAGTATATTATAATATTTGACTCATCCTGCAGAAACGTAAGAAAATCTCTTTCAATTTAAATATGTCAAGTGATAGAAATCTGGATTTATGAAGTAAAATTGGCACATTTATACGGACATAACGATGATAAAATAAGTATAGTAATATATATAGTGTATAAAAATAAACAAAATAGTGAATGAACTCATATAATGCATAATAATAAATAGAACCAGCATAGTCGTGCATATAATGTATAATAAAGATAATAAATAAATAAATTCGACAAAGCCATAAATATAGTGTATAATAATAACAATTAATAAAGTTGGTAAAACCGCACATGTAATGCAAAATAATAAATAGGATTAGTGTAACTATACATATATATATACACACACATTGAGTTGATAAAACTATACATTTGTTGAGATGGCAGGTCATACATTGATTGAGTCGGCAGAATCGTACATTGATTGAGTTAATATAATCAAACTTACAAGATGAATTATATATAAATAATTATAAATAGTAATTAAATAACTCATAATGACAATCTATTTACTTACCTAAATCATACTGATAACCTGTTTTGAAATCAATTGGTTGCTTGAGGAGTATGAGTAGAAGATAATATATGAGATATAATAGAAAGTAAATAAATCAATATAAAATGAACGAGTAGAGGAGAAAGAAGACGAGAGCATAGTAAATAGAAGAGATGGCATTGTATACTGATTTGAAATTTAATTTTCAAATGAACACAGATACATGTATTTATAGGCAAAGTGTAAAGACACTTTCTTTAATAAATAATATTAAAAAAATTGTTGCTTGAAGAGGTGATAAATCCACAATTATTACATGACAATATCAATATAATTCTGAAAACAAAAACAAAAACGGATATTAACATTTCATTCTTCTTCTACTAGCTGCTTTGATTCCTGAATGCTTAAATGATCTTACAATCATTTACATATATTTAAGTAAATTACAAAATGAGCAAATTGCACTCCACTACGTAAGGTTTACTTTTTCACATTCAAAATCAACTTTTCAAAGTATTGACATGAACCTCCCCTACCTTTATATTTGATGGTTATATTTGACCATTAATTGGAAGGGCATGTTTGTTATTTTAATCATGTTTAGTTTTTTAACAAAAATGAAAATTGAAAAATGAAATGTGGATCTCTACTATTCATCAAAATGATGGACAATGAAAATTATTTTAGAAAGAAAAAAGAAAGATGTAAAAATAAATAAATAAATAAATAAAGGTGGAGGACTAAGATCTCTAACAAGTTATCGAACATCTTAATGATGGACAATGGAAATCATTTATTAAAAGAGAAAATTTTAAAAATAAAAATTGTAAGAGCTAAGATATCATTTTAGAAAAATAAAATAAAAGAAAGGTGGAGATGTGGATCTCCACCCACTAACATCTTCATGGAGATTGACTCTCGATAGCAATGGAGAGCTAAAAATTGGGTTTCCATCAAAATGATAGAGATACAAGATTTAGGTCTCCATCTTCGCATTGAAGTTCCTCGCTTGCATCTTTGCATTGAAGATCCTCGCTTGGATCTTCATCTCTGATAGAGATTCATAGAAGGCTCTCCATTTGTGATGAAGATTCAAACAAAGATCTCCATTGCTTGGAGATTGATTGATTAATTGAGATATCCAACATTAATTTAATTTTTTAAAGAAAAAAATTAGTTTAATTTTCTTAAAAATTGTTTTAAAATTCATCTTTATCTTCCATCATAAAAATGGATAGAGAAAATTCAAAAATAACATTTTTTTAGCTCTCTTCTAATTTATAATTTCTTAATTAAAAATTTTTTCATCAATTTATAACAAATTTTAAAAAGATCAACCGTTAAATTTAATGTCAAACTTAACCGTAGGAGAAATTAATGTCAATATTTTGAAAAGTTGATTTTGGGGCGAAAGAGTAAACCTTAAGTAGAACGTAATTTTCCCGTACAAAACATTCCTAAACTGTTGTGAAATGAGAATTTGTTAAACAAAGACATAAAAGAAGTCATTTTGTTAAGAATATCAACTGCAATATTCCAACCTGAACAGAAATAGAATTTCTTTAAGAACTTACAACCTAACGCCTAGCTAAGCCAGTTAATGAGCAAATTCAGGTTTCACAGCATTCAAACTAGTAATGAAGCAACCAAATACAAAATATGCTATGTGAACAACTACAGATTTAACATGCAATTATCAACACTATACAAGGAATTTTAAGATATGACATTTAATCAGACAACACTTACATTGGCCTATTCTATTCAATAAGGGTTCTCCAACCTATGCCAAATTTCTCTGTAGTCCCAGTACATTTTTACAAGGGATCGTAATCAAAACGTGAACACCAAGAAACTTTGGTTTTTGGCTGCACCTCGTACAAACTCTTTTTAACTTCCACAAACTATGCACTCTTCGCAGTTTGTTAAAGAGTAAACCATCTCTGCCATCTTGGTGTCATCATCGCCTGCCACTGCTTTGGCCTTCTCCGGAATTACCAACCGACAAAATGAGAAATTTTATTATACATTATACACAAATCAACTGAGATTGTCAAAATGATAGATTGTTACCTTAAGAGTTGATGTATCAACGGTGAATTTGATGGCATCAGCTGCAGCGCGTGATCGTAGATAGTACATTCCCGTTTTCAGTCCCTTTAGTAGTAATGAACATTAACAAAGCTAATCAGCAAAGATTGTACTGAAGCTGAAATAATAGCAATTAAAACAAGAAGCAAACATCAGAGAATAGAGAGACTATGTAGCAGGTAATACCCTTGACCATGCACGGAAGTGCAAGGAAGTGACTTTTTTAAAGTTGGGTTGATCCATATGTATATTAAGGCTTTGACTCTGATCTATATAGCACCCTCTATCAATGGCCATATCCACCAACGTCATCTGCTTGATCTCCCAAACAGTCCTGAATGAAGTGGCCGAGAAAAAAAAACAAATACATTTTAGCAATCGAAAGAAAACAGGGATGAGTTGGAAATAAAAACGCTCAGTTCTTACTTGTAAATCATTCTCAGTTCATTAGGAATTTCAGGAATGTTCTGAATAGAGCCATTATCATGTATTATCTTGTTCTTAATAGCTGGAGACCAAAGGCCCATCTCAGTTAAGTCAAGAAGAAGATGCTTGTTCACAACAACAAATTCACCACTGAATGGAAGAAGACAAGAGTTAGACATAAACACATGATGTTCAATTTTGAAAAGAGCAGTAGAGAATCACTAGGCAACGCAAACCTTAAAACTCTGCGACTGTAGATGTTGGAAGTATATGGCTCAAAGCATTCATTGTTTCCAAGAATCTGGCTGGTTGAGGCAGTTGGCATAGGTGCCACGAGAAGTGAATTTCTCACTCCTTTCTTTGATATCATATCCCTAAGAGATGGCCAGTCCCACCTACTCGAAGGAGTTACATCCCACATGTCAGGTTGGAGAATTCCCCGCACAATTAGTTGGCCACTTTGATTTAGCAGTTAACTTGTAACTATAAAAACACAGAGAATCCGAATTATAATTTCAGCCAAAGATGTTCAAGTCTCTTAACTTCATACAAGATGAATTCAAGAAATGCAGTTTTATCAGCCAGACAGCCAGTATTTAACAACAGATGTATCATTTGGTTGCATCTCTTAAACAGCAGCACTATAAATTATTCCCATGAATAGAATTTATTGACTATACAAGATCAACTGTAAGATATAGTGTACTTCTGTTTTAATAAGAAAGGTTTGGTTCCTACCATTGACGATTCCATCATAACAAAACAGAATCTCATTTTCTTCCCACATCTATTTCATTCCCCTTTCCACGCACCACGTATCACCCTGGTCCTAGTGTATTCTAGGTGGAAACTAGCAAACAGCCTAGAAATACACACAAGTAAATAGAACAACCATAGGAGGATAATTAGAAGCTGACTGCAGTATGCAAAACTACAATGAATGAGGAAATGAGATGAAGTATCTGAAATAATAATACATTAAGAAAAAAAAAATCAAAATGCCCATATGTTCCAAAGAGCAAAACTCTTGTAGAGCTGCATACCTTGCTCACAGGACTCCCTTCATATGTTTCATAGGGACCTTCTTTTGCAGCTATCTCAGAAGAGGTTTTTAGAGCATGGTAGTAAATGGCTTCAAATATGTCTTTGTTCAGTTGTTGAGCCTGAAATCCATATCCCAAGGTTATCAGAACCATACAATCCAGACTACAACATAAACTAACGTCAAATGGTTGGGGATTCACTTACCTCTGGAGAATCAAATGCCATCCCAAGTAAGATGAAGGCATCCGCAAGACCCTGCACCCCAATACCAATCGGTCTATGACGCAGATTTGACCTTCTTGCATTATCAACAGGATAGTAATTGACATCAATTATTTTGTTAAGATTTTCAGTAACAATTGCAGTAACCTGTCCCGGAAGAACAAGAAAAGAGAAAACACAAGATCAAGTTCCAGAAATCAAATAAAAATATATCCTTGTAAACAAGCAAGTGCATGTCAATACGATATTATGCTAAATGTCCATAAGCAATCATAGACTCAAACCTCTGCTAGTTTTTCAAAGTCAAAATATCTATTCTTTGAACTCCTGCTCCCAACAAGCTTAGATGGAGTTGACTCAGTTGGAACCCCCTGGAATATAAATAAATTGAATTGAAACGATCAATTCAAACAAAGAAAGCCATAAAAACACATGAATTTAATTAATTATGTAGCTAATTCACCTTCTCTCTGACAAATCTTGGTAAAGCAATGGATGCCAGATTGCACACAGCAGTTTCTGTTGGACTTGTGTACTCAATAATCTCAGTACACAAATTTGAAGATTTAATGGTACCCAGATTTTGCTGATTGCTTTTTCTATTGCAAGTGTCCTGGTTGCAACAAATATGAAGGAGAATCCCAATCATTATATTTAACCAGGAACATCACGAAATAAGAAGTAAAAAACTATAAAAGCAAAAGAGCAAGTCAAATCTTTTTCAACTGTCACCTTAAAAAGCATATATGGGGTTCCAGTTTCTATTTGAGACGTTAAAATTTCAAACCAGAGGCTCTGTGCTGAGACAACTTTCTTTGCCTTGCCCTGAATGAATGATAACAGCAAAGTTGTTGATTAAATTTCTTTTAAGGAATATAAAATAAAAGAGTTTCACATTCACAAGGATATATTTACATCTTTTTCATACTGTGTGTACAGTCTCTCAAATTCTGCACCCCAACAATCTGCTAGTCCTGAAGCTTCATTAGGACAAAATAATGACCATAGCCCATCACTCTCTACCCTTTCCATAAAAAGATCAGGTACCCAAAGAGCATAAAACAGATCCCGTGCTCGGTGCTCTTCCTACAAAAGAAGATTCCACATTATTGATCTTAACTGATATAACAGCTGGATACATTATGTTCAAGTGTTGCACAGTCTGTTAAAAAACTAATTAAAAACCATAATAAGCAAGCATATAGCAATATAACGGAGGAGCAACATCAGTCATGAGAACCAGATTTTGAATTCTTATTTCAACATACCTTTCCATGGTTTTTCTTAAGATCTAGAAACTCAAATATGTCAGCATGCCATGGCTCCAAGTATACAGCAAATGCACCTAATGACATCAGCAGTAGATCTCAAAACAAAGTACTAATAAACATTATATATAGCATTAACCAGGTAAAGCATGGTGCAAGGAATTACCCTTTCTCTTGCCACCTCCTTGCTCAACATAACGGGCGGTATCATTGAACACCCGCAGCAGGGGGACAATGCCATTTGATGTCCCATTTGTTCCACGAATATAGCTGCCTGTTGCGCGAATGTTGTGAACCGAGACACCAATACCTCCAGCTGACTTGCTGATAACAGCACACTCCTTCAGAGTATCATAGATTCCTTCGATACTATCATCTTTCATGCACACCAAGAAGCAGCTACTCAACTGCCATAATACATCAATGAAACTATAAATTAGTACATTTTTAGCGTATAATAGCACTAACATATCACACTTCATATAATGAAAATCAAATGACATATCTATTGACTGCATTTACCTGGGGCGTTGGAGTCCCAGCATTGAAAAGTGTGGGAGACGCATGGGTGAACCAACGTTGGGACATCATATGGTATGTTTTCACAGCAGAATCAATATCATCCTTGTGAATTCCAACAGCAACCCTCATCAACATATGTTGAGGCCTTTCTACAACCTTCCCTTGAACCTTCAAGAGGTAGGATCTCTCAAGGGTTTTAAAGCCAAAGTAATCATAGTCAAAATCCCGATCATAGATAATCTCACTGTCCAAACGAGCAGCATTCTGAAACAAACGAATCCAAAATAAAATTCAGTATTATACAAGATTCCATACATAAAAAATTGAACACAATTATTTTAAGACTAAATGGAAAACAAATTCAAGACTACAAAAGATCTCAAAAATTGAAAAACGAATATAATGCACCATGCCAGTACTCTTTGCTAACCATCACTAACTATCATCACATAAAACCTCTAATATAGCAATTTCTTTTAGTAGTTCAATACTCATTGTTTGATCATATAATGGTCAATATTTTTAAACTAAAAACTTGCATCAAATTTGAACACTGGACATTCCATTAATGACAAAACATAACAAAATAAAATCTGATAATACCTTCATGACAATCTCATAAACATCGTCGGATATTAAAGGAGCCTTCAATCCAGACCCTTCATTGTAATGGTTATACATGTCTTTTACCCTGCAATCACCAATAAAATTTAACACTTATTTAACAAAACACTTAACCAAAAAAAAAACCACTCACGTTTCCGAAAATGATTTCTTAGTGTTCTTGTGCAGATTCGAAACAGCGATTCTCGCAGCCAACTGCAATCAAACAAACAAATTCCATGTAAGAACAAACTATATACAACACGTCACTGGATCAAAGGTCATCGTAAGCATTTCAAGCAGATAAAAGAGAGAAGAGAGAGAGAGAGAGAGAGACCAAGGCATAGTCAGGGTGGTTAGTGGTCAAGGCAGCGGCGGTTTCCGCGGCGAGTTCATCGAGTTGGGTGGTGGTGACGCCCTTGTAGGCGCCAGCGCAGACCTTCTGCGAAACAAGAAGAGGATCGACACTGAGGCCATGAC
This sequence comes from Litchi chinensis, assembly GCA_019925255.1. Classification (NCBI taxonomy): domain Eukaryota; kingdom Viridiplantae; phylum Streptophyta; class Magnoliopsida; order Sapindales; family Sapindaceae; genus Litchi; species Litchi chinensis. The sequence continues at coordinate 15,379,017 of CM034462.1, read as the reverse complement.
TCAACTTCCTCAGTCTGGCTGTGATCCTGTCGAAATGAACCGCCGCCTGCCTCTTGTCTCCCTTCACCACGTACATCGTTTTTCACTGAACAGGAGGGCCTGCACTGCACATCAGTTATTTGAATCAAGACTGCTTGTTGGTGTGCTGTGGAAGCTTCGGGGTTCAGTTTTTGAGAATTTGTATTTATTATTTGTTTCAAACTTTCCCGCCAAATTTGGACATTTTCCCTCTTTGGATTCTATGTTATTCATTACTTACGCATTCACGTCAACAACATCAACAGGCATTTCTCAAAAAATAAAAAAAAATCAGTAGATAGTTACGTGCTTCATCTTAGGTCCATTAATTTTGTTTATTTAATTTTATCGTAAAACATACATCACCTCTTAATAGAGATAGTTGGATATCTCCTTATTTACTAATTACTAACCATATTGAAGTTTCAAGTCTTCATCAGTGCATTGTGAAGTTTGTACTATTAATTTTCTTTCTTATTATGAGAATAGTTGTGTTCCATTTATAGAAGTAGATTTCAAATGATATGGTATTTGATTTTGGTAAGTTTTGATAAACTTTTGACCTGTTCGGTGTCAACTAAAAAAAAAAAAAACTGTAACAAAACCCTCTGTTATTTGAATTTAACTTTTATCTGGCTTATTTTGTTTTATGGAAGATTGATCATCATGATAGAGCATACATACAAGCAAGAATAATCTTCAAGATGTATAATTAAATGACAATTTTATTTTAGTTCATAAATTTTGAAGATTTACATTATTTTTAAATGTTATTTGTGAAAGCATTGTCAAAAATCATGGTCCATATGGGTTTTGAAAACTTTAGGAATTAAGGTTTTCAATGACGTATTTGCAGTTGAAAACAAGATAAATTGTCAAAATATATGGACTTAAATGAATTTTTTATAAAAAGTAAATGATTAATTTGTAAATTTGTAAAGTGGGTTTAAGTAGTAATTTGATGTGGAAGAACCTTTTTGGGTGTCTCTATAATTGATCAGCAACAGCAGGAAAAAAAAAATGTAATCTACATAACAAAACCATTTTTAAGTTAATTTTAATTTCTCTGTTCCCATCAATCAATTGTAATGTTTTTTTCCTCCTAATATTCTGGAATTAATTTTCAAACCTGGACTATTGTGCACGTACGCCATGATTTGTAGAGAAACTTCCGTGCCTAGTATTTGCTCCTGTCATAGAGCTTAGATCCTTGGCCACAGTCATAGATTGAAGAACCATATAAAGGTACTCTCAACAAATATATCAATAATATCCTGATATTTAAAGATGTTCTAAGAGTTATACTAGACTAGAGTCTCTTCAAAGGATGGTGATAGTGCCCAAAAAATTCTCCCCACATCCAATTATTTCTTACATCCACTTTATTACAAATTAACGAAATAATCATTTACTCTTTAAAAGTACCAAAGCCTGTACTAGGTAATATTAATTAATTCAATATGGAAATTAAATAAGAATAAATATAGTTGTATGCAATTCTTAGTTTCCTTATATGACAAATAATCAATAAAAAATATTAAAAATTAATTAATGATTTAATAATAGTTGTTAATGATGATAATATAATTTCATGTTATGAGAAATTATTTGCATATAATTTCATTAAAAAATTCATTTGAATACATTTGATGAGATTTTCTACATGTATAGTAAGAAAGTATGTAAGTTCTATATTTTGTAATTGGCATATTTTGTATCAAAGTGCTCTTTGTATATATTTATTAGCTTCATAGATTTTGGGGTTAGTTACTGGAGATTTAGTATGAGACTTGAAGCTAAAGGAGTCAAGATAATATGATTCAAGAACGGTAGCAAGACACGAAGATGCAAGTGCTTATATGTTGATGATCACTTGTGGTTTGATGCTCATTCATGTATATACATATAGCATTACATGTATTAGAAGTGTTTGCATATAGTTTTAGACCTATAAGAGTGTGTTCATGTCTTGGTAAATATAATTTGCATTGTTTCATTAGAACTTTAAAACTTTGAGTTTAAAAGAGATAACAATTTGGTCATTTTACAGATTTTTTTGAAAATAATTGCTTCATTAAAAAAAAAAAAAAAAAAAGTAACCCTAGGTGTGAGGTAACGATAGTAAAAAAACCGCAAATCAAGAGGAGGTCAAACGGGGAAGATATCAGCAAAAATATAAAAGTGCATGAGTTTGAACAATGACCACTGGGCGACTTAGCGGCCAACTACAAGAAGTTGTCACCGACCGCTAAGTTCACCGCTCGAGTGGCGACTCAAATGATTATTGCTACTGGATGGACCGCTCCAACAGTCCATTAGGTATCCAATACGTGTTATATATATATATATTTCATTTAAACTTATTTTTACATAGCTTCAGTTCCCATCTTGTTTGAGTGATTAAAGTATATTGTAGGGAAGGCACTGTGAAAAATAACAAGAAAGAAGTCAACCTTTCTAAGGCTATTTGTTTGTCTGTTTGATTTTTTTTTTTAACTTATAATTTGATGGTGTTGAATTGCGTTCATTGAGTTATTTATTTATTTTTTTATTTTTTTAAACTCTCCAAATACAACTGAATAAAAAAATAGAATTCTTAACTTTTAATTTAATTGTAAATCACTTAATAAATTTAAAATATTCTATTACAAATATATACTTCCCAAAATAATATATTTTCAATTATATCCTAATTTTATATTATAATATTATCCCTAATATTGATATAACATTTTTTTTTTTTTTTTTCTCATCGCATTTTTTTTTTTTAAATTTGATTCATGTATTTTAATTTGTAATTTAAACATTTACTTTTTAAATATAATTCAACTCATAGATAATTCCATTATTTTTATTTAAATATATAAATATAATTAATTTTAGTATACTTTTTAATCATATTTTAATTATAAATAGGACAGGACCCGACCTGACCTTTATCTCGAGTCCAGAAGAACCCTATAAAAACTAAAGTATTCTTAATTTAAAATTTACATTTTCTGAAAATGCTTTTAAATGATCATTGAAATTCTGAAAATAACTTTAATCGAAACTAAATGTAAAGAAATTCAAAGGTCTTTAAATTTTTTCATGCTGAATTCATAAACTACATATATAAAATATTTTCGAATATTTGTAAAATTATTTTCAATTTGTAAAACTAATTTAGAAATCCACTTACAAAATCTAGTAATTTAGGAAATAATATACATAAATTTAACAGTCTCTCATCAGGTGGTCTTCATCGTGATACGCAGTAAATTGCACGAACTTGTAGCAAATACCTGGGGGGAAAAGGTTTAAAAAGAACAAGGTGAACCTAATGTCCAGTGAGTGGATATAAGTTTTCAAAAACATTTTTAATTAAAACATAACATGTTTTTGGGTAACTAAACTATTTCTTTGTGAATCATAAAATTTCATAACTTAAAATGATAAAACTAAATGTCAAACATGATTTCATGGTAAAGTTGTGAACCTCGATAAAGTTTTCTAAAATATTTTTCAATAATACGCAAAACTCATCATTAATAAAAAGAAACAATTTTTAATAATTCATAATTATATCTGAAATTAATCATCATGTCACTATAAAATAGTAATCTATGTATAAAATTTTTCTATAAAACTTTTTCTATAAGGTTTTTCTGAAAAATTTCTTTCGATAAATCTAGTATTTTGTAAATTCTCTTTCTTTACATGTAAAATTTAGAAAACCGTAATTTGTAAAAACCTTTTTCTTATAAAATAATTTTTAATATGTTCTTTATACCAATTAGTACTCGGAGAACTCCGTCATACGTGTGAGGATACTCAATGTCCATGCAAAGGGCAGGGGATACCTTGACGTACGTGATGGAATTTTCTCATCACACACAGAGAGGGTGGTGGATAATTTCTAGGAAGAGGGAAACTCTACCATACATGGGGAGATACCCAATACACATGTAGAGGGCAGAGGATCTTTTCACATTCACATGCTAAGTGACTCAATGACTCTCTCTTTTTCTCAATCCCCAATGACTCACCTTTTTGATCTCTGTACTAGTATGCGATGGCAACCTCTGAGTCTTACTCACATGATGCCCTACGACCGTTATAGGGGACGGTACGCCTTGATGTTCTAAAAACATTTCCATTTCTTTTTCTTTTCCCAAGACTTTTCTCAATTATTTTCTAGATACACTTTCACTTCTCTTTCTTTCTCAAATCTTTTCCAAAAAACACTTTTGCAAAAAAAACTTTTCCAACACAACTTTCATAAAACTTATCATACTGAAATCTCTATTTCCAACAAAATCTCATTCGTGCTTGTATTTATAAAAAATCATAGTTTTCTAAACACTTTGTAAAATATACTATAAACTTCATAAATCAATTATTTTATTCAAAACCATAAACCATAAATTTTGAAAACTCAAACACAAAATACAAGATTTGCAATTATAAAACATACTTTAGAAATGCCAAAAACATATTTTTTAATTTCGTAAAACATAAGTTTATAAAACGTAATCTCAATTTCATAATTTACAAAATATAATTTAAGATTTCAAAATCAAATAACTTATTTTGTAAACCATGAAACAAAATTCTTTTTGCTAAGTCGTGAAGTTATCTTTGGGAACCATAAACTTAAAGCTTACTTTAGTAAATTGTAAAGCATACTTGAGAAATCATATGATCAAAACTCACTTTGTTAAGTTATAAAATATAATTAGGAAATCAAAACATAAGTTTACTTCAATTAAATTATAAAACTTACTTTTAAAACTCAACACAACTATGAATTTTGCAAATCATCAAAATTTCTTTATGATTTTTAAAAGGAATAGCTTCAAATTTTCATAAATCATAAGGTGTATTCTTGAAATCACAAAACCTAATCTTGCATCCATGAATTTCAAAGAATATACTTTAAGGTTTTAAAATCAAACGATTAAATTCATGAATCATAAAACACAATTCGCTTGTTAAATCATAAAACTAACTTTAAAAACTTCAACACAAGATATAAGATTCTCAATTCCTCAAGCACATTTTAGAATCACTAAAATGCATATTTTCTAGTTTTATAAACCATAGGATATACTTAAAATCACAAGACAAAATCTTGAATTCATAGTTTCCAAAATATACTTCAAGATTTCAAAACAAGTACCTTATTTCACAAAAACCTAAAACATGATTTATTTTATTAGTTAGTAAGATATTCTTTGAAAACTCAATGTGTAACATCCCGAATCCCACATCGGTAGAGAAAGATCCGGGGAAGGCCATATAAGTGGGATGACTTGGAGACTTGTCGAGGCGCCTTTTGGAATATCATTCCAAGGGACAAAACCGTGAGGCTGTACGAGGCGACCTCGGGCCAAAGCGGACAATACTTCGGCAGGGGACCCAGGTTGTCACACAATGCAAATCCTAAATTGTACAAATCATCAAACTTTCTCTATAAATTTGTAAAACATACTTTTGAAATTCCAAAAGACATACTTTCTAACTTACAAACCACAAGTTGGACTCTTAAAACATAATCTTAAATCAAACCATAAAACTAGCTTACTTTGTATAAATTGTAAAACACAATTTGGAAATCCAATATACCATATAAAGTTTACAAATCACTAAACATACTCTAAAATCCCAAAAAAGGCATAGTATCTAATTTATAAATCATAAGGTATACTTTAAAATCACAAAACATACTTTAGAAATCATAATGTCTGAACTTATTTTGGTAACTTATAAAATAAAATTTGGAAATCTCATGCATAGTATAAGGTTCTCAAATCACCAAACATAATTTAAAGTCATAAAAAATGTAACTTCTAATATAAGGTATGCTTTAATTACCCTAGACCAAAATTTTAAGTATAAAATATACTTTTAAATTTCAAAGCAAAAATCCATACTTAACACTTCACAAGTCACCTTTTAAGATTGACAACCACAGTCTAAGATTTATAAAAATATAAATCTAAAATTATTGGCTTCTAAACATGCTTAAAATCTCAAGACTTATTCTAAAGTTCATACTCCATAAATCAAGAATCATATCCTAAAATTGATAAAACATAATCTAAAGCTTTTAAATTCTAAACATACTTCAAATTTTCCAAAACATCTTCTTCAAAAGTTTCTAACACATATTCTAAAATTCATCCATCATGTAACATACATACTAACATAATCAAAATTCATCTTTCTCTACTCATAGCACATAATTTAAAATCTCAAACCATACTTCCAAACCTTAAATATGCATCAAACTTTTTAAATCACTAAATATATTTAAATCTTCAAACTAATACAAGTTAAAACATAATATAAATACTTTCATAAATCCAATATAGGAAAAAGTATCCACTCACTAGGTTTAGGTTTCTCCCAAGCCTATGAAATTCCTCTTGCCATTATCTCCTCCTTGGAATCCTTTTCACCTAAAATAACATCACCCTTTACTTAAAATCTACAAGAACTAAACTAAGGAAATTAATCTTGAATTAGAACTAGTTTCTTACTAAATTCCATCTCCCAAGCTTCTTTGATTTTTCTTCATCTCTTCTTGGTTCCCCTTCCTTCTTTCCCTTGATTTTTCTCTCTTCTTTAGGGTAAATTTCGTGCAAAGGGTGTAAGTGTGGTGGAATAGCTTCTAATTTCACATAAAATCACATATTTATATATTCTCATGCATGGTCAAAGTTACCTCCACCTAGCCACTTTTTCCACCACTTATTTTTCCATTCTTTTCCTTTGCATTTCCAATTTTACCCTTGCCATAACACTTTATTTACATTCTTGCCATTTCTAAAGAATTCTTTTATTTCCACCAATTACCCTTTAAAAATTTCATAATTTCGTCCATGTCCTTTTTAGAGTTCTCTTTCTTTTTCTTACCTAAATTGCCCTCCAACAATTTTATAATTCCATCATTAACCTTTCTAGTGAATTTCATTCTCTTTTTACATATTTGATTTAGGTGAGTGTACTTAGAAAATAAGTGGGGTGTGCTTAGGAAGTAATTGGACCATAGTAATTCTAATTGAGCTCACTTGAATAAATTTTTCTTTGGGCCTTTTAATTTAAGTTTCCAATTGCATCCTTTGTGATTTCTAATTGAACCCCACTTAAGCTTTCTCAAAAGTTACATATATACATATATATATATATATATATATTGTGTATTAGATCTGTTCAAATTCAAGGTGTTACAAAATAAATATTACATATAATTGTTTTTTTTTTTTTGTATTATATTAAATAAAGTTTCATAACAACTAATGATAAAAATGGTATAAATGTTAAATTAATAGTTTTCACACAATTTTAACTTTAAAAACTAACAATTTTATAGTACATTCGAAGGTAAGAAAAAAAAATGACATTAAGATTTTAGGTTTTGGTCACTATTCAGTTTTCATTAAGTTTCGATATTGTTCAATATTCAAATAAAAAACAAATGACCCCTTAGTCTTTCTTAGTTGAATTTAAAGTCTAGACTAAGTTTGATTAGGAATCTTATTTATGAAGTTTTCTTATTTGATTCTAATTACATATTCTACACTAGGTGTCTCATTCTCTCATGATGCAAGTTTGCTTTGTGTTTTTAATTATTCATTTTTTTGGAGCTTTAGAGAGTTTTTTTTTTTCTTTTCTTTTCTTTTTGAATCTAGATTTTTTATAAAAGTGCTTTCGTTGCATCTAAGTTCGAATAGTGTTTTAATCAAATATTCTATTTGACTAACATACATCTTTTGTGTGTGTGCATCAACCTTGATCAAAGTTCAACTTGTGACCTTGCTTCTTAGAGAGAAATGGTGGAAAGGGTCCGTCAAGCTTACGCGTGAGATAAGATGGCAACTTCGAGGAAATGTAATGAATTTTGAAAACAGACAAAATTATTGTTCTAGATTTGTGAAGAGTGGAATTGGGACTTGCTATTTGGTTGAGAGACATTAGTTGTCTAGGCAAAATAATTATTGCAAAAGATAATTGTAATCCATGTACTAATAGTGGGGTTCATTTGAAAGTGGCTAAATGGGGTACTCTCTAGTCCTATAGTTTTTATCTTATTGGGTTTTTCCATGTAAAAATCTTGTATATTTCTTCTTCGTCTCCTTCTCTTTTATCTTGGGTTTATATTTTTGCTGCACATAAACTCAAAAATTCATGTTTAAAAAAAGAATTTAGAAAAACATTGCTATAATTAAGTTGTCATTTGAATTGACATTGAAACTAAGGGGTCGTTTGTTTTTATCTGAAGACTGAACAGTGTTGCTGAAGGGGTTGTTTGTTTGTTTGTTTTTTTTTTTTGGTTCACTTATCTCTAAATGTATAATTATCTTGTTTATTTTTTAAAATTAAAATTATCTGAAAACTAGTTTTTTGACATTTTTATTCATTTACTATTAGTTGTTATGTAGCTTCATTTAAAATAATATAAATAGTTGTAATAAATTATTTAACAAATATTAAAACACTTTTATGTGTATATTAATAATATTTTTATTTATAATTAAAATATGATTAGTTATTATAGTAAAGTAATTTTTTGTAAAAATTATATATATAAATAAATTATTATAGTAAAGTAAATTAAATTTATATATTTAAATAATAATAAACAAAATAGTCTTAAGTTAATTTATTATTATTACACATTTAACTAAGAATAACAACAAAAGGAATAACATTAAGAGGAATCTGTATAATATAAAATTAAGACAAATTTGGAAATATATTACTTTGGAAATGATAAATTTGGAATAATATATTTAAATAACCATTAAGTGATTTGGCATTTAGTTAAAAATTAAAAAATTATAATTTTTTTCATTGATTTTTGGATGGTTTTAAACTACTTAAGAAAAAAAAACAAAAATCACTTGATAGGTATAATTCAGACTCATTAAATGAAAAATTATAAAAACAAACGACCTAAAAAAATATTAATACATAAAAAAAATTAAAAAAATTTTTTTTTTTTATTTTTTTTAAACATTTTTTTTTTTCATTAGATTTCATTAAAAAGAGCCTCATCAAAATTATGCAAATAATTTTTTTAATGAAATTATATCAAAAAAATTTCTCACAACTTAATATTATATTATAATCATTAAAAATTATTATTGATCCTTTAATTAATTTTTAAAATTTTTGCTTGATTATTTGTTATCTAAAGAGACAAAAAACTACATCTAGCAAGATTTGTTGTTGTTTCCATCAATAAAGTGTTTAATATTACCTATTCCAAGTTTTAGTATATTGCATATTACCTATTCCAAGTTTCAGTGTTTTATAAAGAGTAAATGATTAATATGTCAATTTATAAAGTGGACCTAATGAGTAGGGAAGGACTTTTTTGGGTGGCCATAGAACCATCTTTTCAAAATAGGTGCAACAATATTAGTAGTTACTGTGCGATCATCCTCAATGTGTGCTTCTATACAATTCTTCAAGTAATTATGCATCCGGTATACTATTTTAAAATTAATAGTGTTTTTAAAAGAAAAAGCTTGGGAGGTAACGCAATAAGACTGTCATTATGTGATTGCAGACATAGTTTGATTGTGACCACACTTCTTCACAAAGTAGAGGTTCTAAAATCAAATCCTCACTCTTCAATTAGATAATAATAATAATAATAATAATAAAAGAATCATGGCATCATGGTAAACACCAAGCTCCCTGGCAAACTAATGTAGAACATCCTAAGTTTCATACCTACGTCAGGAAAAGGGAAAGGGATAATTTTTGAAACATCCTCCAGCTTTTTGGTGTTGCATGATGAATATATACTTCTCATTTCAATCTCTCTCTCTCTCTCTCTCTCTCTCTCTCTCGACTCATTGAATTTTCTGTCTCCTTGCAAGTTTGTTTTGCTTGCATGAAAGCCAATTACTTAATCGGCTTGGCTTGGTGTCCACAGAATTGGGTGGAGACTTGGCCCATTATTTACTTGTTTTATTTATTTTTTATTATTTTAACTAGTCAAAGCAAAATCCAAACTCATTTCAAGGATAATTTATTATCGATTATAATTAATTACAATTGATTGTATTTGTATTGTATTCTATAATTATGGTGTTTTATACAATCTCTTTTTACTTATTTTATAAGGTTATAATAAGACTCTCTCTATTAGAATTCATACTGAGTGTTATTTACCACAAGATCCAAAAACTTTAGTTAATAGAAAATAATCAAATTATAGTATTTAAGACTCAAGGTTGACACATGACTCGCTTGCTCATATGTAATATGGATAAATGTCAGATACATGCTAGACACTCTTTACTGTTATAAGATATGTAACAAAAATTCAAAATAAAAGTAAGAGAAATTGTTTGAACCAGGAACCTTTAAACTCTGATACTATGTTAGTTACTACAAAATCCAAAAACTTAAGTTAGGAAATGACCAAACTATGATATTTAAGATTCGAGGTTGACTTGTGACACTGATATTAAAAACCATATTATCATTCTCATAAATTTTGTTGCTTAGAGAGGCCAAGTAAAAGATACAAAATCAAATTGACCAAAAAAAAAAAAAAAACCAGTATCAAGAAAAAAAGTTATAAAAAAATAAATATAATATCGTTCTTATTACAATAATAATAATAATAATAAATTATATAAATCTTTACTTTGTGAATCAAAATGGAACTTGTTACTCTTTTAAATATAAAAAATAATCTATATTGGAATATAAACCAAATTTCTCCATAATTTCTCTTTCAACATACATGATCAAAAAGTTCATAAGAAATTAAGTCATATTTGTTAGGAAGCGTAGTTTTAACAATACACAATTAAAAACAATCAGTGATCAACTCCTTGTCGAGAAATCAAAGGATGTGAATCTTTTGGTAAAAATTCAACAAGTGTCAACTTCATATTTTACAATTTGTGCTGAAATATTATAGACTTCAGTTTCCACGACTTGTTAATTGCATATAATATTGCGAACTCAATGGCTTTGATATTATGAACATCAGTAACCAAAACTATGAAATTAGAATTGTATGTATATATTTATTTCTTTATTTGGATCTAAATAACTTCCTATCCAAAACGTATTTGTAGTAAATGTCTTCCAGTTAATGACTAGCATACTACAAATGGATTGCCAAATTACATGTCTCAAAAGTAGCAGACATTAGATGATCATTGAAGTCCTACACTTTAACGTGTTACTTATTGTCGTCTGAATTCGGTCGACTCAAGTTCTTGACCCAATACTATAAATTAAGTAAAACAAGAGCACAGATAAAAGAAAGTGAAGAGGAAGAAAAGTCAATGCAAGAGAATTTTTACGTGATTCGGCCCAAAAAGATGCCTACACGACTATTTCTTTGGTTATTTTGGTAGAGTAACGATATATTATTAATTCTCTGTCGTTACAATGAATTTTCAACCCTTGTTTATAGTGTGAGATGTTACAATTTGAGTACAAATAGAATAGGAAAAAGTTCTATATTAATTATACTTCTAAAATCGGTGTCCACCATTTTAGGGATAGATTTCACTGATATAAGAGTTTGATTTTACTTTCGATTCTGGTAATTGACTCTTCCTCAATTTAGGTTGTTGTTTTTCTAAAAAAATTACTTTAATGAGTGCTTTGAGCTACGAGCTGGACCTCGTTTTAGACGGTCTAGAGTTAAGCATAAGGCAGCCTTGACTTTAGTTGACCAGCAACCTGAAAATTGTAATAGCGAACTGAGAGCTTATCTATTGGATTAGTTTATTGGGCTTTTACTAGTGCATTTATACAATCCAAATTTACCTACAACATCAGCCCCCCTCAGCTCTCAGTATGTTCTACGGACTAGGAGCTTAAGCTTGTTGGTAAAAGCTGAAGTGTCATGACCTGTTGTGCTGCTTTTTCAAATTCTGTCTTGTCATGTGACTTATGTCGACTCTTCGAGTAACCATACCACTTGCACATCTTGTTTTGTGCGTATTTAATGCGCACGTTTCTCAACTAACAACTCATGATGACAAGCCCCTCAACTGTCGTGGCACCGTTAGATTTAAGATGGTTGATTAGTCTTTAAATTCAATAGTTAGGGTCTTACGCCTATATAAAATGGAGGTCATTTCCTTTTCTCTCTTACTCTACTATCTTCAAACTCAAATTCCACTGAGCCTTCTTCTTCTCTCCATTTTTTTAATGCACGTCCGTCATTGCCATTCCTGTTTTCTCTCATTTTACATCCTTGCACCAATACTTCGTTCGCAATTGTGTTTACAGTAAGTCTCCATAACCAATTCTTGATTTTTTGATTTCCAGTTTTTGTATGCATTATATTTTTTCTGGATCTAGTACTGGCTTGAATATTTCATATTCTTGATGTTGCATGCTTGCGACTTTTCGTTTCTTTTTTATTTGATCTTGTTGGTTGACTCTTTGCGGACTGTTTGTTATTTGTAACACTATATATATGAGCTGTAGGATGAGATGTTCGTAGGTTACTAGCTCGTAGGTCATTGGCTTATAGGTCGAATCTCCAATGTTCTTAGCGACCTATATGACGTGTGACCTATATGGTATACATGTAGCGACCTAACTGTTCCCTTCTATGTGTAGATGTCTTCAGATCGCAGATGCTGGTCTTACAGAATAGAAGATGGTGACTTTTTCAACTCGTAGGAGCTCGACAAGGGAGAAGTCTACATTTTTGAAGAAGCGACCTCTTCGAGCGGTAAGGTCGCTGGGGAGTTCACAGCTCAAGCTGACCTTTTGTAATCTATCATACTGTCGAGAAATGGCGAGTTCGCGAGGTGTTTATCCACTACACCTCGAAGATAAAATATGAGAAGTTGTGGGGAATTACTTTAGAGTATCATCTTCCCAAAGGTTACCGTGCCATGTTGCCCTCACATAACGACCACGTAGCCTGTCCTCTCTAGGGGTTCATTGCCATCAGCACCCATCATTTCAAGCACGAATTCAGATTTCTAGTCCCTACCTATCTCATCAACTTCCTAAATAAGCTGAAGCTCAGCCCCTTCTAATTAACCCTAACTCCTTCTCTCAACTTATGTCCCTAGCCTTGGTCTTCAAAAGGAACAACCTTCCACCTCTAATCTTAAGAATTTGTTGCCACATTTTTAGTATCAAGAGTGTGGGCGGCCTAAAGGGGGAATGCGAGATGAGATTTATTATTTTACAGCTCGAAAAACGAGCTTCAAAGACGTCCATCTCAGGGCAATGTGAAGGGTAAGTCCAATATAGGGGTTTACAAGTCAAGTTGGTTTACATTTCTTGCCATTCCTTAAACAACTTCAAAATTTTGACTTTGACCTTGTTCTAGGTAGACAGAGGGGTAGACGGAGAGGACTGGTTTCTACAAGCTACAGCAGAAATTTTTTTTCTTTAATCCTTTTTATTTACCTCACAAATATGACAAGAGATAGGATAATTCTCACTAGGGAAGAGGTTAAAATTCTTAAGACGTTTGCGGATTCACAGGTAGAGAGAATCAATCACGTGTCTGATAATGAACTCCTCGGAGCCCACCGGTTAGCTCATTCTCTGAGCAATAAACTTTTTGACAACAGGAGGGACATCAGCATTTGGGGTGAACTTGAGCTCGTCTTTGCTTTCGATGTTACTGGTGAAGTAGAACCAGTTCCTGTCCCTCAAGAAACTACAGAAATGGTGAAGCTCGCCCTCCATAAGCCCCCTTCAGCTTGATTAGTCCAGTTCGTAGCCTTTTCAGTGGTTTCTTTTTTGAGATGACCACTTCAGCACTAGTTTCAAGACCTTCACAAGCCCAGGTCCCCGTCTCACAACTAAAGGTGGTTGAAGTTCAAGATGAGCAGATGGGAGCTTGTGCTCATGAGGTTCAAGCAGCTCCAACTAGTAGGGCAAAAAAGTCAGCGTCCAAACCTCCTCCGACCAAATGATCACGAATAGATAAGGGTAAGTAACATGTGGTCGTAAAGCGAAGAGTTGAGCCACAGGCCATGACACAGCTTGAAGACGGGTTAGGAGGGGTACACTTCGACGCCGTTCTTAATAACTTGCTCGCAATCTTGGAGAGCTCTGCTAAGGCTCTGGACAAAGAGGGCTTGAGAGGTGATACGTTGTTTGGCTACATAACTCACCACGAGTTACTGGTAATCTACAATACCTTTGTTTTTTTTACTTTCTTACTTGATTTAAATACTAATTTGTTGCATTTTAGGCCGTTATAGGGACGATGAAACAAATACAAGAAATCCACACTTTTGAGGATGAAAAGAAGGAATTCAAGAGCAAGAAGAAAAAGTTGAAGGACGAGCTCTCGTTCATGAGTATGAAGACAGAACACCTTCTTCTGACCAAGCTGAGGAATGTTGAGGAAACTAAAAGAGAAGTTGGGGACGCTCTGACTCTCGAGGAGAACACTTATGCAACTGCAAGGACAAACTTCACCATCAAGCTCCTCAAAAGTGAAGAGAAATTTATTAAGGCAAAGAGCGAGTTGGAGAAGGCCGTGCAGCGAGCTGAGGTTACTGAGAAAAGAGTGAATGAGGTTAAGAGGGAGGTCACTCTTGCAAAGGAGGAGGTCACCAAAGTTAAGAAAGAAGCTAAGGTGTGGGTCACCAAAGCTAGGAAGAAGGCAGAATTAGAGGTCTCGAGCAGTTTCCTTTACACTTTTTGGGAAGTTCATCCCGAACTGGACTTCTCGTTCTTTGGTGAAGAGGTGGTCATAGAGGTGGAGAAGTACAAGGAGTAGGCCGCCTAATCCTTTACTATTCCAAATGTAACTTCTCTGAATACTGAGCTCCAAGGTGCAACCTTTCAAAATGAGACAACTCAGGTTAATGCCTCCAGAACTAACCTCAGATGATGCAACTCCCAGAGAATTAGCGCCCGAAGGCTAGGGCTTTGAGTAGGTTGCTTGCCGAATTGAATCTTTTTCTTTTTCTTTGAAACTTTTTGTATTTCATTCACCTTACTTTGTGAGGTCATTTGTAATGAATATTTGGACCTTATTTTGAAGTTATTATTGTTAAGCTAATTCATCTCATTGCGGGGTTTATTTTGAATATATTTACGTCAATTTGTCTTGTGCTTTTGTTCTACTTTCTTTTTTTTTCTAAGTCTTTAAATTTCCTACGAACTGAGAAACAAAGTGATCAATATATAAATGTATAAATTAGTGATAATAAAACCTGGTAAGAGCTTAAGAGGTCACTGATCTTGATGTAGAAATAGTTTTTGCCTTGTTGATTGAGCTTTCGAATGTCACCGTAGCTCGCAAATCATAGTTGAATTCAAAAAAATTTAAGTTAAGCTATATCCAGTAGGTTGAAACTTCAACAAATATCACATAATGTGGAGGTCAGAACCTCAATAAATGTAACATGATATCAAACTATGTTCAATAGGTTGGAATCTCAGCTAACATAATATAATGGCAAGCTATCCAGTAGGTCGAAATCTAAGCAAATATTAAATAATATAAAGGTTGAACCTTAGCGAAAATTGAATAATGTGGAGGTTGGAACCTTAGTAAATATTAAATAATATAGAGATCAAAACCTCAGCAAATGCAGTATAACATGGAGGTCGGAACCTTAACAAATATAGAATAAAGTGGAGGTCGAAACCTCTGCAAACATTGAATAATGTGGAGGTCGAAACCTCAGTAAATGTAGCATAATATGAGGTCGGAACCTCAACAAATAGAATAATATGGAGGTCAGAACCTCAACAAATATTAAATAATGTAGAGGTTGGAACCTCCGCAAATGTAGCATAACATAAAGGTCGAAATGTAGAATCCAGAATTTTATTTTCTTAGGAGAAATAGTGTTTTCTAGATAAATAGTATTTTCGGACGAATAATATTTCTAGATGAATAGTAATTTTATGTGAATAGTGATTTCTTGAAAATAAAAAATTTTCTCAAGTTTCATGAGAATTTTTTCAGTGAATAGTATTTTTTGGGTGAATAGTATTTCTATATGAATAGTGATTTTCATAAAATTGACCCCGGACATCATAAACCCCGGAATAGGAATTAGAGTTATTAGAAACTGAAACGAAGTAAAAATGAGTCCGTTTAAGTGGATTTTAAGGGTTTCAAATATTTATCTATAAAAATACCCTCATTGGAAACGTTGTGAATTTTAGTGAGTTTATAACTAATTGATATATATATTTTTTTAAGCATGGAATTGAAAGTTAAGACACTCAATTAGAGTATTACATGATCAATTTGATGATAGAATGATCATGGAATATTTGTGGAATTTATTAGTGTTAAATGAGGATTAAATTTTAAATTTAATGAATTATTAAAGTATTGCATGAAAGGATAAGTGTCAAACAAGCACAATCCATGTGAAATTGAATGAACCAATACTTTAGAGACACATTTAAGTAAAAAAGAAGTGTAATTAGTTAAATTGAAACTAATTTGGAGTGATTTGGTTGGTGGATTAATTAGATAGAATTGTTTAACCAATCAAATGAATTAATTTATAACTAATGACATTGGTGTGATTTTAAAGGCATTCCAAGGGCAATTTAGACTTTTCTAGGGTCAAGTTTATAAAGTGAAGTGTGAGATTAGTGAAGCAAGAGATCCATTCAGCTAAAACAAAGAGCAGACGTGAAGAAAAAAGCAGAACCGTGACAAGCTGAAATCGAGAGGAAGAAAAAAAAATCTGCAGCCGTGAAGGAAGAAGAAATTTGGCCGTGAAAGAAGAAGGAGAAGAAGAAGAGGAAGACCCCAAGGTGCTCATCCATCCTTCTCTCTCTAGTCTATCAAGATATTTCAAGAAAACAAAGTGAAGAGATTGAAGGTTAGTGAGTTGATTTATGAACTAGTTGATGGGTTTTTATGGATTGTTGATTTAATGAGTTATTTGATGGATTTTATGGGTTGAAGGGAGTAGATTACCAACAATTTGATCTTGGAAGGGAAGGAAAACATCAACGAGTTTGGGTCAAGCTATTTTAGTAAGGTGAGTTAGGGTTTGATATATTAAATTATGAAATTAAATTGAATTGGTATTTTGAGACTTTGGTTGATCTTTTGATGATGGTTTGATGCTTTTGAGTGTGATTGTTGAGTTGGAAATGAAGAGAATAGCTTGGGTATGACATGTACTAGTATGTAATTAAGTTGAAAAAGATTAGGTAATTGGATGTATTTAAGTGTTTGAATAAGTTTATAGATGATATTAGATTAATTTGAGATGAATTTTGAAAAGAAAAATCAAGTGAATGAATTGTTAGACAAGTATACTAGTGTGTGGACCACTTGTGTTTTTGCATGTGTTTCTATTGATTTTAATGTTGGAATGAGTTGTATGATGTTTTGGATTGAAAATGAATTGATTGGTATCAAAGAAGTGGAAGAATAATGAAATTGGAAAGTTTGGGTGATTATGTTGGTTAAGGTTTAGAATGAGTGTAAATTTGTTATCCAATCTTTTTAATGTGTTTAGATGATTGTTATATGGTGTTTAAGTGCTTTGGTGCTAAAGAAATTAATTGAAATGGATGTGAGAGTATTAGTTGGAAATTTGATGGAGTTGTGAAATTATTGAAGTAAATATGTTGAATGGTAAATTAAGTAATTAGTTAGTATTTATTATGTTGAAGATTTATGTGAGTGAATGGTTGAATTCTTGAATAAGTTTTTAAATGTGAAGTTGATGGTGGAATGTAATTATAGGATTTGGAAGCAAAATCATCAAAAAGGGAGGTTCGGAAGAAGTGGTATTAGTGGTGAAGTAAATTTGTGAGTGGTTTTATTTTATTGAGTTATTTTAATGAAATGTTATTGACATTATTATAAGCTATTAAGTTTAATTAAATTCTATCATATTTTTAAGTTTTATTATACATGTATATTTCATGAATTTATATTGTAATTGTATTTATTTTTAAGCAAAGTAAATTAGTAAACTTTTGATATATACATACATACATGAAATTAAGTTGATAAGATATTTTGAAAGTATTTTCAATTATAAAATTGATATTAAAAAAGAAAGTTACAAACATATGGAAGAATTTTAAATGCCTTTAATTTACCCTAATCCCCAGTATACCCGACCGTAGTACCATTGTGTATATGGCAAAATGGTTGGGATAGTTACTAGGTTGGGGGGTTGAGTATGAGTTTGTGAGTCGCCCTCTGCACACATATGGTAGTGTAGATCTGCCTGATGTTGAGAGGGGAATCGCGACTCCAAGAGTTTTCCACATCTGTGACTACACATGGTAGCATTCCCGAGCTCTAGTGACGATGAGAAATTCCGTCACAATAAGGCTAAGCTTCCCTGGGTTGCCTTTGGTGAGATTAAAGAGAAAAACACGTCAATAGACGTGAAGTTTATTAAATTAGAAATTTATTTCCAGTTTCAAGAAATAAAAAAGAAGTTTATAAGAATTAATTAGTTTCGTAATTTTAATAAAGTTATAAGAAAATTATTAGTTTATAAATTATTTCGGGAGGACATATATATATTTAAGCAAAGGAAATTTTAATTAAAAGTTATCTGCTCACTGAGTTTTATACTCTCCATTATTTCTATGTATTTTTGAAAAATCCTCCCTAAATGCAGGTATGAGCTGTCAATCAGAAAAGGCTCCATCGAACGCATAGGTGACCTGACGCAAAGATAATCACTGCATATGTTTATATTTGAAAGTGTAAGTCATGCATTACATGCAAATTTTGATGACTATATTTGTAAATTATCTTTTAGGTTGTATATAGTATTTTGTGTTAATAAAATTAACTTTTCGGGTGAATGAAATTTATACTTTTGTGTTTAATGAAAATGAATTGTAATATGTTTTTGATTTTATAAATATATTTGTGGTTGGATTGTGAAAAATGATTTGAAGGCCTGAGGCCTAGTAGTGGAGAACTATTTGCCATAGAAGTGTTAAATTTTGAAATTTGCAGGGTGGTATATTCGAAAAACAACCGTTACGCTGCCCAAATTTTTATAAATCCGTTTTATAAATGTTTAAAATAAAAAGAAATTTTTTTTTTTCCATGTTTTCTGCTCTAAATGAAAATTTAGAAAAGTTTTAAAAAGTAAGCGGCATAGCTTAACGGAAACTTTTTTGTTGGATCAAATATACGCTGGAGGACTACCGTGAGACGGCCGATAGGCCTAGTAAGGAGGGGGCCTGTCACGAAACCTCAACAAATATAACATAATGTAGAGGTTAGAATTTAAACAAATATTGAATAATGTAGAGGTCGGAACCTCAGCAAATGTAGCATAATATGATGTCAGAATCTCAGTAAATATAGTATAATATAGAGGTCGGAAGCTCAGCAAATATAGCATAATGTGGAGGTTGAAACCTCAGCAAATATTGAATAATATGGAGGTTAGAAAGGTCGGAACCTTAGCAAATATTGAACAATGTGGAGGTTGGAACCTCAGCAAATACTGAATAATGTGGAGGTCAGAACGTGAGCAAATATTGAATAATGTAGAGGTCGAAACCTCAGTAAATATTGAATGATATGGAGGTCGGAACCTCAGCAAATATTGAATCATGTGGAGGTTGGAACCTCAGCAAATGTAGCATAACGTGGAGGTCAGAACCTCAATAAATATAGGATAATGTGGAGGTTGGAATCTCAGTAAATATTGAATAATGCAAAGGTTAGAACCTCATCAAAATTGAATAATATGGAGGTTGGAACCTTGGCAAATATAGCATAATATGGAGGTTGGAACCTCAACAAATATTGAATAGTTTAGAGGTTAGAACCTCAGCAAGTATTGAATAATGTGGAGGTCAGAACCTCAGCAAATGTAGCATAATATAGAGGTCGGAATCTCAGCAAATATTGAATAATATAGAGGTCAAAACCTTAGCAAATATTGAATAATATGGAGGTCGGAACCTCAACAAATGTTGAATAATGTGGAGGTCAGAACCTCAGTAAATGTAACTTGACTGCTAAACTTTTGCTAAAGAGAAACTTGGTGGAGAAGTCGCTTTTCATTTTTATGCTTAGCATTTAATAAAGGAATCGGTAAAGCAATATGAGAAATTTCGAGCTTTTATTGATTGAATTATAAGTTGGAGGTATATACTTAAAAAATTATTGAAAGTATGGGCGAAGGTGCTCAGTATTCTAAGCTCGAGGGACTTCAGCTTAATCCATATTAGTTAGGTGATATACTCCATTTCTCGGGTTTTTCTTGATAATGTAAGGACATTCCCAATTCGGACCCAATGACTTATCACTTGCCTCGTGAGCTCTAGGTAGGATAAAGCATAGTACGAGATCAGCAACGTTGTAGTGCCAGATTCTGACCCTTCTATTGTAGTACCTTGTGACCCTTTGCTGATAAACAACTACATTCAAACGAGCTGTTTCTCTTGCCTCTTCAAGAAGGTAAAGGTTTGTAGCTAGTAGTTAGTTGTTATTTTCTAGAGTGAAGGTTGCTCTACACTCCAAGGTCATTTCTAATTCTGCCAGGATCATGGCCTCGGATCCGTAAACCAGCGAGAAGAGAGTTTCACTAGTAGTGTTATGAGTTGTGGTTCTGTAGGCCCATAGTACTTTTTGTGGCTCATCAACCCATGCTTATTTCTTTGCTTCCAGCTTTGTTTTCAAGATTTGCTTTATTATTTTATTCATAGTCTTGACCTAAACAATGGCCTGTGGGTGGTTTATGATTGAAAAGCTCTTGACGATCTTTAGCTCGTTGTAGAACTTGACGAACTGGTTGTTGTTGAACTAAGTCCCATTAACTGTTACGATCTGTTGAGGAACCCCGAATCTGCAAATAATATTATTTCATACAAACTTTTCTATCTTTGTAGTGGAGATTTTTGCTAGCTTATTGGCTTCAACCCACTTGGTAAAGTAGTCCATTGCAACCACAATGTGCTTGCACTTCCCATGAGCTATTGGTAGAGGCCCAATTAGGTCCATCTCCTAAATTGCAAAGGGCCATAGACTCACCATTTGTTAAAGATAAGCTGGTGGAGCTAACAGAGCCTTGGTTAAATTTTGGCACTTATCACATCTCTTGACTAAGTTGATGACATCTTGCTTCATAGTGGGCTAGTAGAATTCTTACCAAAGCACTTTTTAAGCTAAAGATAGCTACTCAGCTTGATTTCCACAATGGCTAGCATGTATCTGTTTTAGTACAGTCTCACAGTCATGGTTATCGATGCATCTCAAGAGTAGAGTTGAGAATCTTCTCTTGTATAGCATATCATCGTAAATGCAATATTGAGCTGTTTATCACTCAATAGCTTCCTACCTTATAAGTAGTTCAAAATTGGGTTCATCCATGAGTTTGGTTAGACAACTATGACCATAATTGAGTCCATCTTTTTTGTGCGTAGGGCTGGTAAGAACTGTACTGGGATAGCTCTCAGAAAGTCTGTATCTCGGATAGTTACTAGGTGAGCTAGTGCATCTGCATGCGAGTTTTGAGCTCGCGAGATCTGGTTCACTTTAAACTTTTAGAAAATGCCTAGTAGCTTATGAACCTTCTAAAGGTAAATAGCTATCTTAAACCCCTTGGTCTAATATTTCCCTTGGATGTGGCAGACCACGAGCTGAGAGTCGTTGAAAATCCTTAATTTCTTAGCTCACATCTCTTTAACTAGGCGTAGACCTACGAGTAGTATCTCATACTCAGCTTCGTTATTGGTGGCTTAAAAACCAAACCTTAATGCATAAAGAATCTTGTGCCTTTCGAGACTGATTAGTAACACTCCAACCTTAGCTTTTTGTTCGCTGGATGATCTATCCACATATAGCTCCCAAGTTAAGTCTTTAGAAGATTTAGCCCCCTCTTCTGTAGGTTTTATAAACTTCGTGATGAAGTCTGCTAGAGCTTGGACTTTGATTGCTAATCTCAGCTTGAACTCAATGTCGAACTGTGCCAACTCTACTACCCACTTAAGTAATCGGCTCGAACTGTTCAACTATTGGAGGATCTGCTTCAGTAGATATTGAGTGAAGACTTCAATTTTGTGGGCTTGGAAAGATGGATGCAACTTTCTCGACGCGACTATCAGACAATAGGCAAGTTTCTTTATTTGGCAAATACTTAGTTTCGCCATCGAGCAGCCTCTTACTCACATAGTACATGGGACGTTGTGTCCTTTTCTCTTCTCATACCAAGGCTACACTTAAGGTATGCTGAGATATCCCTAAGTATAAGATGAGTTTCTCTCCTTATTTTGGCTTGGATAAGAGTGGAGTTCAGCCTATGTAGTCATTTAGCTGTTGAAATGCCACCTCATATTGCTAAGTCCATTCAAAGTTTTTTGTCTTTTTCAGTATATCAACAAAGGGAATGCATTTATCAGTGGCCTTCGAGATAAATTAGTTGAGAGCTGCGACTTAACCATTGAGGCTTTGCACATCCTTAACCCGAGTAGGAGACTTCATGTCAATTAGCACCCTAATCTTTTCGGAATTAGCTTCAGTCTCTCTGTTGTTCACTATAAAGCCAAGAAATTTCTTGGAGGCTACCTCAAATGTACACTTGAGTGGGTTCAACTTCATCTGGTAGTTTTTAGTATTTGAAACATTTCCTCCAGGTTGCGTATATGGTTAGCCATTTGTTTGGAATTTAGCAGTATGTCATCCATGTATACCTCCATTGTTTTCTCGATTTGTTCCTCAAATATCATATTGATTAGGCGCTGATAGGTTTTCCTTACATTGTTCAGTTTAAAGGGCATTGCTTTATAGTAGTACAGGCCATGATCTATGATGAATGAGGTGTGCTCTTCGTCTTTTAGGCTCATAGGTATTTGGTTATAGCTCAATTAGGCATCCATGAAGCTTATGAATTGATGATCAGCTATTACATCTATGAGCTGGTCAATTCTGGGTAGGGGAAAGCTATCTTTTAGGCAAACTTTATTTAAGTCCGTGAAGTCAATGCATGTTCTCTACTTCTCATTTTTCTTCTTCACGAGCACAGGATTGGCGACTCAGGTTGGATAGTAGGGTTCGCGGATGAACTTGTTAACTAGCAATTTATCTACCTCCTCCTTCATAGCGACATAACATTCCACCATCATTGGCCTTCTCTTTTAGTGAATGGATTTGTGGTAAGGGTCGATATTTAGCTTATATGACACGACTTTGGGATCTATTCTCACCATGTCCTCATGGTTCCAAAAAAAAATGTCCAAATTTACTTTGTGGAAGTCAGCGAGCTGGGATCTCATCTCTAGAGTAAAATCTCATCCCAGCTTGAGACCTCTTTCAGTATCTACCTCGCTGACTTGGATATCCTCGAGCTCTTCCACAGGCCTAGTTGTTTTTTCGCGTTCACCTCACATGGGTTGAGGTCGTGACTTACCTTTTTCTCATTCATAACTCATGGCTTACCTTATGAAATCACATTTACCTTCTTTCCTCTGACCCCCATCTTGATCGTGTCTTCGTAGCAGTGTCGAGCTAGGTGCTACTCGCCTTGTACACAACCTATCCTATTAGGAGTTAAAAATTTGACTGTAAGGGTCTTAGTGGAGGTGATCATCTCTAGGTTGTTTATCGTGGGTCTTCCTAGAATCATATTATATGCTGAGGGATAATCAATTATTAAAAATTCTGTTAGCATAGTGGCTTGTCGACCTGAATCCCTGAGTATAAGCGGTAGCCTAATCTGGCCTATTAGACTGATGGCGTCTTCGATGAAGTCGTAAAGATGTTCTGGGGAAGGCCTGAGCTGTTCTACTCCCAGTTCCATCTGGTCGTAACACCCCATGTATATAATATTCACCGAGCTCCCGATGTCAATCATGATTTGTTGCACCTCGTTGTTACTATTCTTTGCTCAAATGACGAATGCATCATTGTGGGGCCAACATACACCTCTGGTATCCTCGGTGAAAACAATGTCATCCGAGACTGTTTGTACCTTCTTCGCAGGTCTTTTTAGCCTATTATGACCTATTAGTAGGATATGATTTACTTCTCGTACGTAACGTTTATGTGACTTATTGGATATACCTGCGATGTGATGGCCACCATGTATAGTGAAAATGGTCCTCATCGCGGGTTCATGTTCTTGTTTAGGAGCTCGCTGGGGCTGCTACTGTGTTGACTATGGTGGTTATTGAGATCGTTGCTGTTAAGGTCGCGGGTTCGTTGGTTACACCACATAATCTCTTAAGCGATCTCTCTTGATTAGATCCTCAATGGTATCCTTTAACGCCCGACGTTCTGAAGTGTTGTGTCCAACCTCATTATGATAGACATAAAACTTGTTCTTGTTTCTGAGGTTAATAGGAGACCTCATAGGATTGGGCTTCTTGAAGTCCTTTCTATCTTGCTTCCTTGCAAAGATCCTATCCTGTGTATCCGACAGGATGTTGTAGGTATTATGGCAACCTTGACACTGAGATCGTTCATTTCTGGGCTAAATCCTGGCTTCCTTAGCGACCTAACTGTTTAAGCTGTTATTTCGACCTTCACTTTCGTTCCCACTATTATTTCTTTTCTTTGGTTGGTTGTCAAAACAAATGAGTTTGGGAATGTTGTGAGGCATAAAGCTAGACTAGTGGCTTAAAGATACATATAAGTAGAGGGAATTGATTTTGAAGAAACCTTTACTCCTACAGCTAGGTGAAAATCCATAAGACTGTTACTTGTATTTGCTTGCATAGTTGGCTTTAAACTTTTTCAAATAGATGTCAAAACAACCTTTTTAAATGGACTTTTAAATGAGGAGACCTATGTAGCCTCTTAAACCAAGTTAGCGGAGCATCTCCTAGGATGGTTGGGAAAACACAACATTTGACAAATGCATTATCCGTTTGGAGATCCATTTGGACATTGAACGCATCCAGGTGATCATGAAGGTCGCTATCTCTATTGTACTATGGAATATTGGAGACTTCAAATTTGAGAGAAAGAGGCTGTATCTCGATCTCCCTAGTGAAAGTGGTTATCCTCTCATATTGATTACACTGGTTTGAGGTATCGGAGCGTGTCTTAAGTTGCTAAACCCTTTAAAGGAGCTCTTCTATTCTTGGGTCCTAAGGCCTTTGTCCTCTCATATGTCCGTGACCTAAAGAGTGGCGATCTGATATGTATTCATGACTATCCCTTCATGAACTGCCAACTTGGTACGACTTTGCACGTCGTTGATTGTCTACTTCATCCCTTTCATACCAAGATGTGGCCCGAACTTGATCGTAGCCAACCTTCACGTGGTGGTTCCCATCCTGGCTCACCCTTACTCTTAAGCTCGTAGGACGTGGAACTTCTTTCTCTTTGCAAGCTTGGCGACCTTTAGCTCTGGAACATGAGTTGGAGGAACTTTCAGGTGCTAGCACTTCCTCTTGTTGCTGTTAGTAAACTTCTCTTGGAGCACCAGCCTCAAGTCTGGGTGCTTTTTGTGCTTAGGCCTATGCTAGCACCCTTACTGTATCTGCAAATTAATGCACTCTGTTTTCCAATGCCTTTTGTCGCTTGTGCCACACCTATAGCCCCTCGGCTATACAGACCATCAGTGTTGGCTAGCGAGGGGCTAATAAAGGCATTCCTATGGTAGTGCCGCTTATGGGGACATGAGACGCGCCTACCATGGGCACAGTTAAATCCTCCATCGACTGGTTGTCACGCTGTTGCTAATCCATCTGCTTTTTTGGTTTATCAGTCATTGAGTCAGAACTTCTAGTGGTTCTTTCTCTTATCATGACAATTAAAATTTCAAAAGATTACAGTCTTAGCCCTACTTCTAACGCTAAAAATGTCGACGTCTGAATTCAATCGACTCAAGTTCTTGACTCAATACTATAAATTAAGCAAAACAAGAACAGAGATAAAAGAAAGAGAAAAGGAAGAACAATGAATGCAAAAAGATTTTTATGTGTTTCGGCCCAAAAAGATGCCTACGTCCATGACTATTTATCTAGTTATTTTGGCAGAGTAATAGTATATTATTAATTCTCTGTCGTTACAATGAATTTTCAACCTCTATTTATAATGTGTGTGTGTGTGTGTGTGTGTGTGTGTGTGTTACAATTTGAGTACAAATAGAATAGGAAAGATTTTTATATTAATTACACTTCTAAAACCAGTGTTCACCATTTTAGGGATAGATTCCACCGACATAGAAGTTTGGTTTTACTTCCAATTCTGGTAATTAACTCTTCTTGAATTTAGACTGTTGCTTTTTTGAAAAAATTATTTTAATGAGCACTTTGAGCTACGAGCTGGACCTCACAATGGACAACCTAGAGCAAAGCATAAGGCAGTCTTAACCATGGTTGACTAATAACCTACGAACTGTATTAGTGAACTGAGAGCTCGATTCTGCGAGCTGGAGATTGATGAACTAGGTTTTTGTCTATTGGGTCAATTAATTGAATTAGTTTGTTGGGTTTTTATCAGCCCATTTATGTAGTCTAAATATACCCACAGCACTTACTACCTCTTTGTCCTATGCATCAATAATGAGTCGATATTTACACTGGTAAAAATTACATGCACACCTCAACTTAGTTATTTTTTAAAAATTTCAGTATTATTCTTAAATAAGAATATTTAAAGGATTAAGGTAATTAAAATTATATATCATATTAATGCAATATTTAATATGGTTTTATCACAATATTAACTATTTATTAATTAAAAAACTTAAATAGTGATGATTTAAAATTTAATATTTAAAACTATTACAATTTTGTTTTAAAAAAGAAAATCATATGTTTAATTATAAATAAATTAAAAGTAAAAATTTAAGAAGATCCACTAAGAAGAGCTCATCCAAGCTTTTCATTTTATTCTTATTTTAAACATCTTTTTATTCTCACTAGAGCTCAATTGATTTTTTTTCTTTTATATTAGGTGGGATAGTGCTTTAAATCAATTACTTGACTACTCGAAAGTGTATTATGGGGCTCTCCTTGATGTTTACATCGAAATTGAGAATATATGGTCCATGAAGGAAAATTTAACTGCCTTAACTATGCAAAAGAACCCTTTTCATTTTAATGGTCGAATTGTATGTGTCACTGAAACTTCAATTAGAGATTAGCTAGCAATCTTCAATAATCCTGCTATTCAATAAATTTAATTTATAATTACAATTTTATTAAAATTGTTAGTGAAAGGATTTAACTTATCTTTTGTAAGTTCTCACATGAAGAGTTTGGTTAGAGCTTACTTTTCGGAAGCTTAATGGCGTGATAAAAAACATGTACCCACAATGGAGGAATACATGGCTGTTTCTTTGCCTAGCTGTGGCTTCTCAGTGTTAGCAACCATATCTTTTGTAGGTAAGGGAGATACTGCAGCCCAAGAAGCCTTTGAATGCATACTTAAAAAACCTAAAATTGTCAAGGTCTCTTCAATAATTTGCAGACTCATGGATGACATAGTTTCCACCAGGTACTGCTCTAAATTAATTAATTGATATCCTTCATTGATAAAGATTATTTTTCATAACTGAAACATGTTTTTAATTTCTATCCAATGTGTACTATAATTATATATATATATATATATTAAAATTATAGTACACAATGTGATTTGAAACACTATTAAATTATTAAATTATAGCACGCACACACACAATGATTAATTTATAGTATATAATGTGGTTAAAGACATACACACTATAATTTAATTATTAAATTATAGTACATAATGTGGTTAAAGTGAACGCACACGTGCACACACAATTATTAACTTGCAGCACATAATGTGATTATAGACACACACTATTTAATTATTAAATTAAAGCACATGCGCCTACACTCAATTATTAAATTGTGGTATATAATGTGGTTAGAGACACACTATTTAATTATTAAATCATAGCATGTGAGACATACACTATTTGATTATCAAATTATAGCCCACAGACATAGCACGTGCACACATAATATGGTTAGAGTGAACACACACACACTCAATTATTAAGTTATAGTATACAATTATTAAGTTAAAGTGAACACACACACAATTATTAAGTTACAGTACATAATAGGGTTAGAGTGAACACGCACACAATTATTAAGTTACAGTACATAATGTGGTTAGAGTGAACATAAACACAAACACATACACATACACACACAAAGAATTATTAAATTATAGTACATGATGTGGTTAGAGTGAGCACACATGGACACACACACTATATACACACAACCACACTTAATTATTAATTTATAGCATATAATGTGGTTAGAGTGAACACACACAGACACACAAATATATATATATATATATATATATATATATATATAAGAGAAACTTCATTGTAGTCACTAAGGTTTTAAAAAATATCATGTTTTTAAAGTTCTTTTAGAAACAGTTTTTTTTATCCATAATTTTTTTAAAACTCTCCATAAAGTCAAACCATTAGCCAACTGATGGCCAACTATTACTTTAACCAATTTAAATTATAATTTAATAACTTAAATTCATAAGCATTTTAAGTAATTTGACTTGTAAATTTATAATTTTATGAGGGTAATTCGGTAATTTATGTGCCGCTAACAACCATCGAAGACAAAAACATTTTTAACCCATTATGTTAATATTAACTGTTAGTTGACTGACGGTTTAGATATTTTTAAAAAGTTTTACAAAATTAGAGATGAAAATAGCTATTTCCTAAAGAGTTTTAGAAACATGATATTTTTCGAAACTTTAGAGACTAAAATAAAGTTTTTCTATTTATATGTATGTATGCATGAGAGAGAGAGAGAGAGAGAGAGAGATTTGAAATAAAATAAGTTGAAAAAACTTATAAAATTTGGTGTGAAAAATTTAAAAAAAAAATGAAAACGAAAAAGAAGATCTCCATTAGATCCAAATGGAGATGCACTGATGCTATTAACCATGGGGGCCTATTGCTTGGTCTCCATTGATTGTTGATGAAGATATTACAATGATAGGTCTCCATTGATCTCCATCAATAATCGATGGAGACCAATCAATAGGTATTTAGCATCAACAGTAGAGACCCATTACTGTGTTTCCATTGATCATCGATAAAGATCCAATTGGACTTTATCAAATATCGATTTGTCAAGAAAATCCAATTTTGATCTTCACCATTGTTTTCTTCTTTTTTTTTTTTTTTTCTCAAATTGTCTAATTTCTATTTTTCTTTTTAAAATGGTTAATTGCCATGTGTCATCAATCTAGTGGTCTATGCTTTTTTAAAGGACATTTGTCATATTTTTAAATGTTATGTATTATAAGGTTCACTTATTTTTGGAATTTTTTTTTATTAAAGAGGTATTACATATATTGTGTAACTTACCAGATACTCGTGATCAGAGTCTCTGAGGTGTGATTTGAATCTGGACTCCCAAAATTGAGAGAAAAGGCTCACATCACATGAAAAAATTACCCTTATCTTCAGAGTCTAGGGTGCACATCAAACCGTAGACATGTAACTGATAGGCTACACTCCATGGGTTGGGGTGCCACTGTAGCCACCAACTATGTATATTTTTTGAAACTCTTATGTTTGACAAATAAGGAGACCAGATTGAACTATTATTGATGTTTTAAAAATACCGGTAGTTCAAAATAAAATGATAAGTTGAAAAAAAAATAACATTTTTAGAAAAAGTTAGAACCTAAATTGAAGTTTTCTCTAAAAATCTAGAAAGTGATATGCAACTTCAAATTGGGAATATTACGTCAAACTTATTATATACTTTTTTTTTTCTCCTTTAAATTTTGAGGGCTTAAGAGTGAGAGAAACAAAATAAAAGAAGTAAATAATCAATTAATGAAGATCATTATAAACAAAAATTGTGCCTTGTGAGAAACCATGTCATCCATGAGTCTACAAATAACTAAAGAAGCTTGAACCATCTTGCATTGCTAGTTAGGTCGGCTCAATGCTTAAGCAAGTGAGGCAATTGCCAAAGTCATTATTTGCCTAGTTTCATTTTATTAAGGCCTCATTTTTGTTTCTTAAAAGTTTATTATATTACAATATATTTAATCACAACAATTAATAACATAAACATATTTTCTTGTGTAGAAAAAATCTTGAAATATATATATTTTTCTATATTGATTGTTTAAAGTTAATTTAAGAATTATTTTTTTGCAAAAGTCTAAAAAATTAAAACATAAATTTTGATTAGTTTAGATTCTTTTTCATTATATAAAAAAAGATTAAATTACAAAAACAACATTTTTATTACAAATAATAGTAAGTAAATAGTTGATACAAGATGATCTAAGTTCACATTTTCACCTAAAGGCGTAAAATAGCGTTAACCCGACGTTGATTTCTAAACAACCAATAAAATGCCTCTTTGATTACAACGTACCATTAGGCATTATTATATTCCTCCATTGTTGGTTCGTGTAGCTCGTGATACTATTCTGCTTCCGAGAATGATTTCTAACTATATTCTAAACCAAATTAAAATCAAAATTAAAAGCAAAGTCATTTGTTATTACATATATGGGAAATTCTAAAAATCTCCATATAATGTCAGGAAATAACACTCATTTTTATTGTTTGAAAATAGATCAAAAACCTCTCTAATCTTTTCAAAAATATCAAAACATCCCTCAAAACGTTAAAATACAAGCTTATCCTTGGATTTTAAAAAAAGAAAAAAAGGTTGGAGATTGTCAACGTTCAGAATCGATCGACGTGGAAATCTAAAGGCCCAAACTGTGATGGTTGTAATAGATAGTGTTTAATATAGTTTAAGGTAAGCAAATGACAATAAATGAGATTAAATGTTGGTTAAGGTAGATGAACAATAAAGAAGAAAAGGTTAATAATAAAATAAGAGAGGGAGAAGAATGCAGAGACAGGGATTTTTACGTGGTTCGGTGAGTACGCCTACGTCCACGATTCACTCTGGATTAATTTTTGCAGAGTGACGGTAATACTAGTATTCAAGCTTGTTTTTGCAATGAAAATCTCCCCTATTTATAGAGGAGGAGAGATATAATTGAGTGATTTATATGTTACAGATCGTGATTATTCTCAACTAATTTGATATAAGTTATACTGTATTTATTGCTACAACAATGATTATTCTTTATATGTCCACTCCTGTATTAAATGCTTTAAGAAAAGTTTTTTCTTTATTAAATGAATAGCCGTCTCATTAAATGCTTCTCGGGAGCTGTTGAGGTGGTGTCGACGTAAGATCAGGGGATTAGGTTGACCCGGTATCTGGCTTCCCAAGGTGCTTATCGGGCGGGAGCTCATGGACCTGGTTACTTACACGAGTCGAAGAGATGTTGAGGCGGACTCTGACGTAAGCACGGGCTGGAAGCGTGTTAAGATAGACTTGGCATGGCGCGAGCTCAAGAGTCCTACGAGCTCGTCACAGCTACTCGAAGGCTGGGCTTCTTGGGTTTCTCGGTACTGTACTCGTCTTTTGGGCTTTAACGGTCCTTTTATCTATGTCAAGAAAACGGATAAAACAGAGATCAAAGTCAAAAAAAAAAAGAAGGAAAAAAAAAAAATAATAACTATCATATTTTTTATGAAATCTTGCATGGTACTAATCAAACAAGTCTCAGTTCTTTGATGCTATCTAAAAAAGGAACTCTTATAGACAATATGACGCTGACTGTTAGCTTCTGTAAATATAGATTATGAACTACATGAATATAATTAATATTCATGTTTTATACTTCTTCACGATTGCAGCCCTCTTGCAGACCAGCTCGCCTCATTGTTCCAGCTCCGACTACTGCCTTTTTCCTTGTATAAGGTAATATATATATATAGTTCTGTCATGCTCTTGGCATACATTGTATAAGGTAATTTCTTTATTCATGTTTTTATAATGTCCTAATCAATCTCAAATTTTTAGATGTCTTGTGTGGAAGGATTAAATTAAGAAAGAAATTGTGAAGTGATTTGGACAAAGACAATTTCAAATTTCTTTGGACAAAGACAATTTTTAAGAGACTAACAAACTGTAATTAACATGATCTAGTGCATCTAATCTCTGGTCACTTATTTTTCTTACATCTAAAGAAGACAAAGGGTATGTGTGTCAAATGAGAATAAAGTGTGAAAGGAGAGAAAAACATGTTATATATAATTCTCTTCGTCTTGAGTATAGTTTTACTGCATGTGTTCCATACATTGCTGCCTTTTCAAAGCTACATTAAATTTTTTATGCCTATAAATACCTGAACAAGAACAAACCATGACTCACACGAGTCAAGCAAGCACAATAAGCTATTAATTAAACTACCCTCCAACAATGTCTCTTCAAGTTTCAGCACCTCGGCCCCAGATAACCAGCAGCGTCGCTCGGCAAATTTTCATCCTAGCATATGGGGGGATTATTCTCTCTCTTATGCTGGGGATGAATCCTTGGTAAAGATGCTCATTTTTTAAGTTATTAGTTTAGTTGACATAATCCATTTATATATTTCTATTGAAGGCACACTTTTCTAATTGTAAAGTACTACCTCAACTTAAAGTGATAATTAGATAGGTTTTATTTGTGATTACGTCATTTGATTAAAAAGAATCTCATTATTACCTATATTAATACTATTTTAAAATATCTTCAGGCGAAAATCTGTGAACAAAATTGTGTCCAAGTTTGACTCCAAAACGGATAATATTATATTTTATGTTAAAAAAGTCTTTACAAGGCAATCATGTCGATGGATGGCAATATTATATGCCCTTGCAATTTCTATATATTCTTGTCCAATCATTATTAATTTGCTCTATTTCTTCAATTTGGCTGTTCAGGAAGCTGATGTGAATGTTAACCTTCTGCAATTGAAGGAAGAAATCAAAAACATGCTAATGGCAGATGTCAAGCCTTCACAGAAATTGGACTTGATTGATGCCATCTATTGCTTAGGCATATCTTATCATTTCAAAACCGAGGTTGATGAAATCTTAGAAAAATACACAAAAACCACCATGTCTCTAGTCTCGAAGATGACAATGATGAGGACCTCCATTCCATTTCTCTTGAATTTCGTTTACTTAGGAAACATGGTCATAAAATGTGCAGTGGTATGCTCTTTTTTAATCTTAATAAGTCTTCCAAAAACTTGGTCTTTTATACCAAAAAATTTCAACTGCAAAATGAGCCTGATCATTTTGAATATAATGTGTTTGTGTTGAATCAATCAGATGTGTTCAACAAGTTCAAGGACAGCAAAGGAAACTTCAAGGACTCCCTTGTAACAGATGTTAAAGGAATGTTAAGCTTGTATGAAGCTACACATCTCAGGGTGCATGGAGAAGATATACTAGAGGAAGCCCTTGCTTTCACTACCAGACACCTTGAACCATTGACAACACAATTCAGTTCTTCACTTGCAGAGAAAGTTAACCGTGCCTTGAATAGACCAATTCGCAGGGGCTTACAAAGGCTAGAAGCAAGACATTACATGTCTGTTCATCAAGAAGATCCTTTGCACAAGAAGGCTCTACTGACCTTTGCAAGGCGAGATTTCAACAGACTACAAAAACAGCACCAGAAGGAACTCGGTGATATATCAAGGTTGGTACATATCTATGTGTACATATTTCAAGCTTGAAGCTTTACAATTTAATGGGTTCTTCTTGATTATGTCATTTAGGTGGTGGAAAAATTTAGACTTTTCAACTAAGCTGCCTTTCACAAGAGATAGAATCGTAGAGTGCTATGTCTGGACAATGGGCGTGTACTTTGAGCCAGAATATATTTTGGCTAGAAGGAAACTAACCAAAGTGATGGCCGTGACCTCTGTTATTGATGACATCTATGATGTTTATGGTACTATTGAGGAACTTGAGCTTTTTACCTCAGCAATTGAGAGGTAATTTTCATCCATTTCTCTACTTCTTAAATTTGTTACAATAATCAGATGCTCATGTTGGATTTTTGTTTTTTTTAGGTGGGATATCAGTGCCATAGATCAACTGCCTGAGTATATGAAATTGTGTTATAAGGCTCTTCTAGATGTTTACAAAGAAAATGAAAGGGATTTTGCCTCCGAAGGAAAACTATTCCACCTTGATTACGCGAAAGAAGCAGTGAGTTTCATCATTCAATGGTTTAATTATTAGATCTTTTATATATCTAACACAAAGTGATTGTGATTATAATCTCTTTTACGTTCAGACGAAGGAATTAGTTAGAAATTACTTCTTGGAAGCAAAATGGTGTCACCAACAACACGTGCCTACAATCGATGAATATATGCCTGTTGCATTGATTACCTGTGGCTACAAAATGTTGACAACCACTTCATTTGTGGGAATGGGAGATGTTGCAACCAAAGAAGCCTTTGAATGGTTGTTTAGCAACCCCAAGATTGTTCAAGCTTCCTCAGTTATCAATAGACTCATGGATGACATAGCTTCTCACGAGGTACTATTTTTGTTTTATAATGACATTTATTAATAGTTAACAAACAAGAGTTATGTGAATGTAAATATTCCCATTTCTTGCAAGTAAATTTATTTTCAAATCATTGTAAAAAGTTAGAATGGGTCAGCAACCCATGTTGACGTGAACAGCTAATAATGATATCACTTTTCAGTTTTCTTGAATTCTTCTTTTAACCTACATGTAATTATTATATATGCAGTTTGAACAAAAGAGAGGACATGTGGCTTCAAGTATTGAGTGTTACATGAAACAACATGGAGCAACAGAAAAGGAAGCATGTGACGAATTTCGCAAACAAGTTACAAATGCTTGGAAGGATATAAATGAGGAGTGCCTCCTACCAACTGCGGTGCCAATGTCTCTACTTACGCGAGTTCTTAATTTTGCTCGAGTTATGGATGTCCTCTACAAGGACGAAGATGGCTACACAGATGCTCAAGTATATATGAAGGATCTTGTTGCTTCTCTTCTCATCAATCCCGTGCCACATTGAGCATATATGGAAGCAATTAGTTCAAATTAAATTCTACAGATTGGATTGTAGAATTGATATATATATATATATATATATATATATATATATATATTCAAACGCTACAATAATTGAGTTTGTATTCTGAACTCAGGTCTATCAAATAAAGTAAAATATAAGTGTGTTTCTCTTCTATTCATAATAAAACATTTTTTTCTCTAATAAATCAAAGCATTCTTCATGATCTTTATTCTATAATAAAAATTTAGGTAAATCATTACACAATTAATCAATTTATGCTAATACAAATCTAATGTGTATCGATACAAATTAATTTTTTGAACTGATCAAATCAATGTAGACTTCATAATTGATTTCCTTTCTATGCTAAGAAGAAAATTATTATATATTAATCTCAATAATATTGTGATGATCGTATGAACATACATTCTTTTTATTTATTTATTTTTTCATCTAAATATGGAACACTAATACATTTTTTTTTAGTAAAGAATATTATGAAAATAGAAGTTCGCCACGGAATTATAACGGTTCCATGTTTAATCAAAATTATTTTATTATTATTATTATTTTATTATTATTATTATTATTATTTATGATTTCATGCTCACAAAGTGCTGTCCCAAAACTCAAATTGAGTTCATTCAAAACTTCATATATCAGTTCAAACTCTTACTCTCATTAGCAATTGCCTCAAGTACTCTCATGCTTTTGACCTTTGAGGATCATTAGGTGGAAGAGTACAAGCACCATCATTATTGGTGAAATCACCCATTATAAAAGGTAGTGTTCATTATGTCTAGTGGTGAATCCAGAAATTCATATTAAAGAAAACACTTTAAAATAACGATAATAACAATAAATTCATGTTATATGTGAAAACAATGTTATTTTGTTAATAAATCTCTCTAGATTATATTAATAAAAATTACATGCTTGAATTATGATTTGTACGGAACCCACATTAATAAGATTGTAAATTTTCATTATGTGTCATATTTACCCAATCCCTTGTTGTATAATATTTTGCGGTTATCACTTACAAATTAAATTTTCAGTGCCGAGGAATATTCCTTAACTTCAGTTTTTCATCTTTCTACTTCTTCTTGCAGTGAAGAATCTATTAGTCATTTGTTTTTGGTGTTAGTTTGCTAATGCTTTTGACATGTTTCTCCCGGCCAGTAAAGTTGATTGTGATGATCTCTGGGCCGCTATCAATACTAAGCCTTCCAAGCCTTCAGGTTTGGAATTTTCGATAGCTGGGTGTCTCTATTCGCTTCATTTCACATGGAAGAATGTCCTCAGGTTCGGACGTTCTTCCCTGTTATATTGCAGCAAGTAAAGCTACTCTTTTGCAGTTGTTTTCAAAATGGTCCCGGGTTTGTTTTTACTTCATCTGGTTTACATTGATAGGCTGAGTCGGATGGGTTTGGTAAAACCCGCACGTAAATTTTTTCTACACATGTGCCTGCGAAATTTTGCGGGTTCACACTCGGGTGCAAGACTTGCGGGTTCAGGTAACCCGCATGTCACCCTCAAACCCATATATATAAAAAACATTGTTCACTTAACTTTTCCATAAAAAAAAAAAAGGGTTTTGTTGAAAAATGACCTTATTTTGATGACCCAATCGAAAAACAACCCTTCTTTTTTTTATTCTCTGCAGCATGATCCTTTTTGGATCAAAATACCCTTAATAATGTAGCTAATTACCACTGACCCATAACTTTTCTCCCGTGACCCACCCCATTTCTCATTCATGGTAACTCTCTCCCTTTCAAACTTTTTTCTCTCATTCTCTCTCTAAAATTCCCTAACCCACCGACATTCTCATCCCTCCTCCACCCAGCCAACGTGGTGCTCTCACTGTCGACGATCGCAATCCCATGGCGGCGCCTAATAATCCCAAGTGGGCGCAAAAGACTGTAACTCTGCCTCCTCTTCGCTGAGGCTGCCATCTTATTACCCCCAAGGTCACCTCCACCTACACATAACCCTAATCCCATCTGTTTTTCTCTATCTTTTTTCATTTATGTGTGTGTTTATTTTTTTCTTGGGAATAAGATAATCAAGGAAATTGGACAAGACTTGTCGAAATTCAAATGCGGCCTTGCACATCTCTTTCGTGAGTACCCGTTCATGTACATGTATTATTGTTATTATTTGATGTATGTAATCTCTTTAATGTTGTAAATTGGAATGGGTGTGATTTGATGTTTCAGTTCAGCACACGAGTGCTTCTCTTACTATTAACGAGAATTACGACTCTGATGTTCGAGACGACACCGAGACTTTTCTCAACAAAATAGTTCCCGAGGTTGGTTTTTATGATTTACCCGCACCACTAGCGTTGTCATTGTGTAGTTTATGAGGTTATTTTTTGTTTTATTTTTCAAGGGAGATCTGCACCTTGGAAGCACTCCCTAGAAGGTTAGTTTTCGATTACTTTTTTCAATATCACCAACAACTTTAATTTATTCACAGATTACTGGAGCATGTCCAGTGCTCTTTTCATGGTGCGGATAACAGATATGACATCAATTTGATTGCTGGATTTTTATTTATATGGTAATGATTTGTTGGTGTAGGGTGTTGAAGTCTTACATTTTAGGAACAACTATTTAGCAATTTTTATTATTTAAGGAATAAGATAAGATTCGAAAGCAAGTTCATTTCCTCCTTTTTGGACCTATTATCTGTATTCTTTACTATCTTCTGTGAATCGTCCCAATTTTTTCTTGTCAAGTGTATATTGTGCAAGGCTGGAAAATTAATCTCCTTTTGAAATTCTTTTTAATCATGGGTATTCATGGTTTTTTTGGAGACTCCTACAATGGTTTGAAATCCTCATTTGAATCTAATTATGGGAAATTTAAGACAAGGGTTTTACTTACTTTTTCTCTGTGGTTTCAGTTAAGCTTTGGAAGGTAAATTATGAAGCACTTGATTGATTCTTGTTTTCATATGAACATTGTCATTCATTGATAAGTTTCCTGGGTGATGATTTTTCAAGTTTTGTAACTTTTGCAGGCCCAGATGACATGCCACCACACATTAAATCGTCAATGTTTGGGTGCACTCTCACATAGGAATTCTCATCTTCATAGTTTAGAACTGTTTTTTAGCTAAAAAATTCTGGTGCGTGATTTCCATTTACCTGGTCATGTGCAAGATTCCAATAACAGACGAAAACCTAAAAATGGGAAATTGGCAGGTGTGTAAGAATTGTTCAGGGCCTGTTGGATTCTCAATTCAAATAAAGTTCTCTTTCTTTTGATTAGAATTTATACAAATTTTTGAAAAGGAAAATGTTTAGGACTAGTTTAAAATTTACAAACAAAAGAAAAAGATTTTCGATGAATTTATAACCCACATAATATTTCCAAATACTTTAAATAATGTTTAAGTCTTTGAAAACTATTTTTGGATTGTGAATCAGATATCCAGTTTTTCTTCCATGGCCAATAGTTAATATTCAAGTAAATAGTTTGTGTTTCAAATATTTACAGGTATGTATTAAAATTTATCCTTCATCAATCTAGTTTGACTGCTCAGCCTATAACGAATTACCTTGTATCACTATCAACTGGATTCTTGTTCATTTAGCTTGCAAGAGACATGAACAACTAAAGCTACACTTCATTTATTTATCTAGTAGGGCTCAAAGCATCGACTTATGTGATTACTTGATCAATTTGCTTCCCACCAGCACAACTTGGAATCACTTATCCGCTACAACATGAGGCTCTATTTATTCATTCATATTTTCTTGCTGATGACCAAATTCATTTGTACTTTGGACTTGAAATTTCTTAATTTGGTTTAAGAACCTTGTAAAGAATCTAAGTTGTAGGATTGCTAACATCAAAGGTTAAGTATGATCAAGTTCAAAAGGATAGTTTTCTTATCAATTTTTTTTTTTTTTTTAATAATGTGAACTAAGAAATGACCTTCTTGGTTTGTTTAAATGAGTATGTGAATGGCATGTTACGGTGGTGCAATTGTATCCTCTGTTCTTGTATTGAATGGATATTGCTTGAATTGAAGTTTTCATCCTTTTTGGTTGTATTATTGTTTGAAAAAGTGAAGAACCTTTATTATATAATTTACTATTATTGTTGTTTTAGAAGCTCATGATTCATGAATGGTAAATAATAACTATATAAAGAACAATTATTAACTTGTTGGATAAAAGTTTCCATATCAACAAGTACAGAAAATCTCAATAGAATCAAAGTAAATAAGTAAACTAAATGTCAACCTTAAGATAATCTCCATATCAACCGAATTAATGAGCACTCCATCATCTTCCCTGTTGACATCCTTGGTTTTCATATCTTTCCAATTAATTTAAGAGGTGTTTTGAATTAGTTGTTGCAACTTGGGTACTCCCAATCGAAAGGGTTTTAATATTATCCAAAAATTATTAGAAGTACAAAAAAGAATACTCAATTCCAAACCTAAGAACATAACTCCCAACCTCTGGGTTGGGAATCCCAACCCTAAGGTTGAGAATCCTAACCCAAAGTCGGGAATCCTAACCTAAAGTCGAGAATATTTCCAAACTCAGGGATAGGATTCCCAACTTCCGAGTTGGGAATGGGATTGTAAACTCGGAGAGTGAGAATAGGTTGGGATTTCCCAACCAGTGGGTTGGGATTCCCAACCCAGAGTTGGGAACTTCCCAAACTCAAGGATAGGAATCCCAACTCAGTGGTTGGGATTTCCAACTTCCAAGTTGGGAATGAGATTCTAAACTCGGTAAGGTGGGAATGGGTTAGGATTTCCCAACCTTAAGGTTAGGACTCCCAACCAGTGGGTTGAGATTCCTAACCCAAAGGTTGGGAGTCTCAACAAAAAGGGTTGGGAAGGTTCTTAACCCCTAGTTGGGATTTCAAACCAAGAGGGTAGGAATCCCAACCTAAGGATTGAGAATCCTAACATATTTGTTGAGATTCCCAACCCTGAGATTGGGTTATTTTTTGACTTCGAACTATATATAAGGTGGATTCCCAACTACCAGGTTGGGAATCCACCTTAGATATCGTCGGAAGTCGAAAAATAACCCGAAGATAGGGTTAGAAATCTCAACCTACAGGTTGAAAATCCCAACTTCTAGGTTGGGAATCTTAATAAAAAGACTAGGATTCTTAACACGGAAGTTGGGATTCCCAACCTTCATATGAAAACTTCACCTCTAAACTCCAATTGTAAGCCTTTATTACAAATCCCACGCTCAAAGTACAAATTCACCAATAACAACTACCAATGCAATATAACTTTCACATTCTAATCATACCCACAAAACCACACATACAATACACCAACAACCACAACCCATTTTCACTACGCCAACCTTGGTCTGTAATACCATATTCACCTACCCAAAGCAACTAAAACTAGTCAAATATACTATCCACCCGCAGAGAAGACGAGCGACAGCTGTGGCGCAGTTCTTCCACAGTCCAACAAACCGATTCTGTTGTTGGGCGTCGAAACAAAGCAGTAGGTTCAGCTTAGCCATCTGTAGTTCTTCCATGGTCCAAAAATCTCCTTCTGTTGTTGGGCGTCGAAACAGAGCAGCAGGTTCAGCGTAGCCATCTGTAGTTCTTCCATGGTCCAAAAATCTTCTTTTGTTGTTAGGCGTCGAAACAGAGCAGCAGGTTCAGCGATCTGCAGTTCTTCCATGGTTCAAAAACTTCCTTCTGTTGTTGGGCGTCGAAAGATAATGACAACTTTGATGTGGGAAGTGATAAGAGAGTGAGAAGTGAAAAGAATAAGAGAATAAGGTGTAGGGACTGAGAAATGGGAAGTGAAAAGTGGAAAGTAAGAGCTGCAGAGGTAAAATAAGAGCTGCAGAGCTAGAAAGTAAGAGCTGCAGAGCTGGAAATAAAAAATGCAGAGGTGAAATAAGAGCTGCAGAGTTGGAAAGTAAGAGATGCAGAGGTAAAATAAGAGCTGCAAAGTTGGAAATGAAAAATGCAAAGGTAAAATAAGAGCTGCAGAACTTGACGGGCAAATTTGGGCATAAAATAAGAGCTGCAGAGCTTTTGGATGGTTTGGGTGTTTTCATTAAGGATATTTTTGTCCATTCATGCTTTTTTTTGTACCATAAAAAACAGAAAGGTTAATTTTGAAGTCCACCTCTCCAAATGGGTCAATTTTGCAATTATTCCAAAAAAAGAAAAAGAAAAAGGCATTGTTCACATATTGAGAATTTGTGGTTGTGGATCATTACTTACCATGGATCGAAAATGCAAGATATATGCAACCTTATCTACATGGTGAATATATATGGCTATGGATTTGTGGTAACGGCCCTGGATTATTAATGATGATTTATATTTTTTTAGTGAAAGCACATGTGCATAGTTGGTAACTATTAAATTTTATAATTGAAAGAAACTTATTTATTTATTTTAGTATTGACACCTTATGAGTTAGAGTATTATCGAAATTTGTCGAAATACATTACTGATAGTATGACCTCAAATGATTACTCTCACAACAAGGAGATTGTAAGAGATGGATTAGTTATAATGCGGCTCAGATGACTATTCCTATAATTGGGGAGATAAAAACTTTTAGTAAGAAATTGTCGGGAGAGATGGATCACTGAGAGAACAACTCAAATAACTACTTCCACAATTGAGAGATGCTACCTTTCACTAAAAGAGATTCAAACTCACACTTTATGTTTTAAAAAATAAAGATGAGATTTAAACTCTTTAATCTAAAGAGGCACTCAACCTTTGAAATAATACAATTGATGAATTATACTCAATACAGTTTTCATGACATATGTACTAGAAAATTTTAATTCTAAAATATATATGTTTAAATATTAAATCAAATAATATAAAATCAAATAATATATTCATAAACCGATACAAGGTCCTTTCATTGTTTTTTTTTTTTTTTTTTTTTTTTTTTTGCTTTGTACATTTTTAACATACCTGGTTTGTCAAAAAATATATATATATATATATATATATACACATGGTTAATCCATTTGACCATAAATTAAATTCAATTTCGTATTAAAGTCTTGAATTAGTTGTTTCTATCATAAAGCCAAGTTTATTACATGAGATTGGATTGGAATGGATAAATTCCATTCCAATCCTATGTTTATTAGTGGCATGATCAGTCACTTTAATCCCAAATTAGTAGGACTAATTTGTAGGTGACAAATTGGTCCCTCCATTTTATTTTTCTCTTTTTTTTTTTAATTCATGTTTTCTAATTATTTATAGAAAGTATCAAATATTATTTAAAAATAATTTTAATGTATTTCAATATAATAATAAAAAAAAAGTAATCATTTATAATATTAGGTATTAAATTGATATTATTTTCTAACAAATAATTTCAAATGATTACATTTTTAACACAATTAAATATTTATTTGTTGCAAAAATATTTTAAATATTTATTTTTTAAAAAATCAGTTTATATATTTTTAACCAAATTTAATTTAATTTGAAATCTATAAACCTTTTGTAATAAATTTAAAATTTTTTCTTTATTTTATTATACAAAATATAACACACAATTATATTTATTCAAAACCATACTATATCAAACAAAGGACTATTTTTAGTCCAATACACATTCCATCAAACACATTAGAGTACTTATCCAATACTATGCAATTCAATCCCATACCGTAAAAATATTCCAATCCAATCCAACCCATCAAATGTATTCTAATAGATCTAGTAGGCAACTGGGTTAATCCATTGGGGATCACATTAGCAATGAGACGATATGCTCTTTCATCGAACAAGGATTCGTATAGGAATCACCATCCTTGTATAGCAGATCCATTACCCTTGCAAGATTAATAATCCGCTCAAGCTGAGGCATTGGAACCGTATTCATTTCTAGGAATTCCTCGTTCACATCATTCCAAGCATTCGAAATTTCTTTGTGGAACACTTTAACTACCTCTTCTTTGGAAATTTCAAACTGCTTCATGTAACATTCGACAGTTGAGGCAACATGTCCTCTCTTTTGCTCAAACTTGATACACAAAAACATGCTTATCAGTTACAAAAAAAATAATCTTTATCAATGAAGGATATCAATTAATTAATTTAGAGCAGGCAGCAGCTGGTGGGTAACTATGTCATCCGTGAGTCTGAAAATTATTGAGGAGGCCTTAACAATTTTAGGCCTTTTAAGTATCCATTCAAAGGCTTCTGGGGTTGCAATATCTCCCATACCCACAAAAAGATATGGTTGCTAACACTGAGAAGCCACTGCTAGGCAAAACAACAGCCAGTATTCCTCCATTGTGGGTACATGTTTTTTTTACGCCATTTAGCTTCCAAGATATAACCTCTAAGCAAGCCCTCCATCTGAGAACATACTAAAAGATATATTAAATCCTTTTTACTAACAGTTTTAATAAAATTATAATTATAAGTTAAATTTATTGAATAACAGGATCATGGAAGATTGCTAGTCTCTAATTGAAATTTTAGTCATAGCGATTCAACAACTAAAATGAGTCACAGCAATTCGATGACTAAAATGAAGCTCACCTGTTCTTTTACATAATCAAGGTAGTATGATTTTCCTTCATGGACCATATATTTCTCAATTTCAATGTAAACATCAAGGAGAGCCCCATAACACACTTTCATGTAGTCAAGTAATTGATCTAAAGCATTAATATCCCACCTAATACAAGAGAAATAAATCAATTGAGCACTTGTGAGAATAAAAATATCCTTAAAATAAGGTTTGACTATCTTATTGGTTGTGTAATGTTACTCATGAATAATAATCCTTGGATATTTTTCAATAACCATCTTTACAACTAATCTAAGAGTTATCATTAATAGGTAATTTTACTCAACCAGTAAGGTAGTCAATGTTAATATGAATAATAAATTATGGTTATGAGAAGGTAAAAAGGTAAAAAGGTAAATAATGTGCAGGAACCAACCACTCAATTGCTACAGCAAAAGGCTCAAGTTCTTCAATTGTACCATATGCATCATAGATAACATTGATAATAGAAGCCATGGCAATTATTTTGGAAAGTTGAAGGCTTTCCATCCTCTATTACAAAACAATATGCAACATTGCTCTCCATAACATACTCCGAGTGTCATACCAGTGGTCTCCTCTCTTAAGTTGACTGTTGAATTTTTGGAGCCTCAGTCTCTACTGGTTCTTATACTTCGTGATCTGGTGCTGCTTTAGAAGAACTTAAATTTTTATGTTCTGAGTTATTTTCCACCTGAACAATTGTAGCCTCTGAATTTTCTTGTGAATTACTATCATCTTTATTTCTTTGAAATTGATCTTCTACAAAGATAACATCTCTACTGATAATAACCT
The DNA here is from genome assembly GCA_019925255.1 of Litchi chinensis. Lineage (NCBI taxonomy): Eukaryota > Viridiplantae > Streptophyta > Magnoliopsida > Sapindales > Sapindaceae > Litchi > Litchi chinensis. Next base: position 15,334,799 of record CM034462.1, on the reverse strand, counting down.
TATAGGTAGTGGGATCTTACAAGCAATACCCCTTCACTCCATCAGCATACCCCAAGAATATACATTTCCTTGATTTTTTATCAAACTTTGTTCTTTCTTAAGCATTATTCACATACATAAGATATCTAAATGAATGTAAAGTAGAATAATCCATGGGTTTACCGGTCCACATCTCCATTAGTGTTTTCAACTCAATTGCTGTGGATAAACATCGATTTATCACATAACAAGTAGTCTTCGCTGCCTCTACCTAAAATGACTTGAGTAAACTTGCAGTCTTCAACATAGCTCTTATTTTTTCTACAAGAATTCTATTCATCCACTTTGCCACCCCATTTTATTGAGAAGTGTATGTGACTGTAAATTGTCTTTCGATTCCTTCTTGCTTGCAAAAAGCAAGAAACTCCTCGTATGTATATTCTTTTATATTATCTGTCCTCAAACATTTGATCTTTTTCTTATATTCAAGTTCTACTCGCATTTTGAATGCCTTGAACACTGAAAACACATCTGACCTCCTTTTGATAGGGTACACCCAACTTCTCCTAGAGTAATCATCAATGAATAATACAAAGTATTTTGCTTCTCTTAAGGAAATATCCGATGATTCCAAACATCAGAATAATTCAAGTCTAGAATGCATTTGCTCTCAGTAGTAGACTTGCTGAACTTCAATCTATACTGCTTACTTGTCACACAATGCTTACAAAAAGGTAGATTTAGAGTTTTGAGTCTAAGAAGCAATTTGTTTTCGGAGAGAATCTTCAAACCTCGTTCAAATTTGTGGCCTAATTTGCAATGCCACATTATCGTTGACTTTTTCCCATGGTTGGTTGATGCAACACATGAATCAGCTTTCAGTAGTGTTTTTCCTTTAAGTATGTATGGATTTAAAGCAATCTTTTCTCCTTTCATAACAACAAGCACACCTCTGACAATTTTCAAAACCTCATTTTCTATATGGGTCTTACATTCAAGATCATCAAATTGTCCTAAAGACAATAAATTCTTCTTTAAGCCCTCTAAATGTCATACCTCCTGAATAGTATAAAATGTACTTTTGTGCAACTTTTTCTTAATTGTGTCAATACCAACAATCTTCAAAGCATGATCATCACCTATAAATACAGATCCTCCTGAGATAGGTTTATATATGTGGAACCATTCTCTATGAGAGTTCATGTGTTAGGTGGTTGCTGAATCTAGAATCCAGACATCAGCAAACCGTAATTAGTTTTCTACAATATTGGTTGTTTCGCTGTATAAGACGTCACCATCATCTAAGATACTTGCTACACATCCTCGCAAGTTTGATGACTTAGGAGCTTTATTCTTCTTATTATGCAATAGTCACTTTTGGCATGCCATTTCTTTTCATAGTTGTAGCATATGACATTCTTCTTACTTCTTGATTTTGATTTATCATGATTGAGACTCCTACTAGGCCACATTCCGTTGATCTCCCTATTTTCGTTGACAAAGCCTCTACTTGTGTACTACTTGCCAATTTGTCTTCCTTGTTCTTTCGTCTTCTTTGTTCTTCTAAGACAACAACTACAATATCATCAAAAACTAAATAGTCTGTGAGGATATCATTTGTCAGGTTGGACAAGTTGATCATATGAATCGGGTAAACTTTGAAGTAGAATTTCTACATGTTCATTTGCCTCTATTATATGACCTAACACTGAAAGTTGAGAAAATAGAGTATTTAAGGTGTTGATATGGTGAGTTACTATTATAGATTCTGTCATTCGAAGATTACCAAGCTTCTTTTTTAAGAAAATCTTCATATGAAGTGACTTGGACTCGTACAATTTTGTCAAAGTGTCCCATACTTCCTTAATTGTCTTCTTCTTCGCTGCACTTGATAATACACCATGTGCTAAGGCCAGATGGAGATTGGCAATTGTGTTGTCATCCATCTTTTTTCACTTGGCATTATCAATAATCTCGACTGGTCTTTCTTCTGTTGCTTGTAAGTAATTATCTTTCCTCAAGATAGCCTTTATTTTCATTTTCCACAATGAAAAATTACTTCCATTGAACTTCTCGATTTCAAATTTCATCTTCATCTTTGTGAAACACTTATAATATATCCAATGAACCGTATTTGAATAGTATCTATATTATGGAATAGCACACCTATCAATAAATAGTGCCTCCAGGTTAATTTCTAGGAAAGATAAGTGGGTCATAATGGACATACTTAAATACCAAGTCTTTCCTTAGCCAGAACATTTCCTAGTATGCATTTTCACACCACTACACTTATTTCCAGTAACCAGGAATAATTTTTTTTCTGATGTGGAAGATCAACAATACTGCAACCACAAAGCATACTAAGAATTTTGTAAAAAACTTATGACTCTGATGCCACTGTTATGACAACTCGGTACTATTCTAATTATAACGTAAATATGAAATCGAGAATAATATTGAAAGAAAATGAAAGTAATAAAATAAAAATAATTGACATAAGATTTACGTGGTAAAACCCTTAATGTGAGGAAAACATCCACGGACCAGGACTAGAATAATTTTATTAAACTAACAACTACAATATAATATCTTCTTAAAATTTTAGGAGAGAATTAGGGAGAAAAAAACTTTCAAATATACAATTGAGATTTGGGATGAAATATGAGATATGGGACAAATGAATTACAAAGTTCAATGGCGTATTTATAGGTAATATATGGTGGTGATGAATTAATTTACCTCTCACCTACTTATCTCTCAACTACTAATCTCTAACTTAGACCAATTAATTTGCCACCTATCAATTAAGATAGTTAGCAATTATGGCTTCAACCTTAATAAATTCTAATTATTTAAATACAAAGCATTGGAACCAATCATTTCAATCAAATCTTTATAGTTAATTTCATTTCTAGCTAAAGGAGAAAAGTAACCTTGACTTCCATAGTTAGTTAGCTTAAGCAGAAAAGTAAACTTGCCTTTTATAGTTAGTTACCATCAAATCCAAAAGTTTAAGCTAATAAAAAATGGTTAAAACATAGTATTTAAAGCTTGACATTAACACATTGATATATCTGCTTAAGCTGATAGGAAAAGGTCCAAGTATAAAGCTAACACATTGATGCGTCCCCTCATGTATAATATGGGTAGATGATAGATATCAAATACATGTTAAACATCCTTTACTGTATAACATGTGTAACAAAAATTTTAGATAAAGATAGAAGAGATGGTTTGAATTAGAAACTTCCAAGCTCTGACATTAAATTAGTTTTCCATCAAACTGAAAAACTTAAACTGATAGGAAATTATACAAATATAATATTTAAGACTTAAGCTAATAAGAAAAGGTCCAAGTTTAAAGCTAACACATTGATGCGTCCCTTCATGTATAATATGGGTAGATGATAGATATCAAATACATACTAAACATCCTTTATCGTATAACATGTGTAACAAAAATTTTAGATAAAGATAGAAGAGATGGTTTGAATTAGAAACTTCCAAACTCTTACACTAAATTAGTTCCCATCAAACTGAAAAACTTAAATTGATAGAAAATTATACAAATATAATATTTAAGACTTAAGGTTGATACATTGACATCCATAATACGTGGCCTAATTAGACACACACTTTAGCTTTCTTGCGCTTGCACATAAGGTAACACTAATTAATGAGGGCTATAAAAGGTCTCTCAATTTTCATTACTCGACCTACCCTTTACAAACCTTAGACCTCGATACCTGGACTTTGGTAGCTTGAACTTGTCGGCTCTCAATATCAATCAGAATTATGAAAACAGAAGTTGGCCATTAAAATTCTAAATTCTAAAAAATTATCAAAATCAATTAGATTGTGATATGGTGCACACCAAGTGATATTATAATATACCCTTCCGAATCATTGTACAATACATAAATTGTATTATATATGACATATTTATGGAGACATAAAAATGAATTAAAGTGCTTAAAAGTGAAATTGAATTTTAGTGGGATTTCCGGATACGCCCGAGGATGACTTTTATTTACGAAATAATAAAATAATTTTAAGTAGTTGGGACCGGATGAATAATTGAATACTAATAAAATTTTCGGATGTGAAATCGGGTTATAACAAAAATTTTAGATGGATCCGAAATGATTTCGAATATGAAAATCGAAAAGCATGAATGAATGCATGATAGTGGAATTACAAATGGCATGTAAGTGGAGGAAGAACCAATGTATGAAAGATATGTGTAAATTAACAAAGAGAAATGATGACAACTGGATGGTGATTATGGATGAAAATGTGACAAGTATATGATGATTATTAATGATATAAAAAGTGATAAACAAACAAGTAAATGAAATAAGAAGATGAAGTAACCGGTCAAAGTTGAAAACAAAGAAGAGAATCAAACACAAACAAAAAAAAAAAAGAGAGAGAGAGAGAAAATAGCTCGACATTTAAGAGAGGACAGGAGAATTTCTGTCGAGAGTGAAGAAGAGACGAAGACAACTGCTATTTTGAGTGATTTTGGAAGCTGTTTATGAGCAATCTCCACACATGTAACAAGCATTTTGATAAGGCAAGGAAGAAAACAATTCTACCAGGAGAAGAAGCTATTCTGCCATGAGAAGATAAGGAGGACAACTTGCATTTTGTGAGTTTTGGAAGCCATTTTTGAACTTCATGATAGGCCCCGACTCCTATTCTCCAAGCGATTCGCTCGACACCCCACCCCTATAATTGGAAAGCTCTCATGAAGTTAAGCCATTTTAAATTTATATTTTGAAAATTTCTTTCTAAATCTCTTTTTAATATTTATTTTCTAGTGGAATTACGTTTATAAATAAAATTTTATGAAAATTTTAGCAGCACAAATGCTGTTTTCTGAAAATATTACCCTACAAAATCATATTTAAAAAACCTGTACACTTCAAAAATAATCTATTTCTCAACTACTAGGCCTCAGGCCCTCTTTCTACAAATCACAAACAATCTCAAACATATTTTATATCAAAATGAATTCAAACTCTGAAAATATGGTATGCATGATCATATATATATACAAAAAAGCGAAAGTTATATTTACATACAAAATGTTCTATATGTTCAAAACATAAATATCATACATGAAATATAAGGTAATCACAACTGCAATCGACGGTAAACGTATCTACTCCCGATGTGAGGTCTCTACTATCTGAACATCTGCACCTGTGCCCGATCCTGTGAGGTTTTTATTTTAAGAAACAACAAAACTAGGGTGAGCAAATACGCTTAGTGAGTGTCATTCATTTCTATTCAAACCGATATTCAAAAATTTTCCTCCCTAAAAACATTTATAAACTCATTTCGTGCATAAAATCATGCTATGGAATTTAAATACATAATTTGAGAACCATAAACATTTCATAACATGAATAATCATTTATAATTTACACATATCATAAATTGATATTTAAAGCAATAACTTGAAAATAAACTATCAATATCAACGATTACTATCAAATGCTTTTCAAATAACAAAATGTGAGTAACACACTATTTCACACACTTTCATTTGCTTTTCTATTATAAAATACCTCAGTGATGGCAATTTGTATTTTCGAAAAACTTTTACTTAAAACAAGCCAATCATTGTCATTTTCAATTCATATGGTATTTGAAAATAAATGCATGGCGGAGCGGAATCCTACATTATCTCAAGCCATGTCGTATGGTAGAGCGGAATCCTATATCGTCTCAAGTCATATGTGTCCGATATTACATAGCGGAATCCTACATCGTCTCTCAGGCGGAATCCTACATCGTCTTTAGGTACTCTACCAATATCGAAAATCTCAGAATATATATCATATGCTATAAATCATTTCAAATACATGTTTCTCCTTTCAAAATTCACATTTTATGAAAACTTTTAGTAATTCATGCAATTGGGTTCTCGTTCAAAAAATTTGTTTTTCACATAAAAATCAATTTACAATCATCAACAACGTGACAATATATTAACATACAAATTCAATATGAATAGAAATAATCTCATCTCAAAACATTTTCATTGTGACACTCACCTCGAATCTCTAGCTCGCTATTGAATTCTAATCAATGGTTTATAATCTTTATGACCTCCGAATAACCTACACATTTTCGTAAATTTTCATACCACAATACAACTAACATAATTCGCATGAATATACTCGCACATTAATTCAACGAATTATTCAACCAATTCCATGCTTCGAAACACCCTATATTATTCCGTTTTAACTCCGATTATTCACGTTTAACATCCGTTCACAATTCTAATAATTTAAACACTATAAACGCATCAATTTGAACTAAATTCACTTGAACGAATTTAAACAACTATTTCGAACCTATAATTTTCCATTAGGCTAAATTCAAGATAAGTATTATCATCATTTCTTTTCACATTTTCACATCAATTTACGTCCGAATACATCATGAATTCAACACTAATTTCACCTGCAATCATTAAATATCACTTTTGAATAATTACAATACGTGAAATCATGAAGTTACCAATTAGTATTCAACGATCTTGTTTTTGATTTCTGAGCTTATCCTAACATTCAAAAGTTCCCTAAAATTATGTCAACCAATCGAAACAATTTTTAAATGACCAAAATACCCTTATGACCGAATATGTATACATATCCAAAAATCATCATTCCAAAGCATTCAACTCATTCAAAACACACTAAACTCATGCAAAAAACCTCTAAAACATCTCAAAACCATTAAAAATCCAATCAAACCACAACACCCCTTAGTAGCCAAAGTTAATATATACATACATATCCATTTTCGAAATTAATCCATCATTCAAATCATCCACAAACCAACCTTCGCACTAACGAGATGGTAATTCCTAAGACCCAATCATGCATTCACAAGTATCTTTCCAAAAACTTATTGAAATTACTCGAAAACTAAATCTTATCTTCTGAAATCATAGGAAACACTTCCGAAAGGACTTCAAACTTCTTACATGTGCTTTATTTCTCCAAAACTACCTCCATCACCTCAAGCATGGGTTCGGTCAACAACACATCTCCTTAGCCGTGACCTTACCTTGGTTCTTGTCTCTTGTTTCCTTGAATTCGTTTTAAACCCAAGAACTAGAAAATATTTAAGAGAGGATCCTGTGAGTTTAGAAGGAAAATAAGAGATGAGCTCATGAAAATGATGAAAACCAAGAGTAAAGATGAGGAAGAATGAGATTGTTGTGAGCTAAAATGAGAGAACAAGAGCTTACTTGAACCAAATGGTGATGGAACCATGAGATTGGAGATGAGGGACCAAGATAGGATAAGAGAATGGAGTTGGACTGTGAACTTGAAGTGGGAGGAGCCGTGGATGAGAGCCTTGAGAGAGATTAAATCGAGAGATGAGTTTAGAAAGTGAGGGACCGTGAGAAAATGAGAGATATGGAGCTTGAGAGAGTTTTGACTGAGAGAGAAAATGTGAGAGTTATGTGTGGTCGTGAGATATCAAGGAAGAAATGAGATATTTGTTCTAATTTTTTCTTTTTATATCACTACTCATTAAAATATTATAAATCACACTTACTTTGACATTTGTCATTTGATTTTAATGCATATCTCACAATTGTCATCCATCCATGGTTTCTAATTGACAGTTGTCTTGCATGCTGGCTTGTTCTTGCCACTTGTCTCACGCGTCATTCCAAGCTCTTAATAGTCTCTTTTCACATCTGAAATCCTCTCGGGTCCATCTGAAAATTTTATTAAAATCCAATTTCAAATTTGAAAACTTTGTTAGTATTATACTAATTATCTGGGTCCGTTTGTTTTAATTAATTTTGAGATTTCGAAATCGTAAACCTACCTTAGACCCATTTGAAAATTTTTACGAAAATTTAATTACTTATCCGGATTTGAATATTTTAATAGCTTTACTATTCTGTAACTAGGGGTAAGGTTCAATGGGTTACCTAGATGCTGGGAGAGCATGTTACACTTCATCACACATGCAAGCAATGTACATCAACCTAGAAGTGGAATCCACTCTATTGAGGTTAGTTTGAAAGATAAAAGTTGAGTTTTCCATAAGTTATTTGTGTAATCCTTGCATTTATGGACTTGGATGCTTTGTGATGAAATCATGCTTGGGTTTGAGGTGTTCTAACTTTAAGAGAATGAGAATGGACTTGTATGCAGCACTAGTATGAAAATTGAAGAAAAATCTTATGTTTGATCCATGATATGTCATGACCAAGTGATGGTACATGATTTAAATGTAGTTTGAGTGTGTTGTTATGAGTTTTGGTGTGATATTGATGTGTAAAATCTTGATGGAAAGTTGAAAATGTGTTGGCATGCATTTGGCCAAGATGGATAACATAGACCAAATTTGAGTTGAATTATTTTGAGTGATTTTCATATTAGAAAATGTGTTGAAATGTTAGATTTTAGTGTTGAAATGAAAAACAAAAATATGGTAGCTAGAAGTGCTATGTTCGGCTATGATGAATTTGGAATGGTGGATTTGTGTTTTAGAGTGTTTTGAATGATTTTGTATTTGGTTTTGATGATGAAAATAGTTTGGATATTCAACGGAATGCATTAGATTATAAATGGTTACTTTGCGATAAAACTTTGGTTTATTACAATAGTGTGATGCATTACAAATTGGACTTGCATTTATGCCTCTAATTACATATTTAAATGTGATTACGATGGAAAGGATGTAATGAGTTTAGTTATGACATTGCTCAAAAATAGAATGCTCAAATATGTAGGTAACGTGGAGACAAAGCTACCTAAAGTTGAAAATTCTCGTAAACTAGGAAATTGCAAACATTCCATGAGTTAAGAAACTGTGAGTGTAAATTTGTTTTACGAACGTCGAATGCATTATTAGCTTATTATTTTTAAAGCATTATTATTTCTAAATGAATTTTTATTAAGCATGTTGATTTATGAAATGTTTTTATGTATTAGTTTAATAGAAAGTATTCTAAGCATGAAATTGTAGTAATATTGAGCTTTTATGTTTTAATGAGATTTAATGAAATATATTTTAGTATTTTCATGCTTATAGAAAGAAAAATTGAAGTTTGAAAAAATATATATATTAAGTTTTAAACGGCTAATAGCTTACCCAACTTTATAAATTATTTATAGATTTAGACTCAACTGGAATACCCTATACACGTATGGCTAGTATTGGAAGGGTGTGTTACTAACATCTGTGTGTGGAGGTTGAGTCAGTCGTGTCGCCCTTTGTACGTGTGGGGTATTATCTTGCTTTACGTATGCGATGATAAAATTCTGCTGCGTGGTAGTTAAGATGTCTTTATAGTTTTGTCACAGTGAGCGCCGCTAGCAATTTCGCCACATGACCTCACATTGAGCGACGCTAGTCTAGTTGTCATGTGATTGTAACTTCTCGAGTTTCCATTAGTTTGTTTTAGAAAGAAAAGCAAATTTATTATATGTGAGATTTAGAAAAATAGCTTTGTAACCGATTTTCAAAAGGTTATAAAATATATATTAGAACTTTAAAATTTTATTCAAGTATGAGCTTTTATAGTTGCTTATCAAATTTACTAAGTATATGGTTTCAAAAATAAAAATGTTTTAGAAACAAAGATTTCTTTTAAATAAATTTTTGGGAGGCTATTTTAAAAAGTCAGGTTTAAATAGAAACATATAACACTCACTGAGCTCCGTTAGCTCACTCTTTTTCTGTTTTTATTATGAAAAACCTCTCCAGGTACAAGTTCAAGTGCCTAAAGAGAGTCAATCTATGACGCAAAGATAAACGAGTATTTCTAACAATGCAGCGGTGAAATCAATGTATATATTTTTGATGTTTCATAAATATGCATAAAGTGAATATTTGTCTATAATCTTATATAAATATTTGAGATTTTTGTACAATGAGATATTTTGAAGTTTGACGTGGTTTCTGGTTAATTATTTTGTTTTATGATTGAGTTAATTTATTTTATGATTGAGTTTGATTGTGAAGAGAACTTGAGGTCCATATTGGAAGTAGAGAAATGAATGAATGATTTTAGAAGTGTTTATATATTGATTTACAGTTCTTTTGAAAGGATTGGAGAGGTCGAAAATAGTCGTTGTGCAGCCGAAATTTTTCCACCCTGATTTTTAGATGGTTATGAAATAAAAATTTTTCATAGGTTCGCTCTACAAAATCCCTTCAAGTCAGTCACCAATATAAAAACTACAAGGACGTCTGTTGGGGTGCCGGGAGGGTTCCACTCGAGTCCTAATAAGGGAAATCTAAGTCGGGTCCCTTCATATTGGTATTAGAGCCAAAGTTTTGAATAGATGTTTAAAAGCTTTGAAAAGTTATTCCACTTCCAATTATGATTTAGTATTTTCTTCAAATTTCATGATTTCTTTTTTATGTCACTTTCTTTTTATGTTATTTTCACTTTATGCATTACATGACATCATTTCTAATTGAAATTCATAAAATCATGCATCGTCAAGGTCGCCCACTTACAAGAAGGGCAGCTGTTGAGGCACCCACACCTAATGAGGAAAACATTGATAAGTTTGTCAATGTGCTTGAAAATCCAACTTAAGTAGGACCCTTGCAACCTATAGAGCCAGCAGGTGGGAATATGTGTAAACCCCTAGTTCCGATTCTTAATTTCCTAGCGAGTTAAACTAGATTGTGAAGTTAAGTAATAAATCAAGTGAGTATTAATTTAAATCGATTCATCAATGAGCGAATGCTCATTCTAGAATTACAACAATAAAAATTAGTAAGAATAAAAGAGTGGTCCATAATCAAGTAATAGATGATAAGTGATGACACGTTTAAATTCAAAAATAAAAAACTAGAGGAAGTGTCATGTAGAATTAGTAGTTAACAAGTGAGTAACCAAACATTTAATTAAGGGTGATAGAAAAAACAAATCAAAGGGACAAGCTTGATGTTTCATAAAATGTTAATGAGATATATATATATATATATACAAAACACTTAGAAGCAAAACTGAAGAAGAAAAACAAAAAGAGAAGCGAAGCTGCCAGAAAATTCAAAGAAGGGCAGCTGTGAGAAGTAGAAAGAATAGAGGGGGTTTGGCATGAAATTAAAAGAAGATGGGGCATGAATGCAATTTAGGGAAGTGTTAGTAGTATATATATGACACATAGCTGATTTTTTAAGAGAAAAAGAGTGTTGGTCGTGCAAAACAAAAACAGAACAGCAGCTGCCGTCCAGGAAAGACCAGAAACGTGAGACAACAGAGGAGAAGGAAAGGCCAGCAGAAAAGTGGAAGAAGAAAACCCATCCAAACCTCAAAACCACCTCTCTAGGACCTCTCTCAAGTCCCTCTCACTTCTCTAAACAAGAATTAAGTGAGATCTCATCTCTTTTCTCCCTTATACTTGCTGAAAAAATTGAAGTAAGCTATTGAAAGTTGTTGTGGAGATTTTTTTGTGTGGTGTTGGGTATTTTACCGTCAAAGTTATGGTAGAACTCTAAGTGATTGTTGTAGAGAGTTAAATGATAAGTTGAGATGTGTAAATGGTAGCTTAGGGTTGTAAATATGGGCTGCCATACACTTGATACAAGTGAAAATAAAATCTGTTTTCATGCACTCCAACTAGTTGACAAAAAGTTTGTGTGAGTTGTTAGTGTTTAAATGACAAAGTAGAGTGTGTGTGTGTGTGTGTGTGTTATGAATATGAAGACCAGTAGAACACCTCTGAGATTAAGTAATTTTGAACTCAAATTTGAGCACAAAAAGGGTTAGGAAAGCTTAGAGAATTGATAGAATTGCAAAGAGCTAGCTTTAGATAAAATTGGTCATCCCGAGCTCAAACCATGGGCTAGAGAAGACCTGTGCAAAGCTGACATATATGGGGATGTTCTACACCTCAAATGATGCCTAGAAGTCATAGAAAACTATAGGTTTTGGAACGGATCGAATCCGATAAAAATTGCGCAAGTTATGCATAAAATAGTATCATTAGAGCGTTGAGAAATGAAATAACTAAGTAAATGTAATTTTTATTGCATGGAATGAGTTTATTTGATCATAATTAGGTAAATGAAGCTTAGATACGAAAGAAAAACTAACGTTGCTCGTTCGATGTAAAAAGTGCACAAAAAGTGCCCGAAAAAATACGTTTTTCGTAGATTTGACATAGCAAACTATATAATATTTTGACGAAATTTGACGTGTGACCAGAATGTGAGATAAGTGACCCTAAATGGATATTTGATGTTGTAGGGTAAAAGCGAAAAGTTCAGGAGGCATTCGGAGGAGGATCGGATTTTATTTGAGGGTGTATTATGAGTAGAAATCCCACCTCACCAAGTGTAGTTAACATTAAAGTTTATTTAATGATTATTTATATTTATTATGTTGTTGTAATTAAATTGCATATTATTGTTATATTAATATTCTATTATATGAGCTTTAAATTAAGTATGTGTTTATGTAAAGAATTATTGAAAGTTAACGTTTTTAGGCTTTTTGCCTTAAAAACGAGTTTACTGAGAATACCGAGAAAAAAAATTTTCATACGCCGATGGTTTACCCTAACCCCAGTTAAGTATCCAGTAAAATATTTTATGCGTGCATGGTAGATGTGAGAGAGTTACTAACTAAGAGAGAAAGAGTTAGTTGAGTGACCCTCTACACGTATAGAGTAGTGTAGTTCAAACTGATTGCGTAGGGGTAACGCGTGCCTAGAGTCGCGTATCGGTGACTACATAGGGTAGATTCCTTAATTCCTAGTGGCTAGCTAGAGAATTATGCGGCCACGACAGGAGTAGTTTCCCTGAGTTACCATCAAGGCGAGAAATGAAAAAGTTTTCGAAAGAAATTCGAATTGAATTTCAGAAACAGTTTGATTTAAAAGACTAAAAAGTATTTCAGAAAAATACTTAGTTTATGAAATGGTTTAAGGATTATCTCACTGAGTTATACTCACCATTTATTTTCTATGTGGTTCTTAAAAATTTTCTCTCAGGTGCAGGAGTGAGTCGTCCAACAGATGAGGCTCAAACTGACGTGCGGAGAGACTGACGGACGACTACACATTATTGTATAGCTCATATTTTGTCATGCATGTGTTATACATAAATAAAATTGTAAATGATGTAAATTATAAACGTAAATATTAGTTGTTGGATGCACGTTTTGTGAAAATGTCTCCAAAACAAAAATCTAGATTTCCATGCATTTCATAATTGTGATTGGTATGTTGTGTCTGGTTTTGGATGAGGGCTAGAGGCCCCTGGAAATGGAGATTTTATGTCATAGAAGTGTCTTTAAATTGCTTTTGAAATTTGCAGGGTGGCCTAGTTCAATAAACAGCCGGCATACTGTCGAATTTTCATCAGAAAAAGGAAAAATTTTTACCTCGTCCACCAATTAAATGATTTACAAAATGAGTCTAAAGTGAGTCTTGATGCTTCGGTAGGACTTATCCGGACCAAAGTTAGGGTTCGTTGGAGCTCTGTCGGAGTGCTACGATATCCTTCACGGGTCCAGAGTAGGGATTCGGGAAGAGTCCCGTCAATATGAATATAAAGCAAATGGCTCGGGTTTTAACAACAGTACTCCATTAGCTACGGGAGACAGGGGGTTTGATTGAACGCACTCGAAAATTGTGTGTTAAGTTTTTTGATGGAAATTGTGATCCAAAGCACGTATTATCTTGGCTAGAGAATAATGAGGAAATATTCCAAGTCATGTGATGCATAGAGGATCAAATGATGACTTTTTCTGCTTTTTTATTGAAGGACTAAGCTAAGGATTGGTGGAGAGCTTTATAGAGGGGGAACACAGAAGAAGTATCCTAGGCATTGTTCAAGAAAGAATTTACAAATAAGTTCTATCTGAAGAGCTACCAGGATGCTAAAGTAGAAGAATTTTTCAAGTTGGAATAAGGAGCCCTTTCGGTGACAGAATATGAGAAAAGATTTTCAGAGTTGGTCAGAGTTGTTCCTTTTACTGTAAACAACGAGGAATAGAAGGCAAAGAAGTTCGTAGTAGGCCTAAATCCCAAAATCAAGGCCTATGTGGCATCAACAACCCATACTCAATATGGAGAGTTGGTGGAAGTGACCATTAGAGTAGAAAGGAGTGTGAAAGCAATACCCAAGCCAAGAAAACCAACTCAGAAACGTGGCTGGTCAGGTAGTTTTTCTGGAGGACCCAGCAAGTTTACTAAAAATGGGGAGAAGCCAAGCAGGTCAGATAACCGAAAATCGAGTCACGGGGCACAGCCAAGTCAAAGCTTTGTAAAACCATCAGTCAGATCTAAGAGCACCAGAGAGAATTGGAAGAACTGGTCGACATGCAAAAAATACGGAAAGACATATCTGGGCGAGTGTTACAGAGGCAGTATCAGATGTTATAGATGTGGGCAGGAGGACCATTTCATGAAAGATTACCCAAATATAGCTTCAACCAATAAGCTATAAATCAAAACAGCAACATTGTGGCAGACTAGTGAAGGCCAATGGCAAGACCGGAGAGATTCCCTAACTAGAGGGCCTATTAGTTCTGGACAACCTAATGGAGCAACTGATAGGGGTTTACCATCCAGAGGTCAGCCAAGTAGACCCTTTATACAGGCTAGAGTGTTTGCTGTGACTCAACAGGAGACAGATGCTACTTCTGAGGTTGTGATAGGTACCGTTACAATATTTCATCATGATGCATATACATTGATAGACCCTGGAGCTACCCACTCATTTGTTTTTATGAATTTTGCTAAATGGGCAAGTATAGAATCGAAACTTCTAGATTGTAGCATGAGAGTGTCTATTCCTACAGGGGATTCATTTTTAGCAGAAAAAGTAAACATGGATAGTAAGGTAGTCATAGAGGGTTAAGAATTTTTGATGAACTTGATTTTGTTGGACATCTGTAACTTTGATGTAATATTAGGGATGGATTGGTTGTCCAGGCTTCACACTATAGTAGACTATTTTCGGAAGAAAGTTAGATTTGTCAGGGCAGGAGAATCCGATGTGGTCTTCCGTGGAGTACGAAAAGTACTTCCTACTAGTATCATGACCGTGGTGAGGGCTAGCAAAATGCTTAGAAAGTCATATCAAGGGTATTCAGCCTATGTTGTAGAAGCGAGAGATGATGGAGTAAGGTTAAAGGATATCCCGATAGTTAAGGATTTTCTAGATGTGTTCCCGGAGGATCTTCTTGGTTTGCCACCAGACAACGAGATTGATTTTAAAATAGAAGTAGTTCCGAGAACAACACCCATATCTATGACACCCTATAAGATGGCTCCTACAAAATTGAAAAAACTAAAGGTATAGATAGGAGAATTAGTTGATAAAGGGTTTGTTAGGCTGAGTACATCACCATGGGGAGCACTGGTTCTATTTATCAGGAAGAAAGATAGAAGTATAAGATTATGCATCGATTACAGACAGTTGAATAAAATAACAGTGCGTAATCAGTATCCATTTCGTAGGATCGATGATTTGTTTGATCAGCTTCAAGGGGTTAAAGTGTTCTCTAAAATAGATCTGAGATCCAGTTATCATCAATTGAAGATCCGCAGTGTGAATGTTCCTAAGACTCCATTCAAGACTCGATATGGACACTTTGAGTTCTTAGTCATGCCTTTCAGGTTGACGAACACTCCCGTAGCTTTTATGAATTTGATGAACAGGGTGTTTCACGCCTATCTGGATAAATTTGTTATAGTGTTAATTGATGATATATTGGTGTATTCAAGTAGTAAAGAGGAACATATAGAGCATCTTAGAATGGTTTTGGAAACTTTAAGGGAGTAGCGACTCTATGCTAAGCTTAACAAGTATCAATTTTAGTTAGATAGAGTTGCGTTTCTGGCACATGTAATCTCTGCAGAAGGAATCTCGGTAAACCCCCAGAAAATTGAAGCTATAGTAAATTGGAGACAACCCACCAACGTAACTGAGATTAGAAGTTTTTTGGGTTTGGCAGGTTATTACAAGAAATTTGTAGATGAAATTTCTAGAATAGCCGCGCCATTAACTACGTTGACACGAAAGGAAGAGAAGTTCGTATAGTCAGATGCATGTCAATAGAGTTTTGATGAATTGAAGAAAAGACTAACCTCAACTCTGGTACTTACACTTTCATCGGGGGAAGATGGTTTTGCAGTGTACAGTGACGCTTCTAGACAAGGCTTAGGGTGTGTGTTAATGCAACATGATTGGGTGATAGCTTATGCATCTAGGCAATTGAAGAAGCATGAATTGAACTATTTGACTTATGACCTAAAGCTTGTAGCTGTGGTGTTTGCCTTGAGAATTTGGAGGCATTATTTGTATGGAGTCCCTTATCAAATTTTCACCACCACAAAAGTCTCCAGTATCTGTTTACTCAGAAAGAGCTGAATATGAGACAAAGGAAATAGATTAAGCTTATCAAGGATTATGACTACATCATTGAGTATCACCCCGGGAAAGCGAACATGGTCGCAAATGCCTTAAGTAGGAAGCCCATAAGTTCAATTGCATAGTTGAAGACAGTATACCTTCTGTTGTTGGTGAAATTGAGGTCATTAAGGGTGCGACTAGAGGTGACAAATTCAGGAACATTATTGGTTACTTTCCATGTTCGGCCTATTTTGGTGGATCGCATCAAGGACTTATAGCCACAAGACCCTAAATTAGTCAAGCTGAAAAGTGAGGTGGAATCTAAACAATGGAAGGATTTCTCGTTAAGAGATGATGGTACATTGATGTTAGGCCAAAGATTATATATTCAGAAGGTAGAAGAATTGAAGAAAGAAATCATGGATGAGGCTCATTCCTTGACTTACGCTATGCATCTGGGAAGTACTAAAATGTGTCATACTTTGAAGGAGCACTATTAGTGGAATGACATAAAGAGAAAATAGCCAAGTAAAGGTAGAACATCAGAAACCAACAAGGTTGTTACAGTCACTTCCTATCTCTAAGTGGAAATGGGAGAGGATCATGATGGATTTCATGGTAGGACTTCCGCGTAGTCAAAGTGGTCATGATGCGATATGGGTGATTGTGGATAGATTGACCAAATCAGCCCATTTCCTACCAATCCGAGGCAATTATTCTCTAGAGAAGTTGGCCCAATTGTATATTGATAAGATTGTATGGTTGTATGGTATGCTAATCCTTATTATGTCAGATAGGCATCCGAGGTTTACATTTAAATTTTGGCCAAGTCTGCAAAAAGCTCTAAATACAAGACTGAATTTCAGTACGACCTTTCACCCACAAACGGATGGCCAATTTGAATGGATTATAGATATTTTAGAAGATATGTTTAGAGCTTATGTTCTAGAATTCAAAGGGAGTTAGGACACCCACCTACAATTGATGGAGTTTGCATACAATAATAGCTATCAGACCAGTATATATATGGCACCGTATGAAGCCCTCTATGGAAGAAAATACAGAACTCCAGTCTGTTGGGACGAGGTTAGTGTGAGGAAGTTAATTGTCCCTGAGATTGTCCAGATCACTTCAAAGAAAGTAAAAATTATCAGAGATCAGCTAAAGATAGCTCAGGACAAGCAGAAGATCTATGGGGACAATCGTTGAAGAGACCTAGAATTTCAGGTGGGAGATATGGTTTTCCTGAGAATATCACCCTTGAAAGGCGTACTAAGATTTGGAAAATATGGGAAGTTAAGCTCACGATACATTGGACCATACAAGATCATCGGCAAAGTTGGAGAAGTGGTGTATCGTGTTGAATTACCACCTGAACTTGCTAGACTTTACAATGTCTTTCTTGTTTCTATGCTTCACTTGACAGGATCCTAACCAAACCTTATCTAGGCTCTCGTCTGGAGGATCCTGTCGGGCACTTCAACGGATTTTCTGAACCCGACTCGTTGGATTTAAGAAAACCCGAGAAGCGAACCCCTATACTTTCTTAGCCGATTTACTCGTTTAAACTTACGAACTTGATTTTCTTTAGAACAGTTGGGAGTGATAAAATTTTTTTCATAATTTTGATTAAAACAATTTTAGAAAAATTTCGACAGCATGACCGCTGTATTTTTTACAAACCCAAAATTTTACCTGCAAAGAAATTACACTTCAAGTATAGTTCTATTTCCTCCCAACTTTTTTATCCACAAACATGCATTAAAATCACTTTTTCCACAACACAATATGCAAGAACTCAAGCCAAAATATGCATATAATACATAATGTGTGAAAATGCATAAATATTTGCAATAGCATTTACAATCATACATGTTAAGATACAAATACTTTTCCTCAATTTACATATTCAACCATGTACACAACCACCAACACATTGCATGAATTGCCCACCTATAAACAAAATATCGATCCCTCGGCAACTGAGTCCCTTATAGGAACACCTGATGAAGTAAGCAGGCTACACAATACAAATGAGAGGTTAGATCGTCACATAATAATTGTATGTAATAATGTTTCAATTTAATGCTTTGCTTATATAGCTGTTGACATTTCTTTTTGAAATTTTAAAACATTTCTCATAAAAAGACCATATGTATACCCTAACGTACTCTAGCCATCACGTGACAATTTTTTTACTAATGCCAACATGACGCTACTATAATATCTCAACCACTACATGCAGAATTTACTACATCGCGACGTAGGGAGGAATAATCTCAACTCTAGGCAACTACAATGTAGAATTCTCTACATTACAATTGTAGTGCTAATGAACTATACTCTGTGCAACCACATGCGGAATTTTCTACATCGCATATTGTGGAGCAACTACTCACTATCACTTGCAACTAGGTACGAAATTTTCTACATCGTAGCCTATCGCAAGTGATTATAACTCTAGGCAACTACGAGCGGAATTTTCTACGTCATCACGTAGTGCCAATTACTCCAATATTACGGTATACACATGGTTTTTAACTCAAGCTTCGCATCTAACTTTTGAAAAACTACTTTTGCCTTCAAATCTCATTTTTTGATTCGAGACAATGATGTTTACTAATAATCCAATTCATATTTGGAAAACCATTTTAAACATTTATTGAATATTAATAAGTAACAATATAAATTGAGATTAAACGAACGTAAGTGGAGTAAACTTACCTCAATCCCAAAAATGCTCTAACACCTCAATGGGCTCCTCGTATCTCACTCATCAGCTCGTCACCTACATAACATTTATACTCATAAGAAGAAATTTTAGCACTAAACTAATTGGCAATGCACTTAGTCACATTACTTTTACTATTTTAACCTTTTTAACAACTCTATACGCTATAACTTTTTTAACTCGATTTTAACTCAATCGAGACTCTTTAATTTCTGATTTCTTCACAAAAGTTTTAGTTATACACCCCTAGGGACACCCTCACGCAGTCCGTATAATTTTTAGAGGTCCGAAACGAAAAATCACAAATTTAAGCCTCTTTTGACACCCCATAACAAAATGCATCACGCAGGTCTGCTTAAGGCTCCATTTTCTTTTGTTCCTTTTCCTACGATCCTCTTATCTCATATTCTGATCACCTGTAAAATTTCATCAAAAAATTCTATCGTTTGCTATTCAAATCTAAAAAAAAACACTCTGTTTTGGGCACTTTTTGATGCACTTTTTCGCATCGAACGAGCGATGATGGTTTTTCTTTCATATCTAAGCTTTTTTTACCTAATTATGATAAACTAAATTTATTCCATGCAATAAAAGTTGTATTTACATAGTTATTTTACTTATCGACTCTCTAACGGCACTACTTTGGGCATAACTTGCGAAATTTTTATCTGAATCGACCCGTTCCAAAACCTATAGTTTTCTATGACTCTTAGGTATGATTTGAGGTCTAGAACATCCTCATATAGGTCAGACTTATGCAGGTCATCTCTATCCCATGGTTTGAGCTCGGGATTCTCAAATGCTCAAAACTACTACCATTGAACTTCTATCACCTCTACTTATCTTATTAGGCTCTAATATGCATTTAAACATGCTCATTTCTATCTAAATTCAAGGGATTACACATCCCCCCTTAGTGACCAAACTCACCATACTCACACCACACACTACTCTTTCATTTCAACAATCACAACTCACTCACAACTTTTGTCAAATGCTTAGAGTGTATGAAAATCAGTTTTTGTTTCCACTTTTATCAAGATTATGGTAGCCTTTTATACAACCCTAACCTACCATTCACATCCAATAACTTATCATTTAATCCTCCACATCATCTATTTAAGATTCCATACTAGTTTTAGGGGTAAAATACCCCACACAACTCATTACAACAAGGTAACTCTCACATATCCATTCTACTTCCAATTTCATCAAGTAAAGAGAGAGAGGAGATAATATCTTACTTGGACTCTTGTTTAGAGAGGTTAGATTGAATTGGAAGAGATCCTAGAGAAAAGGTTTAAGGCTTGGAAGGGCTGGATAGAACTTTCTTCTTCCACTTTCTTGTTTAACTGTCCAACCTTTGCTCTTCACTTTCTGTTCTGTTTTTTCTTTCACGCCAGCTGCTGGTTGCTTCTTTGTTTCACAGATGCTCTTATTTTTGTTCTCTCAATTTCACTCTAAGTGTGGTATATATATAACTAACAATTCAAAAATGTCTTCCATGTCCTCATTTCATCATTTTCACGCCAAACTCTCTCTTTTTCTTTCCTTTCACGGCAGCTTGCTTCTTCTTTCGTCAATTTGCTCTAATTGTTTTACTTATATATCTCATTAACAATTTATAGAATGCCAATCTTGTCCCTTGACTTGTTTTGACTATCACTCTTCGTTTAAATTGTAAGTTAATTTGTTATTAACTACTAATTCTACATAATACTTCCTCTAGTTTTTATTTTTGGATTCAAATGTATTATCACTTATAATCTATCACTTGATTGTGGGCAAACTATTTTACCCTTCTTTAACTTTTTTTTATTAATACGGTTATCGTATAATCTTATAAAATCGTTAACTCTTTAATGTCCTTGGTTAGATTATTGTTGAATAGATTTATTATTCTAACTTCATACTCTAACTTCTAGCACTAGGATGTTAAAAATCAGAACTAGGGGTTTACATCACTAGTATATAATGGATCATTCATATATATTGAGGGAACAACTAGTGGAACTAAAAGAAAAATTTAACTTACGAGGAAGAGCCAGTTCAAATTCTCTACTGCAGAGAGCAAGTTTAGCGTAACAAGGTTATCCCATTGGTGAAAGTTTTGTGGAGGAATCATGAAGTGGAGAAGGCTACATGGGAACATGAGGACCAAATGCGTCACCAATACCCTCATATTTTTCAATAGATAGATTTCTTAAATTTTGGGAACGAAATTTTTAATGGGGGAGAATTTGTAACATACCATTCCGAATAATTGTATTATACATGAATTATATTATATGTGACATATCTATAGAGAAATAAAAATGAAATAAAGTGCCCGGGAGGTGAAATTGAATTTTAGTCGGATTTCCGAATAGGTTTGAGGATAACTTTTATTTACTAAATAATAAAATAATTTTAAGCGGTTGAATCCGAATGAATAATCTAATACTAATAAAATTTTTGGATGTGAAATTGGGTTATAATAAAATTTTCATATGGATTCAAAATGATTTCGAATGCGGAAATCAAAAAGCATGAATGAATGCATGATAGTGGAATTACAAATGGCATGTAAGTGGAGGAAGAACCAATGTATGAAAGACGTGTACGAAGAGAATTGATGACAAGTGGATAGTGATTATGGATGAAAATGTGACAAGTGTATGATGATTATTAATCATATAAAAAGTGACAAACAAACAAGTAAATGAAATAAGAAGATGAAGTAACCGGTCAAAGTTGAAAACAAAGAACAGAATCAAACACACACACACACACACAAAAGCAGCTCGGCATTTGAGAGAAGACAAGAGAATTTCTGCTGAGAGTGAAGAAAAGACCAAGATAGCTGCCATTTTGAGTGATTTTGGAAGTTGTTTATGAGCAATCTCCACACATGCAATAAGCATTTTGGCAAGGCAAGGAAGAGAACAGTTCTACCAAAAGAAGAAATTGTTTTACTGTGAGAAGACAAGGAGGATAGCCTGCATTTTATGAGTTTTGGAAGCCATTTTTGAAGCTTCTTCACACATGCAAGAGGTGTACATCAACCTAGAAGTGGAATCCATCCAATTGAGGTTACTTTGAAAGATAAAAGTTGAGTTTTCCATGAGTTGTTTGTGTAATCCTTAGATTTATGGACTTGGATGATTTTGTGATGAAATAATGCTTGGGTTTGAGGTGTTGTAACTTTAAGAGAATGAGAATGGACTTGCATGTAGCATTAGTATGAAAATTGAAGAAAAATCTTGTGTTTGATGCATGATATGTCATGACCAAGTGGTGTAAATGATTTAAATGTAGTTTGAGTGCGTTGTTATGAATTTTGGTGTGATATTAATGTGTAAAATCTTGATGGAAAGTTGAAGATGTGTTGGAATGCATTCGGCCAAGATGGATAACATAGACCAAATTTGAGTTAAATTATTTTGAGTGATTTTCATGTTAGAAAATGTGTTGAAATGTTAGATTTTGGTGTTGAAATGAAAAGCAAAAATGTGGTAGCTAGAAGTGCTATGTTCGGCCATGATGAATTTGGAATGGTGGATTTGTGCTTTGGAGTGTTTTGAATGATTTTGTAGTTGGTTTTGATTATGAAAATAGTTTGGATATTCAAAGGAATGCATTAGATTATAAATGGTTACTTTGTGATAAAACTTTGATTTATTACGAAAGTGTGATGCATTATAAATTGAACTTATATTTACACCCCTAATTATATGTTTAAATGTGATTATGATGGAAAAGATGCGAATAAGTTTAGTTATCACGTTGCTTAAAAATAGAATGCTCAAATATGTAGGTAACGTAGAGACAAAGCTATCCGAAGTCGAAAATTCTCACAAACTAGGAAATCACAAACATTCCATGAGCTAGGAAATTGTGAGTGTAAATTTATTTTACGAACATCAAATGCATTATTAGCTTATTATTTTTAAAGCATTATTATTTCTAAATGAATTTTTATTAAGTATGTTGATTTATGAAATGCTTTTATGTGTTAATTTAATATAAAGTATTCTAAGCATGAAATTGTAGAAATATTGAACTTTTATGTTTTAGTGAGATTTAATGAAATATGTTTTTGATATTTTCATGCTATAGAATGAAAAATTCAAGTTTGAAAATATATACATGAAGTTTTAAACGGTTAATGGCTTATCCAACCTTATAGATTATTTATAGATTCAGACCCGGCCATAATACCCTATACGAGTATGGCTAGTGTTAGGAGGGCGTGTTACTAATATTTGTGTGTCGGGATTGAGTCAATCGTGTCGCTCTCTACACGTGTGGGGTATTATCTTGCTCTACGTATACAATGATAAAATTCCGTTGCGTGATAGTTGAGATGTCTTTGTAGTTTTTCACGGTGAGCATCGCTAGCAATTTTGCCACATGACCTCATATTGAGCGGTGCTAATCTAGTCGTCATGTGATTGTAGCTTCTCGGGTTTCCATTAGTTTGTTTTAGAAAGAAAAGCAAATTTATTATATGTGAGATTTAGAAAAATAGTTTTGTAACCGATTTTCGAAAGGTTATGAAATATATATTAGAACTTTAAAATTTTATTCAAGTATGAGTTTTATAGTTGCTTATCAAATTTATTAAGTATATGGTTTCAAAAATAAAAATATTTTGGAAATAAATATTTCTTTTAAATAAATTTTTGGGATGCTATTTTAGAAAGCAAGGTTTAAATAGAAACGTATAACACTCATGAGCTCCGTTAGCTCACTCTTTTTTTGTTTTTATTATGAAAAACCTTCCCAAGTGCAGGTACAGGTGCCCAAAGCGAGTGAATCTACGACGTAAAAATAAACAAGTATTTCTGACGATGCAGCGGTGAAATCAATGTATATATTTTTAATATTTCATAAATATGCATATAGTGAATATTTGTCTATAATCCCATGTAAATATTTGAGATTTTTGTACGATCAGATATTTTGAATTTTAACATGGTTTTTGATAATTTACGGAGCAACACTGCTGGTTATCTAGGGCCGAGGTAGGATCTAGTACTGAAACTTAAAGAGACATTGTGTTTTTTCTATTCCTAGTTGGAGGGTAGTTTAATTAATAGCTTAGTGTGCTTGGTTGGCTTGTGTGAGTCATGGTGTGTTCTTGTTCAGGTATTTATAGGCGACAATATGTAATGTAGCTTTGACAAGGCAGCAATATACGGAACACATGCAGTAAAACTTACTCAAGAAGAAGAGAATTATAACACGTTTTTTTTTCCTTTCACACTTTATTCTCATATGAAAATGAAACACATACACTTTGTCTTTTTTAGATGTAAGAAAACTAACTGTGAGCAGAGATTAAATGCACTACATCATGTTAATCACAGTTTGTCAGTATATAAAATTGTCTTTGTTTAGATCATTTCACAATTTCTTTCTTAATTTAATCCTAATTCCACACAAGGCATCTAGAAATTTGAGATTGATTAGGAGGACATTTTAGAAACATAAATAAAGAAATTGCCTTATGCAATGTATGCCAAAAGTATGATAGAACTATTTATTATAGGGCATGCAATAGAGGATTAGGCAAATTTACCTTAAGTTTTCTCTCATTTGAGATGTGCACGTTTGTTTCTAAATACCTATCATAAAGACAAAGAAAAAGTACTCAACTACTTTACTAAGAACAGATGTGTGAAACGGGTACCTTGTAAATTTTAAATGTATAATCCCATATTTGTTGAATTTAATTTGTCCCACGATCTAGCATTATATCTAAAGAGAAAATATTGACTTTAAATCTCACATTTCTTTAATTTTATTTATCCCATGATCCGGTATTATGGATAGAGAGAACATGTTGGGTACCTTAACAAGGTTCAAACATTGTTTTCTTAACTATAAGAAGAATAAACAAAGGACGATCAACGTTATTTATTTATTTATATTTTTCTTACTTTGAGATTCCATTCAAATGGGTATTGAGATAAACTACTACAAACACAGTTTGCAACACGACCTCGGGCTACGAGAAAGGTCTCCCCATACTTTGTGATGTTATTAGCAAATATGGGATTTGAATTTCTATCATAATTACAAAGGAAAAATGCTTAATATAATTATTCTACTAAGAGTGATTGTGCCACTTTCTTATTCGTTAGATGATATGGTGTGTATATATAATAAATACAATTACTTCTTAGAATCCATCAAAATTAATATATTTAATAAAAGAAGAGACTGAGACAAGAAAGTTTGCTCGTCAATACACATTGAAAGTTATACTGTTAATACAAGGTTTACGACTGATAATAGCTGAGAAATTGTTTATAAATTAAATCAATCTCATAATTAATTTATATGAAGTAAAGTAAAAAGTCATGAAAAAAATATAAAAATAAGGCCATAATCATAATAAATGAGACACCTAATTATGTTCTTGAGGTACCACGTTAATCTTACTGTGTAAAGACAATCTCTATCACACATTTTTGTGTCCAATTAAATGATGAATGTCTCAACTAACCAATTTTTGTTTCTTTTTTATTTTTTTTTGTTGGCACTCCATACGCCCTTTGTTTTGTAACCAACCAAAAAACTTATGGATAAATGTTGAAGCGGTTGTAACTCTAAGCTTATCGTATTTACCTTAAGTTAAAAAAATTTAGAATCAAATGAATTTTAACTAATTCTTAAAGTTGTGGTCCAAATCAGAAGAAAATTCTCTCTGCCCCAGTTTGTTAAAGAACTCATATTATATTTTATTTTATTTTAAAATTTAAAACTCAATATTTTTCAAATAACCAGAAATCTAGTATATTTGAATTAGAGGTTGTATACATATATGATAGATTGAGTTTCACATTTGTTCATACGATCCTAAAGTGAGGAAATATTTTTTCCTTTGTGTTGTTTGAGTTTCCGTATATTCATTCATGTTTTTTTTTTTTTAGCTTTTTTTTCCTTATTCACTGTCAAACCTTCATACTTAAAATGAAATTCCTAAAAAATAAAATGAAATTTGGTTCTCTTCTAAATTATCTCAATAGTCAATAGTAACTTTTTTTCTTCAGTTCATTATTCAACATTTTTTTAAAATATAGATTTTCTTTTAAAATTTAAATTGTTCCAATTATTTATAGTAACTTAATTTGTTTTCGAAATTATAGCAATTTTCTCAATTCTATGTATCAATTGAAATAATTAACTTTTAATTATTTTTCAGATTAAAAACTTGGTCTAAAAAATAAGTATAGGGAGTACTTTTTTAGATGACAATAAAAGGTATCGTAATTTTTAATTTTCTTAACCTTTCAATTTATTTTAATGATTTCATATATTACAAATTTATTATTGATTTAAATATAAAACATTATCAAAACTAAAATTTTATAATAAAATTTGTACTTAATTAGACTTCCGAATAACCAAGGCCTTGAAAGTTATTAACATATAATAATTTTCAAATTATATTAATTAAAAGGTACAAACAAAATATGTTTTTTTAATTATTAAAGTATTTCGCACATATTAAAAATAAAGATCTCATCTTGTTATACTCATTTCCTCGTTCTTTGCCTAAATGGGCCAATATAAGCCCCAGACGCTTGAACAGGAGCGAGGGTCCAGAGGGCCCAAGATCGGGACCAGCAGTTTGAAGTCTAGCTCGTGAGGCCGTCCAGGCCGCGAGCTCGCAACAGCTACCAGACCTCCCAAGCATGCATCTTGCCCGCATCGCCAGTTCGTCGAGCTCACGAGACCACCCAGGTCGCGAGATCGCGAGAACCCCCAGACCGCCTAAATCTCCTCTCCTGGCCACGTCGACATATCTCCATCATGCATCACCTGACCGACCAGAGAGCTTATTTAGAGGATATCGTGTACAGCAAGTCATCAGAATCACCAACTCTCATGATTTCCCGTCTAAAACTACCTGTACAATTACCCAGAAGCATTCAATGCGGCAAGGTGCAATTAATGAAGTGAAGACCTCTCCAGGTGAATTAAATGCAGGCGTGTGCAAGAAGAGAACAGTGATTACCTTTACAATTAATACAGCATGGCAATGTCAGGATTAGTTGAAACTAGCCGTTGCCTGTAACGTGTGTAACTTTCTTTTGTATTTTCTTTTTGTCATCTCTCCCTCTCTATAAATATGAGAGACATTTTACTGTACAAACAAGCTGAAAATACTAGAGAATCGTCATTCTACCGGAATTACTCCAGAGTGGCCGTGGATGTAGGTGCAGTCACCGAATCACGTAAAAATCCTTGTGTTTTGTACTCTTCTCTCTCTCTCTCTCTTTCTCTCTTATCTTTCATTGAACATCTCATTAAATTCGACCAACCTCCACGACCGACATTCCTTCACCTGAATTAATCACCACCAACCTTGAACCTTATTAATTATTCATTTATCACATTTTCGTCAGTACGATCACCCTTTAATTACCAAGCTCGCAGTCTGGGCCCCAGAATCTCTGGTTGACCGTTTCCAAACATCAACATCTTTAAGCCCTGCCTCGACCAATACGTAAGCGACCTGACATCTACAGCACAGAAGGAACGACATCAGAATGCTTACAGCATGCTGAACTTAGCAAGCCACAGAAAAAGTTCCTGGAGCTATTGTCCTATGCGTCAGGTCGCACACTTGGCCATCAAAGGCAACGGAGGCCCAGGGACGTGGGCCCGTCAGGTACTGTGTCACCCTAAATGCTTGTGTTGCTAACCCTATGTCTACGGGTACCCTATCAGGCAGTACAGAGACATTCCCATCAAAATACCTAAGCAACGTCAACAAACGACAAAGACCCTAAATGGACCAGCACTATACAATCCACAAAGGGCAACTCCTAGCAAGAAAAATCCAGAAACAGACTTCACAAGTTCGTCAACAACGATGTGGGACACTCAGACTGATAGCCAGGTCGCCCCTAGTGAACACAAGTACTCAAACAACAAACGCAACAAATTTTTAAAGGCAAGACAGACACGCAGTAACTCACAGACACAGTACGAGGGCACAAGCTGACCATACAAACCAGAAACAAATCTTCAAAAAGCATAAGAGACCAAAGTCAGGGTAAGATTACCTTGCTCGAGCTGTAAACGGCTTGCTGGAAAGGGTGGATGATCTCTGAAGCAGCGGAGTCTGAAGAAGTTATCAAGTAGTGAAAGAAGGAACAGAGAAGAAAAATGGTGAGAATAGGGTACTAGTGTCGTATCAGGAAAGCAAAAAAGGGGAATGGAAAAGCCTCTGAGTTATATAGGCCAGGACATCCATCCCCAGCCATCCGATCTGACACTGAGGCATAACCGTCAAAAATCCAACGACCCAGCACCAATCCCGGTCATGTGCTGTCATGCATGTCAGTTACAAGACGTGCTCATTAAATGTGTACGGTTCCAAGGCACGTTTATGGCTCCAACGCCTGAATGAACGCCACGTGTCAACGGTTACAGTGCAGAAGTTGAAACGACATTAGAAAGTTCGAAAATGGGCGTCAATCGTGTGTTTGAATAAACTCCCAGTCCGCAGAACGCACAGAGAGCTGAGGGGCTTGATGTTATGCCCATTTTCTCGTTTTTTGCCTAAATGGGTCAATATAAGCCCCAAACGCTTGAACAGGAGCGAGGGTCCAGAGGGCCCAAGATCGGGACCAGTAGTTTGAAATCTAGCTCGCGAGGCCGTCCAGGCCGCAAGCTCGCAATTGCCACCAAACCTCCCAAAGTATGCATCCTATCTGCATCGCCAGTTCGTCGAGCTAGCGAGATCACCCAGGTCGCGAGATCGCGAGAATCCCCAAACCACCTAAATCTCCTCTCCAGGCCACGTCGACATATCTCCATCATGCATCACCTAACCGACCAGAGAGCTTATTTAGAGGATGTCGTGTGCAGCAAGTCATCAGAATCACCAACTCTCATGATTTTCCGTCGGAAACTACCTGCACAATTACCCAGAAGCATTCAATGCGACAAGGTGCAATTAATGAAGTGAAGGCCTCTCCAGGTGAATTAAATGCAGACGTATGCAAGAAGAGAACAGTGATTACCTTTACAATTAATGCAGCATGGTAATGTCATGATTAGTTGAAACTAGTCGTTGCCTGTAACGTGTGTAACTTTCTTTTGTATTTTCTTTTTGTCATCTCCCCCTCTCTATAAATATGGGAGACATTTTACTGTACAAACAAGCTAAAAATACTAGAGAATAGTCACTCTGCCGGAATTACTCTAGAGTGACCATAGATGTAGGTGCAGTCACCGAACCACGTAAAAATCCTTGTGTCTTGTACTCTTCTCTCTCTCTCTTTTTCTCTCTTATCTTTCATTGAACATCTCATTAAATTTGACCAACCTCCACGACCGACATTCCTTCACCTGAATTAATCACCACCAACCTTGAACCTTATTAATTATTCATTTATCACATTTCCGTCAGTACGATCACCCTTTAATTACCAAACTCGCAGTCTAGGCCCTAGAATCTCTGGTTGACCATTTCCGAACGTCAACACATCTAATTATAACTTTTCTGCAATTTATAATTTTTGAAAATAATATCAAAAGTCCCTAACTTTACTCACTTTACTTTCTTGCATTATTAGCCACACAATATTAAGTACGACATAACATCATAAAATATCAGTCATGGAACCTAGTTAGTAATTACTGATTCCATTATTAATAGTACCTATCATACAATTAGAATCACATTACTAAAAAAAAAAAATTGATCACATTGTGAAATTGTCTGGCCGCACATTTAACGAGAAAATCTTTTATGCGATGCTTACTTAGTGTGTCATGCTCACATTCATGTCATGCTCACGTCCGCAACTTTTCTCACCTTACCTTCTTGCATTATTGGCCACACACTATTGAGTATGACATAACATGATAAACTCTCTGACAGGACATGTCCCGACTCTTATCTCAAGTTTAGGATAATCTCATGAAAATTGGAGTCTTTCTACTTACAATCCGAATTCTTCGAAATTCCTTGAAAAAAAATCATCATAAATCTCATAATCACTTTATAAATATAAATTAAATAAATTAAAAATCTTTATATTTCTTGTATTGGACCCTTGAACTGAATATATAAAATATTCATAAAATATCAAAAATATATATATTTCACTTATAAAAGTATTTTGAAAATACATTTGAAAAAATTTGACTAGTTAAAAACAATATACACTAATGCAAGATGTTCATCATTATGTGGTCCTTCTCACGATTTGTAATTGACGGGACCCACCCCGGATTCCCCTATGGAACCCGATGGGAGTCCCGTAGCACCCGAACGAAACTCAATCGAACCCTCACTCTAGCGCAAGAGAGCCCCATAGAGATACTGCTCTCACTTTAAAATTTCTTTTCTAGTAGAAATTGATGAAAATTTTTTTTTAGTGTACGTTTGCAAAACAATTTATTAAAAATTATGGCAGTACAACGACTGTTTTCTAAAAATTTTACTCTACAAAAAGTTTATAGAAAATATGTACACTTCTATATCAATAATTTCTCAACTTCTGGACCTCAAACCCTCTTTTCCTTTTTCCACAATCAACCACAATCATGCTTTCAGTTTAAAATACAAATTGAAAATCATTTAATTTACGCAAAAGCATGATATATAAAAGATTTTTACAAAAACATAACTGACAATAGTATATGATTTATATGTCTTCCAAAATAGTATTTACAAAATATACATTAAATCTTAAGTGGTTATGCATGCATATGACATTTCAAAAGTATTCAAGTGCAATAGCATCGTTAGCCCGCCTGCATGTCCGACGGAGTCCCATCCATTTGATGGCTCATACATACACCTAGGGAGGATTTTTTAAAAACATAAAGGGAGTGATGAGAATTTAACTCAGTGAGTAGGTAAATTTTTAAGCTATAATATTTGCTTTCTAATTATACACTTCCTCCCAAAATAATTTGAAAAACTAATAATTTTTTTCTAACATTTATAAAACTGTAAAACTGGCATAAAGTATAAATTTTCGTGTTTTCTAAACTTTACGTCTCATGACGTGTTTTTTCTTCTAAAGCTTGTCTTACAAGGTAACCCAGGGAAACTCGTTCTTACGTAACGGTACGAATACACATTACTAGAACTACGAAAAACTACCATATATAATTACAAATGCGAAAACTCTAGGATCGCGATTCCTCCCACCATCAGATAAATCTACATTACCATATATGTGTAAAAGACGACATACTGACTCAACTCCTCAAGTTAGTGACTCTTCCTACCTCTTGCCATACACGCATAGGGTACTTTGACCGGATAAATTGGAGATTAGCATAAACCAAAGGCATTAAAATCTTTTCAATATACTTCAAAATATTACATACACTAGGTATGAAAGTATATTGATTTAACTAGAAAATATTTTTTTCTCTAGTATATGATTTACAACCAAAATACTATCTTTCTAAGGTAAAAGTCTAAAATTTTACAAATACCCTTAGCATGTCTCTTTTATGCATATACATCACTCAAACATACTAAATGACTTCACTACTAAATATATACATTTATAACGAAATTTTAAAAACTTACATGCATCATTAGAAAATGCTAACATGCTAAAAGTTTAATCAATTCAACATAATAAATTAAATACTATAATAAACATTTGTAATTATCAATAATCAATTTATAAAACTCATAAAAGTTTTAAAATAACCACACTCATAATTTGCTATCCAAACTAGCAAACCACTCCTTCAAGCTCTTCTTTAGCTTTTCACTTGTCCTACACTTTTTTACAAGTATAATTCTCTCTTATAACTCATACATGCATCAAGCTATTAAACTCAAATTGAATTTAAAATACTAACTACATCATAAATCACATACTTGGCATAAACTTATACTAACATCATGACATTCTTTTCTTTTGATTTTCTTTGTGCAAACTTGATTAACTACATGCATAACCTCATGAAAGCACATCAAGTAATTGAATTTTCACTTTGAACACCAAAATGTCATCTTGACCGAAATTGCACATAAGGGCATCCAACCTAATTCTTTCATTTTCATGACCACCAAAAGCATTAAAATCACACCAACATTACTCTAATGCCTTAATATCAACTCAATCTAAGTTTCTTTACAAAATTGTATAAAACCATAAAATACATACCTTGATCACTTCCTTACCTAATTGTTTCTTTTGATTTTCTTTCAATTCCACACTTGAATATGATATAATCTACTTCTAAACATAACAAACATTACAAAAACTCATCAAGTTATCATACACTTAAAAAAAACATCAAAACACCATAGAAAATCACTTACTTACTAATTTCTCTTCACTTTCTTTGCTCAAGTTTTTGCCCTAACACCCATTTAGTGAAGATAAATCAAGTTTGGCATCAAAATGGGTTAAACTTTTCTTGCTCTTCTCCTTCTCTCCTTGGTCGAACCTTGCTCTCCCTCTCTCTCAATTTTCTTTTCAATTTTTCTTACCAATTTATGCACTATTCACTTTATATAGTCCTTCCATTGATTGACAAAAATATACTTAAACTATTTCCATAATGTCAAACAAATCTTTAGTTACAAATAATGACATTTGATTGGTCCATAGGCTAACTGATAATCACTAAACTAACTAAATCCTACCAATCTTTAGTTGCATGACAACTAGCTAGTCACTTTAGTGGATTCCATGTGACATTCTCTCATTGGTCCATTTTGTTTCACATAGATTGTGCTTCTTTGCTAGTTTTCATTCCATGTAATACTCATATGTAATCTATGTGTGTTTGAATTTGAAAATGTCAACTTCACCTTCTAATGAATTTAATTTTCATTCATGCCTAAAAGTTTATTTTGTCATTTAATGCATTAAATTTACATCCAGCTAAATAAATTCTAAAAATATTCTATGGTCATTCAATCTTCAAATTGACCATGTAATACTCTAATTGGGTTATCTCTCAATTTCATACTTAAAAAAATTTCAAATGGATGTAACATCATCGATACCCATTATTCTCCAAAAATGTATTTTTGTCCAATAAACTTCAGATTACTTAAAACATATTCAAATGAACTCATTTTCGATTTATTTCAGTTTCTTTTAACTCTAACACTAATTCTGAAATTTTTTATTTATAAGGTCCACTTTCTAAAAATCACTATTCAACAGACACTATTCATCTGAAAATACTATTCATAAAAAAAATAAACTAATTTTCATAAATATATATATATATGAAAATTTTGAGTTTTATAGTAATAATCTACATAAACTTATGACGGATATCCAAAAAAAAAATAGATTTTATAAAAAGTGAGCGCTAACGCATAGTGAGTGGATATAATTTTTTTTTAAATATTTCTATTTAAACTAAACATAGTATTGGTAACAATAAATAATTCTCATATCATAATAAAATTGTAAACTTTTATACAAATTATTTCCATAACTTTAATGAGATAATACGTAAAACTTTTATGGAATCTCTTTGTATAAATCTGATTTTCTATAAATCTCTATTTGTACTGATCAAACTCATATATAACCTCTGTAATCTGAAAATCCAAACCAACTAGTACCCAAAAAAATCTGTCATACGTAGTGGAGATACTAAATACATATATGGAGCGAGGAATAACATATATCATATACGTGCTAAGCAGCTCTCTCAAACTTAGGTACGTGAAGCCTACTTAACTGTTAGAATAAAGAGTACAACCTTAATATTCTAAAAATATTTTTATTTTTCTTTCTCAAATCTTTTCTAAATATACATATAATTCTGGATAACTACTTTTCTCAAACAAAAATCAATATTCTTTCTTAAAACATAAAATCATAATATTTGAAACATTTTAAAAATTTTCTAATAATAACTCGAGTTGAAAACATAAAATTATTATTGGAATTGCTGACAAGTATACATATATATGAATTCATAATATATTTTCAATTCCTCGTAAAACATGAATGATAATTCAATCGTAAATTGTAATTCAAAATCTATAAAATCAATTAACTAAACAAATCGTTCACTTCAAATAAATATTAAAATAGAAATATAAACAAACATAATTCAATCAATTTAATTAAAAATCAAATTATACACTCACATAATTCTTTTGCTCAAATTCACATCTAAAACAGATTCTTATCTGGTTTCTCAAAATCTTAAATCCACCCTAAAATCACACAATCTCAATTTGAAACTTATAAAAATTAATTAATTTCCTAAATTTCAAATCTTATTGAAATAAAAATCATTTATCTAAATAAATCGGAGCCCAAATATTTAAATTACTCACATAGAATTTTCTTCTATTTTTCTTCTATTTTCTTCTTCCTCATTTTTTTTCTTGCCATTTTCTTTCTTTTTTGTTGTTGAACTCATCCTCTATGTGTTTGGTTCTATGAAAGCTTTTATATATATATATATATATATATATAAAGTACTAACCGCCCCACTAATTCTCAATTTAATTTTTTTTTTTTTTTATATAATCCAACCCATCGACCATCCCACTAATTCTCAATTTAATTTTTTATTTTTTAAAATAATCCAACCCACCGACCATTTGACCTCATTTTTTTGTTGTCAACCATATATTTATCACAACATTTGTCTTGTAAATTTTCATTTTACACCTCACATATTGCTATGATTTTTTTTTCTTTTCTTTTACATCCAACTTTCTTAATTTCTTTTAAAAATGTCCACCAAGATGATATTTGTCCATATACTCTTTTATTTCTAAAATTTGGACAGGATCAAATTAATAACAATAAACTAGATTTCAATTAATCTTTTGAATCCACTTGGATTGGAGCCTTAAACTCTCAGTCGTGGGACCTAGTTAGTAATCACTAATTCCATTATTAACAGTACCTACAATTCTGATCACATTACAAAAAAAAAAAAAATTATCACATGTGAAATTGTCTAGCCGCACATTTAACAAGAAAATTTTTTATTTGATGCTTACTTGATGTATCATGCTCACGTTGGTGTTTCTTTTCAATAACAACATGACATATGACATTTCTTTTTCATAAAAAATTAATATTGATGTTTTTGTTTATTTGAGAAAATTTTCATTTAAAAAGTTGTATCACGTGTCATATTATTATTGAAAGGTTATACCAACATTAATTTTTTTATAAAAGAGAAATGATACATGTCACGTTATTACAGGAATGGCACTCCAATTAATTAAGCATTCTATGAAAGATTTTCTCCGCATTTAACACACCAATTCTTAATCAAATTGATGTTGTACCTTCTTTTTGAGCCCCATAATATTTGTTGGACCAGGCCAACCAAATGTACAACAATAAATTGGGCTTCAATTGCTTAGGCTTTGGACTTGGGTCTCACTCTATGACTATGCTTAAGGTCTAGCCTGGCCAAGGGTACTAGTGACTAGGTGATGCCTATTGACAAAATTGAACATTTGAAGAAACTCAACCCAGACATGCATATGGTTTAGATGCTTTTGGGACTGAATGCATCTTAAAGCTTAATGGATTGAGGAATCTCCAAGATCCATCTTTCTAAGGGATTCATTCACCATAGCCTCAATCCTTGTGTTGAAGCGGTAAATCACAAATTCTATGGGTTTTCTGTAGTTTCTCATAATTTAAGGTTGTTTGGTAAATACCGAAAGTTGGAAAATTTTTCAGATATTATTCCTTTCCGCTTTTCCTGACATCAATCATAGGATGTTCTACGTCACAAACATCATGCAGAAACAGAACAGCATGCTGTACCCATAGGAATGATGCAAGACATATCAATGATTCGCCACCGTCAAAATAGAATTTAGTTTTTTAAATTGTTCAGTTCCACTACCAATAAATTTATTTGGATCATTGTCGGTCCAATCACGGTTTAAGATGGATTCATCAATGATGCCATTAAATAAAGAAATCTGAAAAATTAATTTAAAAAAAAAAAAAAAGTCAAAAATGCGGCTTCTTTAGTGATCAGTTCCATAGAAGTGAAAGAAAAATAGACCCATAATTGACTCAATTGTAATCATTAGAATGTCCAGTGACAGGGCAGATAGCCATGAAAATATAATGGAGATTCCTCAAATCATGAGTCCAACAACCTGAATTCAACCGCAACATGAAAACGCAGTGTGAAGAATTCAAATAACAAGAGGAGGGCCTAGCAGTGTTTTTTAAGTAAATCATTCCATGAAATAATAACAGGCCCCCCAACCCTGTAAAATATCCAACCAACTATGCAACACTTTTTCACGGACCAATGAAGGATGGAACAAGACATAATACAATATTAGCAAAATGCAACACTACGACAACCAAACAAAGACAATTGTGTTATTGTCTAATACAAAAGACCCTCTTACACAATACAATACATTACACCAAACAAGTCTAATACGGATCTTACCATTGGCTACTCAGTATATACACAAATCTTGCTCCACAGCTAAATTGCTAGAAATGACATCAATTGAAATGCTCAGAGGCATTGTGAGTGTGGCTACAATGTACACGGTACAGATTAGTCCCCAAGCATCATTCTATATCTATGGAAAGAGACCCTACTCTTCCATCTTTGGAAGGAAATGAAGCTAAAAGGGAAAAAGTCACAACATTGATGTAGAAGAGAATTTCTAAGGCACTGAAAAACAGATTATTTTCATTTCTAAATTCAATGATTACAACATATAATTACAAAAGAACATAAATACTTCCCTCTTCCAGCGAGGGGGCAACACCAAGAACCCCAACATTCAGACCCTCAATTTGACATCTTGGCCCGATCAATTTCCAACTTGCACGACAGCTTTCTACCTAGGTTAATCCATATTGAACGGCTCCCACATTCCTATGTGCAGCTACAGCAACAGCTGCAGCACCAACCGCACCAAACTGGGTTTGTGCCTGTAACAACTTGGCATCAATGGTGATTCGGTCATTCAATTGATCCAATTTGGCTTGGGGTTGGCAATATGGATTGGCATTGACATCAATGGGCATGCCATGTACTGGTTTTACAGCCATTATGCATTGCTGAGGTTCTGGTTTAACATGGGAAGAATCCTTCCCCACCTCTGATTCGGACTTCTCTTGGTTCAAGGTGTTGGTCCTAAAGAAACAATGTGGAGATACATTCTGCGGAGGAAGGATTGCATTTCTGTAAAAGATCCTTGCATCATAGCTATCTTTTATGTTTCTGCCATTCTCATATGGTACAACTGATCCAACAACTCTCCCTGGTTTTGCTGTGTGAAAAATAAAAGTATTAGCTACCTAAATAGAGCAACTCTAACAGAAACATTTATGTGACCAACAAGAAAGCTAATTTAGTTTTATGCATCATTGGATCTATGTATGGCTCTACATAGCAGCATATACTAATTGGTTTGAGATGGTTTGAGATACAAAGGACAAAACTTTTAGCTACCTAAATGCTGAAACAACAAAGCAAGAAAAAACTTCCTCCACTAGCAGAACAGCTTATATGACCAATGAAAAAGAATAGTATGATGGTGATCTCCAGAACCAATCCTAAGTAGGCTTCACTAAGAAACCAGCTCTGCCAGAGGATTCAGCAGGTAACAAAGATCTGAATTCTGATATGTCGAACTAGTCATATGATGACATCCAATCTTTATTAACCTTTTTAACTGCCAAACCTATATTAGACAAAACTAACAGAGTGCCTATAAGGTCATATTCAGAAAGGAAGATAGTTGAGACTTGAGAAGAGAAAGAGGGGGGGCAAATATATGAACTCCTCACACCTGTTGGCACCCTTGGAGGTGGAGGCCTTGAAACCTTAGATTGACTTCCGGAAACTGCATCTGCTACTCTAAAATCTCTAGAAGACTCTTGTGTCATTTGCCGGTTCTCAGACTGTACATTAGGATTAGGAGGGACCGTACTTGAGTGAACAGTAGATCTGCAAATACACAACACAAGCAGCAAACATTGAGCTCTTAGAGCCACAAATTCAAAAGGTAGCATCATCAATTCAGATAAAATTCATACACAAATGGAATAAATATGTACGAATCTGGCTTTTCATACTGCCTTACTTAAAAAGAGAGCTACAGTAGACTTTTTTTTCTTTGCTCGGACACAGAAGCTAGAGCAAAACTTAGACTTCTACCTAACTTCAACAGCTGACACTTTACACTAACAAAATTTACACTTCTACCTAACTTAGTCTTACCGTGGGAGGGAGACATGCTTTCTCTCTGGAGGAATCACCGGACCGCTTCTACCACTATTTTCCTCAAGATATGCAAACTGCTTTCTAAATTGACCTATGGCACTGCAATGGATAGAGATGTTAAACACGAGAAAAAGAGATAAAACAAAATTATAAAGCAATAAGTTCATAGTGCAAACAATCAAAAGTTTTAGGTAGGAAGCAACCTAGGATAGAGAAAATTTGAGCCTTCAGATCCATTTATATAATCTTTGAGAAGCTGAGGATGGTATTCTAGTATCTCCCGGTATATTAGTTCCCTAATATCCTCCTTTGTCACCCTTCGCCTCTCAAATTCAAATTCCAACTTTGAAATTGGCTGACAACAAGGCTCTCTCTCAATTTTTGCCAGGCCTTTAAAGTAAGGATCAGCCAATGCCTATTAAACCAGAAGAAAATAATCACAGTGAAGGCAACAAAAAAAAAAAAAAAAACAGAAAAGAGAGAAAATTTATGTAGGCGTGTATTATGCTACTATACAAGTTCAATATCATTACAGGGCAACTGAAGGTCATTGGATAAAAATCAAAGGTTCCAAGAAGTCAATATTATAAGACATTAAAAAAACAAAGAAAAAGAAAACTTTGAAAATCTTGTGGGCTCTCTGAAAACCGTCCTGTGATTGTATCATAGTAAATTCTTGTAAATGTACGTGCATATAAAGCTCTGAACATTGGCTTGCCTTGAGTGGATGGCATTCCTATGGCAAGAAAACAGAATGAAATACAAACCTGTTCAGCAGTTGGCCGGTCCTTTGGATCAAATGCTATCAATCTTTCCAAAAGCCGAAGTGTTAAAGGATCTACATTTGGAAACTTCTGTGAAAATGGCACAGGAGGCTTCTTCCGCATTTCCATCAAGTATTTCCTTGCTTTCTCATTTCGAACCTGAACACATCATGAAAAAACTTACTATAAGAGGTTGGGAAGAGGAGAGAAACTCACAATATAAAAAACAGTGAAAATAGGAAGTGAGAAAAAGAAAAGAATGAGAAATGTGTCATACTCCAGCAATGGTTTCTGATGAAGGTGTACCAAGAAGATCAGTTATCAAATCTAATTGATGGACAACACTTTTACCAGGAAACAGCGGCTTCCCTGTTAACACCTCAGCAAATATGCAACCAATACTCCATATATCAATTGCAGGTGTATACTGCAAAGAGGATATCAACACAAATCAGAATAGTAGAGCAAAATCAGAAAATTGACATTGCAAGTAAACCGTTCCAGAGAAACGGACATAACCTGACGCGATTACCTGGATGACAGACATTTCAACTTCCAAGAGAGTTCATAGTCCTCCCTGAACAACAATTATTTTAATCTAGGCATTACTGCTTACTACAAAGCACTCAAGCATTTATAGAGAAATAAATGTGTTGCTTACGTACTATCCATAGCTCATAGCATTGACACATGCTAGCAATTTCATACATGTCAAACCACACAGTAAATTTAGAGTAAATTTCGGAGATGCTATACAGATTCATCTTCCTGATTAAGTGCAACTTTGCACAAAGCAGCTTGAACAACAAAACCATACCAGATCTATCCATTACACCACAAGACCAAGATCCAATCATATTACATTAAATCTAGAAAGGTGAAACAAGGAAAAGGTGGTGAGACAATGTGAAGTAGCCATACCTTTGAAAAGAAAGATCCACACAG
Source organism: Litchi chinensis (assembly GCA_019925255.1). Lineage (NCBI taxonomy): Eukaryota > Viridiplantae > Streptophyta > Magnoliopsida > Sapindales > Sapindaceae > Litchi > Litchi chinensis. The sequence continues at coordinate 15,294,803 of CM034462.1, read as the reverse complement.
CTCTGGAGCCCTATACCATCTTGTAGCAACATAATCCTGCAAGGCAAAACGAGAAAAATGTTAGTGCAGGAAAAAAAATAATAATAAAATCTTCATGCATAATTCTGGAAATCAAATTACTGGAGCTATAGTTGTGACCATAAATGAGTGTGTTAGAAGTACATACAGTCCAAAAAACCGTTGTTGGAGTATCACTAAATGCAACTCGTGCTAACCCAAAATCACAAACTTTGAGTTTGCAATTTGCATTCGCCAAAATATTTTTTGGTTTAAGATCTCGATGGTAGACATTTGCTGCAAGAAGAAATGATGTAATCAGAACAATGTCAACAAACATTTTGAGAATCTCCCTTTTTCCCCTTCTGTCCAAGGAAATAAATAAAACAAACTTGTTGCCCTACAATATATATGGTGACAATTAAATGCTGACAAAGGGCAACCAATTATTTCAATGCACAAGTGAGGTTCTAACACAACGTTTATATGTTTGTGAGAAGGGTTTGATGGATCCCGTTTCACAATCTTTTTCTTTTTTTGCTCTGTGGACAATTGATTAATGTTATTACCAAGGTTTGTTCCATGTTTGGGCTCATTTGTTGCCAATTAGGATTCTTTTTTTTTTTTTTTTTTTTTGGGGGTGTGCGTGTTTTCAATTGCTGAACAACAAACGCAGCTTGCACCAAGGTATTAATTTTCTTCTCTCTCCTCTTCTCTAAGAACTTCTTCATATTTATTATATTAAGATTTATTTTGTGTGAAAAATATTGTTGGAAAAAAAAAATTAAGAATTTTGGTACTTTGTTTTTGCAAGTGTGTGTTCATTGATTGGATGTAATCTTACTCCCTTAACATGCAAAATTAGGCATTAACTGAGATCCATACAAACCTTAATTTCACATGTTAAAGGGAATGAAATTACATCCAATTGATAAACAACAGAAGCAACAGAAACATACAAACTGTAAGAAAAAGAAATTGAATCAGTAAAGTTCCATAAAATCAAAAACAAGAAGTAGTCAATCCATATAACCCCTATTTTTCACAACATTAAATTTACAAACCTAAATGTATAATTATGAAATTAAGAAAAAAAAAATCATGTAATTGAAAATTCTTGATCACAAACAAAAAATTTCAAAATTTCTACGAAAACTATATATATTTGATACAAAATCCCTCTCGGTGAACAAATCATTGCAAAACAAATACCCAAATCCATACTTTCTTTTTGCTCAAAAAATATTTTCACACAAAATACACAAAATGACTCTTGTATGTATAAATATAAAGAAATACACAGAGAAGAGACAGCGAGGAGCACGGAACAAAAATCAATACCTTGGCAGCAAGGTATTCAAAAACCTCAGTGGCAAACTACCTCTCTGGTTACATTAAAAAATATATATATATATATGTATATATACTTTCCTAACTGGCAGCAAATGAGCCTTAAAGCGTAAAAGAATTCTTCGCAATAACATAAATCAAGCGTCCACAGAACACAAAACAAGAAAAAGAAATTGCAAAACAGAATCCGACCCTTCCCACAAACATATAACCAAACATCAAATCCTCACTCGTACAATATACATAAATCATATGTATTATGTAAACTTCAAAGTTAAGAAATGCATTTATAGCATAAACAAGGCGGGAAAATAACCTGTATGCATATATTTCAATGCACGAAGCATCTGGTAAAGAAAAAATTGTTGATGTTCACGGGTCAAGTCATCATTAGCTTTAATAACTTGGTGAAGATCAGACTCCATGAGCTCAAATACAACATATATGTCTTTAAACTCCCTCTTCGATGGTGGTAACATAATCCGCTTAATTTCAACGATGTCAGGATGCCGTAAAAGTCTAAGCAACTTGACTTCACGCAGAATCCGGATAGCATCAGAAATGTGCTCAAAAACATCATTTATTTTCTTTATTGCCACTTTCTCTCCGGTATGTGTGTCAATGGCTGCACAAACAACACCATAGCTTCCCTTTCCAATAACTTCCAGGATTTTGTATCTATTCGCTTCCCCATACTCAGTGAAGAAGTCCTTCTCTTTCAAGTCCTGCAACATGGACAAGGAACAAACACGTTCAATTAACAAGCCTATAGATTTTACAACAGGTGGCTCAAAATAAATACATGCATACTCGCATATATAGAGTCACATGTTGTTCAAAACAGCCAACTCTTTCACTAGGATATAAAAAAATAAATACATACATAATGTTAAATCAATTCTAGTAATTACAATAGTTAAACTTGATTCTAATACTAAAGCCCTTAAAATTGGTCAAACCAAGTATAAGAACTACCTTTGTGACCAAAGAAAGAACAAATAACAGAGATGAGACAAATAAGGATAAATCGTGGGCAGTAACAAAACCAGATATCTCTAAAACATCTCTAGGACTTGCAAGCCTTTATACAGGGGATCAAACCTTACTATGAGCAAATCTATAGACTAAAACACATAAATTAACATGACCTCCAAGCATGTATCAAGCAAAAAACTATACATAAACAACAACTTCTTAAAAAACAATAAAAAAACAAATTCTCAACTTGTAAACAGATTCAACTTTCTAGAGAGTAATAATGAAACAGAAAATGCAGTGAGAGTCCAAGATAATAAGATGAACATCAACAAAACCAAAACCCCCACATAAAATAAAATCCAAAATCACCAGTACATCACATGAGAATCAAGAAACTAAAACATAACATCAAAATTTAGTCTAAATTTTTCCAAATAAAACAAAGAAACGCATTTTCTTCACTGAAAATCCTCTTGGAAAAATCTTTCACAGAGCCCAGAAGGAGATCTACTCTTTTGCAACCAAACAAGAGAAAGAGGAAGCAACCTTCTTTGGCTGATTGCGCTGCATCTTTCACACAAAGATCTCTCCTTTCTCTTCTATTTCTTCAAGCAAAGACTCCAAACAAGTTCCCAGTAAACAAACAGGAAAAAGCAGAGAAAACCCAACACAAACCAAACAAGTTTCACCCTTGTAGTTTCTCACGAACCCGACTCAGCATCCAAACAATAACAACCTGAAAGCACCAGATTTTTGCAAGATCTGATAACCCCAGAGAGAGAGAGAGAGAGAGAGAGAGAGAGAGAGAAAGTTGAAAATTTGTTGTGGAGTGTGAGTATTTAATATAATACAATACGAGAAACACTGACGTCAATTTTGATTTTTGCTTTATTTTGTTTTATTTTTCATTTTATGTATTTGGTTTTTTTTTTTTTTTTTTTTTTGGGGTACTTGGTAAGTACGGTGAGGCAGATGCACGGGAGTGGCCATGTATGGTAATTTCAGTGATCATTATGTCTTTTTCAGTTAGTAAATTGGATACTGTTGCTTTTATATTTATTTATTTATCATTGGGATTAGTTCAAAAAACTGTCAAACCATACGCGATGAAACATTAGGGCATCTCCAATGCAAATATTGATTATCTTTTAAAAAAAATGGACATATCATCAATGTAAAAAAAATGTACATCCTATGTGGTATAAATATAGATTGATAAACATTCAAGTCTAAAAGGGCTCTCCAATGCTATTTTATTCATTTAAATAATAAACAGTCAAACAATGATGTATCATTAAATTAAATTACCATAAATTATTATTTAATGGAAGTTTTCATTATTTATTGTTGATATAGCTGTCCAAGAGACTATCTGGAAATAGATATTGAGGTTGATAGCCTCTATTTTCTTTTTGTCATGTCAGTTTGATAGTGGTTATGGAAGTTTGCATTAGAGAGGTGAATTTTAACCTTCTATCAATTTATCTGATGTGACACTCCATTTTTTCACAATTCATACTTGCATTGGAGATGTTCTTAGTGACGTGATTCGACTACCAAATCATACGTGATGAGACATTAATAACACAATTCGAAAAATAACTATCATATAAGAGAGGTCGGCCCAGATGACGATAGAAGGGCGGCCCATTGTATGGTTATATTATTTGGTTGTCAAACCTAAGTTCTCAAATAACTTAGGAGTACTGCCTATTACTAAGGCAAAGCACAAACAACGCCTTTTTTTTTTTTTTTTACTCTATTGGTATCGAGTCAACTAGTTTAATTTAGTTCTTCCAACTTAACAAAATTAGTATATAATGATTATACAATTATTGGTAAATTAAAATAGGGATAAGATTTTTGTTTTATGAAATCCAACACTTAATGGTTTATGATGGATCGAATGAGACTTTAAGAATGCAAACATAGTTATTCTTATCATTATAGAAGATATTTAATTTATAAATACCATGAAGAAATTAGGGTAAGGTTAAATAATTATGGAACATTTAATGTAAAATGGGATAAAATCTAAAATTAGGAGGTGTAATTAATTTAGAGTTTATTTAAGTTTAATAAATTTTTATTTTTTAATTACAGGTTTTGATAGAGTTCATATATTTTGTACACTGTGTAATAATTTTGTTAGATATTTTTTTGTATTTAAAGAAATCAAATAAAATCTTGAGAAGAAATGGTAAAATTAATTATACATTTTTTCCCATAAAAAAATCACTTTAAAATCTATCTAATTTCATCATTTAAATGAAATTTGTAAAGTCAATGATTTTTCGAATACATCTAGATTATTTGATTTTATATAAATATAAATTGAATTAATCTAAATTTTATTAGATTTCATATAATCTTGAATTGAATATACCTAAATTTTAATAAAACTCATTCAAATCTAGATTGAATATATCCAAACTTTAAAAATATTTTAAATTCTAATAATTTTTAGATTGAATACATCTCTTAATGTTGCATTGTTAACATTTGTAGTATTAAAAATTGTATTAAAAAAGCCTCTTCACCAAGGTAGAAATTGGGTTTGGAATCAGATTAAGGTTTGTTGGGGAACTTTTCCTAAATAGGTGATAAAAGAGGTTATTATCAAAGCTATTATTCAAGTTATGCCTTTTTATCCTATGAATCTATTTTGCCTCCTCTATGTCTACGTTTTAGATATCCACGTGAATCTGATATGTCTTCACTAAAGTAAGTTCAAGTTTAAATATGTTTCACCCGATTAAACTCATCTGTATACATGTGCATAATAGATGTTATGTCCTAATTTTCAATTGTTAGGAGTTTTGAATTCAAAAACTAATAAAGTCTATGGGTTCAACTACCTTACTTAACTACTAACCTTACCCCTCAATTAGAGTCATTGGATTGACATTAATAATCATCTTTATAACAAATTCAAAGTCTCCAATTGAGGGATAAAATTAGTAGTTTGATAAAGTAATCAAACTCAAAGTTTATAAATTTGAACTTAAAGAGTTGCACCTCTTCAAAAATTTGAAGTTGAAAAGTTGTAATTTATTTTTGAATTTCAAGAGTTGCACCTCTTCGACTGATTTCAACTTCTGCTAATATATTTTCAATTGGACACAAAGTATGCTCAAAGAACATCAACATATCTATAAATAGAAGTGGTCATTTGTCATACATACATCATTGTCCATTAAAAATTCTCTACATTTCTTCTCCAATTTCTACACTAAAAAACTCAAACTCTTTGGTTCAAAGTTAAGTGTTGATTCTGATAACGCTAAATTATACCATTATTTTATACTCATTCACCTAACATTTGTGATAAATATTTTAGTAAATCTTGTTTGTTATTTTATGTTTTTATTTTATTTTATTCAAGTGAGTCATGGAAGGTGTCGTTCGATAATTTGATGATTTGTCAGGGCAATTATGTAAAATTATGTAAGTTCAAGTCAAGTCTGTAATTTCCTGATTAAAGCTGATACTTTTGGAAGCAAATCCAAATCAAAATCAAATAGGATTTCTTTGAAAGCAAGAAAAGAATTTATTCAAATTTGGAAATAAATTTGGAAGCAATTCTAGAAAGAAATTTGATTTGGAAGTGGTTATGAACATAAATCAAGAAGAAATTGGATGTGAATTAATGTGTAATTTAATGGTTCGCGCGTAATTAAGAAGGAAGAAATAATTCTACTAATCGAGTCTTGGAAAGAAGTGTAAAGCATTAATAAGTCGTAGGTGGCAGTCACGTGCAGTCAGTTGAAGACAACCACCGTGACGACTTGCAGCTTGGAGGCGTAGGAAGAAAAGCAGTGTCCACAGCCCATGTCGGTATCGTTGCTTGGAGTCGCGGGTTGTGATTGATGTGCAAGCGGTGACCGCAAGTGACAATCTCCAATTTTGGTCGATTTCCAGTTCTGTTTGTGCACTAAATGTCACATTACTGGCTCTGTATTTACTGCCTTTTAGCCGACCTCTTGCACTTATAAATAGGTGTGCTCTCCATTCAGTTATACACACAATAAGAGATAAAAAGAGAGACAGAAGAGGAGAGAGTCATAAGATTAAGGACTTTGCCCTTAATCACAATTTTTGAGCAGCAATGCAAGTCACATAAATAAGAAAGAGAAGCAAGGATAGCAACATACAGGGAGTCAAGTTGGAGAAGCAAAAATCGACCTTGGAGAAGAGGAGATAAAACTTATTTAATGAGATTTTCTTTACTCTTTATTTTTATAAATTTAATTATGTTGCTTGATTCTCCCTTTAGTTATTTTAATTGTAACATGATGATAAACTAGATCCATAATCTAGGGTTATGATGTAGCTTTAACTTATGAAACTCATCTTTATAATATTGTTTTAATTTAATTCTTCTTATTACTGTATTCTATCTTATTTTGTTCTTAATGCTTTTGAATTAACTGATCATTAGTTCAATTGATTTGGTGACTATGACACACTCAAAAGATGTAGTCCCTTGTTAGACCTAAAATAGGATAGCATGAATTACATAAGATAGAAATATTTCTGCGTGGTTTGTGTGATCATTATTGAGTGATTGATGCTTAATGTGCTAGCGTTGGTTAATTGTCATAAAAATATAGTCAATTAATTAATTTAGGTAAGTCCTTAACTATCGAATGGGGTTCGTGGATAGACTAGAATCATTTGATCGAACACGTGATGAGAATAAATTTTTTATGGTATAAATATGGGGTGAGTAGATTGGTAAGGTAAAGTTTTAACTCTAGAATCTCATCTCCTTGGTTGTGATTTATTTTATTAATTTTTATTTTTCTCTTTTAAATAGTGGTCTTTTGAATCCATTAATTCAATAGTTTGGATAACATATAGTCTTCACCGATTTAGTACTTAATATATATAATTTGGACAAATCTCATGAGAATGATATTCTACTCACTACTATATTATTTGTGGACTGCATATACTTGCATCTAGTGTGAGTTTTTGAAGTGATAATCAAGTTTAATTAGAGTAAATTGTTACACACTAGAAATTTGTCATCAGGTTCTAAAGGTAATAATCAATATTATAATAGACAACCATCAAAGAACTTCAAGCACAGAGAATGTAAAAATTTGTCTTTAGGACGTCGCAAACTAATGCAGGCCTCAATGTCCTTAATCAATTTTAAAGTTCGTATTTTATACAACTCTTGTTTATGTTCTGTTCGCATAGTTCTTGGTTTTTGTTAATAATTGTTATTGTTATTTTATTACTGTTATAATATTGGCTTCGTATACATATATTATATATCGAGTTTATTGTTGTTTATGTTATTCTATTAACATTTGTTTCATACATATATTGAGTTCCCTATCGAGTTTTCTACTGTGAATTTCTTGCTAATATCTCTTGTACTACTACTCCTCCAGCAGTTCGACTATTCTTAAAGGCGTGGAGTTGATGATAAATGCCGGTATGTGCCTTAACTTGATTGAATTAAATGCAGAATTATATTAATGTTATCAAATATAGAACTAATTTTCTATTTGTAATTGGCTTGATTGATGATGACAATGTTTCCATAATGTTAACTTCTCATATCAGCATAATCATATATACTCTTAAGAATGTTAATAGTGTTAGTTACCACCAGACTAAAATACTTAAAGTTGATAGAAAATGACCCAATTATAGTACGTAAGATTTTAGGTTTACATGTGACACACCCCCTTATGTGTAACGTAGACAAATGATAAATGGTGAACACATGTTAAATGTCTCCTACCATTATAACATATATAACAAAAATTTAAGATAAAAGGGATGAAAGAGGGTTTGAACCAATGACTTTCAAACTATGATACAATGTTAGTTATAATCAGACTTAAAAATTTAAGCTAATAGAAAAAAAAAAAAAAAAAACCCTATTATATTATTTAGAATTTGAGATTGATACGTGACAAATAGAGTTATAGATAACTATACTAGCAAATACGGCTTTGTCTTTTATTTTTGATGCTATTTGGCTAGAAAACTTTTTAGATTGTATTTCTATCGAGATGGGCAGGGTGATTTACCTACTAAGGTTCTATGAGCTAGTTTCTATATTATCTTATTCTTTCAAAAAAATAAAAACAATTTAGGGGTTGTTTATTTTTCCATTTTGACATTTAGGGGTTGTTTGTTTTTTACACTTAACACTTAATGGTGCTAAATTAGGCTAATTAAGAGATTTTTGTTTTTTTTTTTTAAGTAGTCAAACGACTTAAAACAACCCAAAAACCACTTTAAAAAAAAGTTATATTTTTTAACTTTTCACTTAATACAAAATCACTTAATGATTTTATAAATATATTATTCCAAGTTCATCCTTTCTAAAATAACATATTTCCAAGTTTATTTTAGTTTTACATTATACAAAATTTTTTTAATGCTTTAACAAATAATATTAAAAAATAAAAATCCTAAACATTTCAACATCAAATTTTCCTATAGCTGAATTACTATATTTCTCCAATCAAATTTCGGTAAGAATTTTTATTGATTTTCTTTATTAATCTACTTGTGGAGTTAAAGCTCCGCTGTGCTATTGATGTTTTTGGTTTATGTATATTGCTGGAAATTTGTTTGTACATAACAAAACCTCAAAGTTTCTTCTCTTGCTTCTCCTTTTGATTTTTTTTATTTCAAAATTTTTATTGAATTTGTTATTGATGTAATAGAACCTCAAGTTTTTTTTTTTTTTTTTGTTATCAAATCTATTATCGATGTATATTACTTTACAATTTCAATTTTTATTGTAGTAGTAATTTAATTTAAGACAACTTTGTTTATTTTTATTGGAATATATAAATTTAATTGACTATACTATAATAATTCATCTTATTTTAATTATGAATCAAAATATTATATATATAAATGTTTTAATATTTGTTAAATAATTTATTGTAATTATTTGTATCATATTAAATAAAATTACTTAACAATTAATAATAAAATGATATAAATGTCAAATTACCATTATTAAGATAATTTTAACTTTAAAAAACAAACAAGATTATTATACATTCAGAGGTGAGGAAAAAAAAAACAAACATATTTATTAAATTTCAGATTTTAGTCACTATTCAGTTTTCAGTCTTCAACAGCACTGTTCAGTCTTCAGATAAAAAAAAAAAACGACCCCTTAATGAATTCAATTCTAATGTATTCAGTTGTTTTATTTTATTTTGTTTTGCCTTTTTATATCAGTCAAATAATTTAAGACTACTAGAACATAACTAAAAGGAATAAGAAATCTCAACTTTTTACTGAATTTAAATCACTAGATTACATTTTTTTTTTCAAATTTTTTTTTTAAAAATAATATATTTTTAATTTTATATTAATATTATACATATACGATCTTTTTATTTAAACTTAATACTTTTAATAAAAATAAACTAATTTTGCCATTATGGAAATAACTTGGAAGTTGCGGTTTATCATTAACATTGTTAAATGTTTTCTTTTCTAAACAATATAAACGCCATTGTTATGTCACTTTTTTCTAATTATATCTTAATTGTAAATAAATTTTTTTCAATATTTATATTAAAAAGAAAAAGCATGCCATGTAATATAAGAAATCTCTACAAAGATGATGAGCAATTTCTTGCGGAGGGATGACAACCATTTTGGAATGTTAAAGCAAGATAATCTACCATCTAATTTCGTTTTATATAAATATAACTACAGAAAATTCTCATTAACCTACGTATGAGAGTAATTTATCATCTTTTATTGCAAGGATACAAATTAAGATTGAAAAAATTAAAAATAATGTTATAAATTAAAATGAAATATTTACTTTTCATAAAATAAGTAATAAAATAATTATCTAAAGTCAACTTCTAGTTGTGGTTTATATAAGAAAATTTAAAATTGAGTGAAGCTTCAAAGAAATATCAAATACACAAAAACAAAATATGAAAGATGGAATGTCATATTTCAAAAAAAAAAAAAAAATGAAAGAAAAAGATGAAATGTCAGAATCCAAAACAGCAGATATGTGATTTTCAAATAAGTCATACTCAAGGGGCCTCTACCAAAAAAAAAATAATTAGAGCTAGAGTTGAGAGGTTGAAGAACACCCACCAGCCAAGACATGAAGACAAGAATTAATTTTAAAAAACATATGCTCACGTTAGGTATAAAGTTTAAATCCAATTATATAATTAGATAAATTGGAATTTGCGGATCTTCCTTTAAGATTCCAAATTTTATATATTTACACAGTCTAGATGCTTCTAGACTTAAAAGTTGTGGCATGTGGATATTCTATATAAATTATACCTTCCAACATTTTCGGGGTTACCAAAATAACCTTCTTCAACGTGATTCTCGTATATAAACAGTTGAACTGCTGATTTTGATAAGATCACTATACCAAATTGATAAATTTGGTTAGGTTTAATATAAAATTTGCTTTAATATACTCCATTCATACATGGATTATATTTTGATTCGATAGCTCATACCTACTGTTTGTATAAACTGGTTGAAACCATTTTCACATATTGTATTAACAAATTACACAAGTCATGCTTGCACCTAATTCCAACCCCTTTAATGTAAATTAAATCTCATTAGATTTTATATGAGCTGGATTTAAATAAATCGTAAAATTATTAATTTGTCAATTTTTCTTTTTCTTTTTTATTATTGGATTGGTCCAAGAGATAATCGAAATCAGATGAGATAGAATATTAATAGTGTGACACAGGAAGCAACTTCCATACTGACGGGAGTAATTCATATATAGGTAAGAAATCAATCAATACAAAGGTGGTTTTAAGTGATAAGAGATGTCGAACCCAGGACCAAGTATGGTCCTGAGTATGTGGCCGTCACTGCAACATCAGACGGATTGATAGTTACTTGTCAAATTAGTTATAACACTAATTCAGTGTCAATACTTTCCTTTTTTTTTCACATGATTTAGTTAATTCAGTTATATTAAAATTGCACAAACTACTTGTTTAATTAGTTAGCACTAACCTAGTGTCAATATTTTATTTATTTTCTTTCACATAATTTAATGACTCAATTATGTTAATTATAGAAACTTTTAAATCGGATAATTATGTATCTCCCCTTTATTTTGATGAGGGGGTTTAAAGCCACTTTATTTTGATTATGTTTGTGACTCTTGAGACATCTCGCCTTCATAGACATAATTATGAATAAATTAAGATATGTCTCAACAGGCAACAAATCCTTTTAACTTTAATTTGGAGCGAATCCCCTTTTTGTTTTATAAATTAATTCGGAGCGAATCGTAACATAAAGCTTATGTTAAAATTGATCAATGTCTTTTTAGATTCTTCATTCACCGCTAGCCAAATGTAATACGCGAGTCCATTATTTTATTTTTTGACGTTGTATTTCTCTCCGTTATTTAATTATTTATTTATTTGTACTTTGTAAAACTAAAGGTTAGAAATGGCCGACAATGAATGTAGTGACCTAACAATAATATAAGTGAGTGGGCCGAGCTTTAAGTGTGCTGGTGAAGTGGCCACCAGCCCACTTATCAATGCTTTGTCCAAAATAGGGTGACAGGTTCAAGCTACCGTCCATGTTAAAAAAAAAATTAAGAAGCGTGACAATTTTTTCATAATTTATGAGCAGATCTTTTCTGACATTTAAAAGTATATTTTCGGGTTATATAATAAAATTTTATCTCAATTAAATCCTGATAATTATTTGAACCGATATAAAAAAAGTTAATTAAGTGAAAAAGGCAAAAAAAAAAAAAGAAAAAAAAGTGACTGGGTCATGCCTTAAGTCTTGTCATTTTCTAGAATTATACCCACATGTTTAAAGATCCTTATGTCCCCACGTATTTTATTTATTATTTGCGACATTTCCTCTTATAAAGGGCAACGTTAAGCACTCTTCAACTTGACAATTTGATTCTCCTATAATTTATTATTATTATTTTTCCATCATTTATTGATGAGACTATCCTTTGAGAAATTTCAATTCATTCGTTGTCTTTTCATTTTATTTATTAATCGCAACCCACATTTGACCGTTAGATCCCATTCGGTGCACATGATTTGATTTGACACTTCTCCAGAGATTCTCTTTTTCTTCTCCATTTTTGGTGGCCACAACCTTCTTTTCCACCATGCTCGACCAATTCACACCTCTCTGTTTTCATCTCATTAATCTCTCTTGTTCTCTGCCCTTCCAAATGCATCTGAGAAACCAAATCCAACGCCATTCTAGCAAACCCATTCTGGGCAAAGCCAGAAACAATCGTGTTGAAACCAAGTCTCTCTTAGGCATTCTATCGAACATCATATAAGCGTGTAGATGTCTCTTTCTTTTCCATGCTCTGTCGAAAATTTCATAAATGCCAATTCGAAATCGTAATCTCAATCTCAAGCAACTTGATCTTGACAATCAGATCCGCTAGCAAAGGTGGAAATTTGAAACCAAGCTAAAAAACAACTTGATTTTTTCCATTTTATTTTTAAAACAGTCCCACACTGTAGGACTAATTAAACCCGCGCTTCTAGGTGGTTTTAATTAGTCCCATAACAGTGGGACTAATGGAGATGTGGGTTTGGATTTTATCCTAAGTCATCTCTCCTCCAAACATCAGATTGGACTGAAATTAAGCCTATCACAGTGCATTTCCATGCTCCAAACAAAATATGTAATTTTCTAATAAATTTTACTACATATATAACCAATTCAATCAATTGACTTTAGTTTTTTCACTCTTAGTTCAACTATAAGTACAATTGCAAGATTGTATCACTCTCTACTTTTAATGATATTTCATTAATAAAATAAAAGGGATAATCCAAAAAATACTCATTGTAGTTTGTAAAATATTCATCTTACAATCTATGATTTTATTTTTATTTAAAATCTCTCATGATGTTAAAAAATTAATTAAAAAATCTATTTTACCCCCTTTAACTTCATCATTAATTTGTGATCATTGCGAATATTATCATCCTTTCACTTGCCTCCGAGAAGTATTTTGAGTGTTTTTATTAATGTCAGGAGAAATTTTTGATAAAAATAAAATCATAAATGGTAAAATTGACATTTTTATGAATTATAATAAGTTTTTTGATATTATCTCTCAAATAAAATTATAAATCATAGCAATAAATAAAATGATAATTTTGATGAGATCATATTGATCTAGTGATCAATCTGTCACATTTACACCCTTTAAGTAATGAGTTTGAATTATACTCCTTTTCTCGACCCTAAATTATTGTAATTGTTAAAAATATGACAATTTTATAATAGTTTAATAAATCATGGTAAAACCACAAGATCAGTGTTACTCATCATGACTATATTTCAGTAGTACTTTCTTTACGTTGTTTGAAAGCTGAAGGTCTCTAACAAACACATATTTATATTCTAAGTGGAGTTTGAACCAGAATCATAAATAAATATAAACTTTTATGCACTTTGTTTATCGTCTATAAATATTATTAATAATGAATTATTATAAGTTTTTATTTGTAATTGTTATTTTTATTGAGAAACAATAGTCAGTCACAAAATTTAAGGTTTCATTTAGTAGAGCTTCTTTAAATAAATCTATTAGAAATAAACTTTTTAATGTAGCTCTTTTACAAATATAACTTTTAAAAAGAAGTTATTAGTTATTTGATTATCAATTAAAAACTTTTTTAAGTAGTAAACATTTAGTTTGATTAATGTTAAAAGCTCTTTTCAGTTAAAAGATTACCAAAAAGAGCATTTAAAAAATAGTAAAATAGTTAAGTCCATATACAATGCTTTTATTCACATTAATGTTATGTAATTGACATCACGTTCTTACATTTGTATCAAAAATATCTTCAAAGTAAAAGGAAATTCAAAACCAAAAAACAAAATAAAATATTTTAAAAATTTACTGTTAAAAAAACTCTTCAAAAATTTTTGTTGTAAGGAAGTTGTAGAGAAAAATGAAGTGTCTAGGTATCTAATGAAAGAGTTTATTAGTGATTTAAGTTATAAGGGTTGAGTGAAATTAATAAAAATACAACAGGGATATAGTAGATATTTTGATGTTTTTACAAAAATTTGAAAATGTTTACTTGAAAAAATCTAAAATTTGAATTTATTTTAATAGTTGTATTTCAGTTTTTTTTTAATTGTCCACAAATTTTACTAAAATAACAACTAAACAGTATAAAATAAATCTGATAGAGCTTTTGGGATTTAAAAAAGCTCTTCTGTCAAATAAACAAGGTGTACTAAACGTACACTAAATGTGTTGGGACAATGATCTGAATATATATTTTGAATTCATTTAAGATTTTACCTTGGAAATGATACCTTGTCAAGAATCCTAGAGACAAGTTGCTTGTGAATAAGACACGAAAGCGTACAAAAAGCAAAAATTGTGGTTGAGACAACAAATGGTTCAATATTTCTATTGGAAAGTGCCAATCAAATTAAATAGACCACCAACCTTATCAGAAAGTATTTCATGGATTATATACATCATTGTTGGTTCTATTACTATATAATTAACCAAAGCTCATTCATCACACCTTAATAGGAGTGCTTAAACACTTACGTTAATCCTAAAATATCAAAGTTTTAAGCCTTATCCTTATTTTAAAATATAAATTATGGGTAATTTTTTCTAAATTTAATCCCACTCTCCTATCATAAAGAAAAACAATTAATCACTCATTTTTCACTAATGATATGCCAAATCAGCTCTTTCATGAGTCTTTTTCTATTTCATTCTTTATGATAAGGATATGTTTTATGGCTCTCTGACTTTATTCAAGCATTGTTTTTTCTCTTCTTTTTTTTTTATTAAAAAAATAATTATAATTGTTTGAATGTCTATTTCATTATGCGTGAAAATGGTTGTATCTATACAAGAACAAAGAATTAATTACAGATTAATTTATTCAGTTACGGATTGTATCTAGAAATCATATTTGGATACAACAGGAACAATAAAATTTAAAAACAATAATGTTATATGTATTTTTTGGACTCACTAAATGGGCTGGTAAAAGCCCAACTTAGGCTCAATAGAAGGCCCAATAAAGTCAACTCAATCAAGACCCATCAGACAA
This sequence comes from Litchi chinensis, assembly GCA_019925255.1. Classification (NCBI taxonomy): domain Eukaryota; kingdom Viridiplantae; phylum Streptophyta; class Magnoliopsida; order Sapindales; family Sapindaceae; genus Litchi; species Litchi chinensis. The sequence continues at coordinate 15,279,378 of CM034462.1, read as the reverse complement.
GATCCATATTTCAACTCTAAGCTCAACGAGCTCCTTAGCTTGCCCAGCAATCTTCCCAGCTCGCAGCAATAAGCTCGTCTCATAGTTAGGTTGTAGCTCAGTCTACCATTTACCATAAGCACAGCTCGCTGTTTGCCTCTCAACGAGCTCCAGCTCGAGGTCGTCATAAACGGTAGTTCACCAAAAAGCGTAATTAATGCAAAATCTTTCAGAACAAGTAGTTACCTAATTTGATCGTGATTCTCTCTCCAAAAACGGAAGTTAATTCAAATTCAAACTTAATCAACATTATCTCAGATTTTAAGGAGCAGTTTCCTGATTTTATTCAAACATATTAGGAAGTGTAATTAATTCATGATTCTCTTCCTATTTCATTATTTCCTAAATTGTAATGATACTTCCCCTATAAATAGGGGTTAAAAACCATTGTAAACGACAGAGATAAAATATTATACTATCACTTTGCAGAATTTAAGAGAGACAGCCGTGGACGTAAACACACTTGCTGAACCACGTTAAAAATCCTTTGTCTTCTTGTCTGGTTCTTGCTTCTCTATTAATTGTTTTCTCTCGATTTCTGTGTTTTCTCACATTGATTGCAGGTATTGGACATTGAATATCCGTCGACTGAATTTCAACGTTGACAAATAAAGAAAATCATTTTTGTTGTTTCTTTTAAGACAAACGAAAAAGGAAAATGAAACTCATGTTTTGTGGTTTTTTACTTTATATTTTTTAACTATGTGGTTTTTCAAATTGAAAATTGATTTATGATACTAAATAAAAGTGCATAATCTTTTTGTTTTTGAACTATATTATACACATATTCAAGCATTTGTTTGTCTGTTTGTTTGTTTGTTTTCTAAAGAAGCATATATATTCAACTTGGTAATAGAGAGTACTTGCATACCGCGACTTAAGTTCGAATCACTCCATCGTAATATCTAAACACACACAATCATATTGTATTCTTAATTTTTGGAAACTGTTTCGAAATTATCAATTAAGTGTTTTTCTTAAATTCGTAGAACCTCCGCAAACCTACTATGTTAATATAATGAACATTCTTTCAGTTGTCTAACATATTTGAATATGCTTATTAGTTGTTAAAGTTGAAATTGTTAATCGTATTCTAAGAATAAAAGTATCTGAGTCAATGTTTGATCATTTCTGTTCAACTAATTTATTTAATTCAAATTGATTAATAAAATTAGATTTATGAGTAAGACAGGTTGAAATCTATATACATATTTCAAAATTTTAATCTAGTTCCCGATTAGTTGATAGATTTTTAAATGACAATTCACCTAAAATCATATTACTTATTAATGTAAAAGGAAATTTGCAAAAACCTCCCTAAGACCCTTTTTAAAATTAATTATCTTCAAATATAGTTAAAAAGCCTTTCTTGCATACAGGAGTCACAATATGGGCTATCATGTCATGAACTATAAAGTGTTGATATTTCCACCTCTTTACAACTATTTATACCACCCTTTAGTATGTTCACCCTATCCTATTAAGTGAATTATAATTATAAGGGCAGATTACATAAACACTTCAAGTTTAGGTGTAAATGCAACTAGATGAAAATTTTGATTGTAATTACATAAGCCCCCTATCGTAAGTTGACTTATATAAACTTTGGTCATTGACTACTATTTCAATGTAAAATGACTACAATACTCTTATTAAAGGTAAAAATATATTTTGGAGTAAAAAAAGTAAGTAATTTATTAATAATATAAATAATTTTTTTCAATAAATTATCTTTTTTGGAAAAAGAATAAAAAAAAAAAAGAAAGAAAAAACATCGTTTGTGAGGATATCCATTGACAATGGATCAATTTTGCTCCTTCGATGGAACATATTTGCATTGGAGATTTGATTCATACCAAATCTCCAATAGAGATCAAGTATTTTTTTTTTTTTTAATTTCATAAAAATAAAAATCACACCTCCAACAAATCCCTAACAAGAAAATGTTGTTTCCTTTGTATATGAATTTTCTTAAAAATTTTATTTTTAAAAATTGCTTTTATTGAGATATTAAAAAAACTATTTTATATAATTAATTATTTAAATTATTTATAAATTTAGGAGCGACATGGTTATTTATGATTGGATATAGTAATTGGCAGAACCCGACCTGAATTCTTTATAACAAATCCAGCGATTCCACCAAGTATTCCACGAAACCCTTCTGTAGTCTCTCTAACAAGACCTAAAAGGATGTTGTGGAGCGAACCATTAACTTTTAATCTTTTGCTAAATATATGAAACATAAATTTTTCAAAAACATAATTTAAAAATATCATCACGAATATTCAAGTATGTAAAACATGTAGGTAAATAATCATTAAATACTTTATATATAATAACATAATATACCACCATAAATATAACAAATTTTATAACTTAAAGTATGCATATACACATGACTTATATACAAATCAAAATATTCATATAAATGACTTTGCAGTATCGTAGATCGTCTTTGGCTCATTTAATCCGAAAGAGAAGAACGGGTATCCTGATCCTTCGTTCCTACACCTGGAGAGGTTTTTATAATATGAAACCAAAATATTGTGAGCTACAGAAGTTCAGTGAGTGTGTATAATTTTTTACTTAAACTATTTCTTTAAAAATTTTACCTCCCAAAAACATTTGATAAACTTTTCTATTTCGAAAACATTTTTCTTTTCTAAAACTAGGTGCTTTGTAAATTTTTACTAAATGATTTTGAAGCTCATAATCATGTGAACAACGTAGTAAGTTTTCTTACTAAAATAGGTTCATAAAATGCTAAAATATTTAATAAATTTTCAAAGTATGGCTAAAACGTTTTATTTCTAAAATCCAATTATAGTGATATATTTTTCTTTCCAAAAATGCACTAATGGGAACCCAAAAGAAGCTACAACTACATAACGACTAATCTAGCGCCGCTCAATGTGTGGTCACGTGGTATAAAAGCTAGCATCGCAAACCTTGACAAAACTACAAAGACATCTTGCTACTATGTGACAAAATTCTACATTATACATCTCATAGCGAGATAATACCTCACAAGTGTACAGGGCGACACGACAGACACAACAGACTCAATCCCCTCGAGGTTAGTGACACACCCTCCCAACACTTGCTATATACTACGAGTATACCGATCGGATCTGAATCTATAAAGTCTATAAACTTAGGTAGTCCACTAGCTTTCGAAATCTTTCTCTTCTAATCGAGTTCTTTTCATTCGACAAACATAAAAATATAGTAACATATTGCATAACATCTCGTTTCATGCTAAAACATAAAATCATTTATAACTAAAAGTGATTAATAGAAATTTGTAAAAATGCTTGCAAAATAACTAAGATATATTTAATATAGATAAAATATTTTCACTCACCGCTTGCTTCCCAATTCACTAATAATCGCACTTTTACACCTTCCTTTAGCTCGTTGCGTCACTTACACTTAATACAAATGAGATCTCCACTTAGAACCTACAAGCATATCAAACACCTCAATTCCAAGTAAATTTTATTATTGATATCACGTATAAATTCCTCTAGGCTATAGTGGACTGCAGCACTGCCTAGTTTAGCCCAAGCTATAAGCTCCACCCAGCTCCCCCAACTCATCCCATGCGAGCTTCTACTTCACCAACTCAACCCGAATTGTGGGCATCATCTATCCTAGCAAGCTCACTTAGCTCACCTTTGGCGGTCTTCTGTATTTGTCCAACTCTGCCTGACTATAGCTTATAGGTACCGCCAGCTCACTAAACTTGCTCTTTGCGAGCTTCTGCCTTAGTTTAGCTCAGACAAACATTATAACGAGACCACAACATTACTAGCTATCCTGGCAAGTTACCGCTCTAGCTTAACTTGGACAGGTATTAAAAAGGGCTATGGGCATCGCCCAACTCGCTCTTTGCGAGCTTGCGCTCTAGTCCAGCTCGCCTCTACACACACGTACTAAATCCTAACATTTCCTTTCCAGGTTTTACACTCACACAAGGATCAACACATCCTGATCTCATCAAATTTCACAGACATACACTCACCAACATTTCATCAGTTTTTTCATATAAAACCAAATCATAACCACAACAGGTTTTGCGACAGAAATTTAACATCCTAAACAACAATCAACTTCTTCAAATCAACATATTTTCTTAGCTACTTCACTTACCAATTTCTCATCAGTCTCTTGGCTTGCTTTCTCACTCGTTTGCTGTTTCAAATCTCTAAATCTAAGTACGAAAATCTCAATAACATTAGGTACAGTCCATGGACTGTTCTTGATAGACTTCTCACTAAAAGAAAACCATGAAAACTTGATCTTACCACTTGATTCTTATTAAATCTGACTTGATAATCCTCCTAAACTCATTCTTCACCTTTCTAAGGCTTGATTACCTTTCAAAAATGGTAGAAAGACAGCCGATGCAATTGCTGTTCCACCTTTTCTTGTTCTGCCGACAGCTTCCTCTCTCATCTCTAGATTTTTCTTTTCTTCAACTTTATCTCTACCACTCTCACGATAACCCTCACTATATGTATAGACGTGGATCAAGTTTAACAGTTACCCTTAAACTTCCTTAAATTTATAAGTTGGCCATTTTCCAAAGAATTTTTTACTTTCCTAAAATATCCTTAATATTTCACATTATTTATAACTTTGCCACTTTCTAGAAAAATATTTTATTTCCATAATTAAATGTATACTTTATACATTTCGTCTTTAGTGCTGAGTTCAGAAAAAAAAAAAGTGTTATAGTAATTTTAATATATAAAAAGGCTATACTACCTTTGAAGTATTAATATTTCTATCAAGTTTCTGTTAGATAAGAGTACTGTCGTCATTTTATATTAAAATAATGGTCAACAGTTTGAATATATGGAAGTCAATTGATGGTAGGGATGTTTTTGTAATTGCAATCAAAATTCCCATTTAGCTAAATTACATCTAAATTTAAGGGTATATGTAATGTGCTCTTATAGTTACAACTCAATAAATTAAATGGGGTGAACATATAAAGGGATGTATAAATAGTTTTAGAGGGGTGAATATATCCACTTTTATAAACCCAAACACGACTTGTTAATTTTTATCTAATCCGAATATAAATCCGTTAAGCTTATCATATCATGAGTCAAAACCCAAACACAATCCATTAAATTAATGGGTTATCCATTTAACCTGTTAATTTATAGGTTAAGTGAAGTATATAATAAATTACAATTCAATTAGACTAGACATGCATTTATAGTTAAGTTGAAAAAATAATTTTAAAATTTTAATTTATTGTATAAATGAAAGAATAATAAATCGATTATAAAATAAGTTATTAATTTCTAAGTAAAAACTATGCAAGGAAATTAAAATTCAAATACATACCCCGTATTACTGTATAGATAAAAAAAATTAAATAAGAAAATTACAATACTAGAGAATGCTAGCTCTCTTTTCTTTGGACATTTGATCTTAAAGATTTGAAGGTTAAACTCTTTAAAACACTTTGAATGAATGGGTAAAAATTTTATTAGTCGGCTGAGAAAAAAAAATGAATTTAAAGTTTTAGGGTTAATTTGTTTATAGTTTAAGGAAATTAAATACCTAAAATTCAGGGCTTGAACTACATTTTAAAACAATTTCTCTCCATGTATTTTTAAATTGTATATTTACCTTTGATATTTAATCATGTTAAAGTATCGGAGTGAGCAAGGTTCAACCCAAACAAAACCCATTAACTTAATGGGTTTAGTGTGTTGACCTGTTAATGACTTGAATCCAATAAGGTCTAATCCAAAACTACGAATATCGTGTCATGTTCGTATTATGTCATCTGATTGTATCAACAATTGGCACTCCTAATTGCATGCTAAAACCATTTCATATTTTCTAAATTTTCTTAGAGTCTCATATGTAAAATAAAAAATAAATAATAAAAAAAGGATGAATCTTGCACAGAAAACATAAAAATCAAGAGAAGTGTATATATTTATATATATATGTATATATGTATAACACAATATTGGATGTCACAATCTAATATGGTTTCAGAGTATTTGCCAAACATTGTAATGTGCATGTACCAAGCTCTACCAAGGATTGCAACTCAAGTGAAAAAACAATTAAATTGGTGGCCAATTAAAAGCCAAGCCGTGCTCACATGTAAGAAAGAGTGTTAGAGAATCTTACATTTTATTTTATTTTGTTTTATTTTTTGGGATTAGTTTAGAGAATCTTACTTGTAAGATAATAATGAATAATAATGGATACAATAGACTAGTTTTTTGGGTTATAAGTTTATCCTCTCTCTCTATATATATATTTTTTCAAGTATATATAATATTTATATTTAAATCCTCCAATTTTTTTGATGAAATCTTTCATATTTTTATAATATATATTGTAGGAGTGCTAAGAAATATGAAATATATGTATAGATAGAATTTTATATTTTCCAAGTTCAAGAGTTATTTTTTCTTAAAAATCTCAATTCAAAAAATACGTTAAAATAGGAAAACAAAATAAGAATTATTTAAAAAAAAAAACTCTCGAAGTTGAAAAAAATATATATAAAACTTTATATATATATTTCATGTTTTTTTAGCATTCTTATAAAAGCTCTCATAAAAATACATAAGAAAAAATGGTGAGTTTGGATATAACTCTTATGTAAGTGAGCATACACTTGAATATTTTTAATATATATCACTTCTCAAAAAGACAGAAAAAAATAACAATTTTTTTTAACAAATTTAAAACAACCCCAATGTCTTTGGGCAGATGGTTAGGTCTTCTTTATCTCATATAATTGGGAGAAAGTAGATTTGATTTGACTGTTAAATCCAATAAACTGGGTTTATGAAGAAAGACAATGAAAATATATTAGTATTTAAGGCTAAAATAAATTTTTAAAGGTGTAGAAAGTAACTAATTTCCTTTACATTTTTAAGGTGGCTTTGGAAAACAAATAATTACGAGAGAAATTTTTTGGATGGCAAAAGAGCTATCTAGAGAAAAGGCTACGTGAGCTGTAAATAATACACTAAACTGGCGGGGGAAAAAATGTACAAACATTAGTACAGAGTAAATATATCCCCATATTAATTTGTGTTTTTTTATTTTTTTATTTTTTTGAAAATTATACCTATTGAGATCTAACCGATATATCACTCTCAAGCACGACTTAAAAATCTATTTTTAAAAAATGAGAGAGATCTACTCACATAATAATTGGAAAGTTACTAATACGAAATGAGAGATTTTACGCTTGAACCTAGACTTTGACATTGAAGATGAGACCGGGGTTGGCTACCACTCGCCACCTCACTTGGAGTAATTTGTGCTGTTAAAACATACCTTAAAGGACACAAAATTTAAAAAATCAATTGACGCTTACATTTTCAATACTTGAATGCACTACTTGTTCTATCTTGTATATTATCTTTTAAATTAGACTTTTCAATTTTTAATATCCAGTGGTGCACTTACAGAGATGGGGACGTCCCCAATTTTGTCTTTTGGTTTTGTATTTTTTTTTTAAATATATCTAAAGAATTATATATTTATCTTTTTAATATGTAAACATTTTATTTGAACCCCTAAATATTGTATTTTAGTTCATTGATCCTCCTAAGTAGCTTTTCTTGTCTCCGCCCTAAAATGTGCTATAAGACATATAATAACATTTTCCTAAATATATTTATTTACACTATCGGATGAGCATAAATCATAAGCTGGAGCTCGAACTAATTAAAGGGAGCCTCCTCCTCTCCAGTAGAGATACCGTACATGGTAGAGAACTCTCAAATTAATCTCATCAATTTGTTTTTCATTTTTTTTTTTAATTTTTGTTTTTGCATTTATTTTTTATTTCTTGTTTTATTTTTTTGAAGACAATATTTTTTTTTGACAACTTGAAGAGAATATTGTTAATTTTATTAAATCAGAGTTATCAAGCGTTTATAAGCCTATATATTTATCTTTCTGACATAGTCAACTATGAAAAGTGAACAGTCACATTCTTTATATTGACATGAGAAGTCTTCTTCAACTTTTCAAAAAAGTTAATTTCGAAAATAAAACGATAAACCTGAGGCAGATTAACGTAATTTGTTCTTAAAGAAACTAATTATTTAAAGAATTAAATAAAACATAATAAATCATTTTTGTGATAGTCATGAGTGATATTTGATATTTTGATTAAAAATAATTGGTAGCTAGAGGACTTTAAACTTAACTATGAGCAACTATTTTTAATATATTTTAATATTTTCTTCTAAAAAAATAATATTGAAAGCATATGTACATACAGGGTCCCTTGGATACAACTAAGATATCAATATATTTGATAAAAAAAAATTAACAATTATTTTCTAAAATTGTTGATTGTAATTGATTATATCTGATTATAATTAAATGAGTCAGATTACATTTACAATAATCAACAGATAGAATCACATTTACTGATTATAATAAGTTATGTTTAATTGTAATCAGATATAATAAAAATATAATAAATTACAATAAACAATTTTAGAATACAATCATTTTTTCTTTTGTCAAATGTATTGATACCTTAAATGCATTGTAGAATATGCATATACATGCACACACACATATATGGAGAGAGAGAGTTTTAATTTTTATTGGATTTTGAAAGTGTCATCAAATATTATATTTTTAGAAAAGGGATATTTGTAAAAATCCTTCTGAAAAGTAAAATAATAAGAAAATACCTCCACTTTTTAAAATATTAGGTAAATTACCCCCCACCATTAAAATCCATACAAACCGTTAGAGATTTTCATCCATAATTATTAAAAGTCTAAAATACCCTCAATTTTGATAAATTGATGAGAGAGATATTATGAAAAAACCTCTGAAAAGTAAAATAATTGGAAAATACCCCCCCCCCCCCCCCTCTCTTCCCCCCCAAACTGAGGGCATTTTGGACTTTTAATAATTATTGATGGAAATCTTTAACGGTTTGTACGGATTTTAACGGTGGGGGGTAGTTTACCTAATATTTTAAAAAGTGGGGGATAGTTTACCTAATATTTTAAAAAGTGGGGGTATTTTCTTATTATTTTGCTTATTAGGGTTTTTTTTACAAATATTCCTTTTAGAAAACAACATTTAAATATATTAACATTAGTTACACATAGTTAAGTTTATAGTCTTCTTAACTACCAATTATTTTGGAATCAAAATTCAAATATCACCCAAGTCGGTTTTGAATTAAAAGTTAGTCCATCACACGAAAATATATATAGACAATAAGTTTTAATTGATGACACTTTCAAAATTTAATTGTAGTCGTAAAGTTAAAACTTTCTGTCTATATATGTTCTCATGAGACAGACTTACTTTTATTTCAAAACTGACTTGGGTGATATTTGAATTTTGATTCCAAAATAATTGGTAGTTAGAGGACTATAAACTTAACTATGAGTAACTATTTTCAATTTATTTAAATGTTGTTTTCTAAAAATTAATATTTGATGGCACTTTCAAAATCTGATAAAAATTCTCTCTCTCTCTCTCTCTCTCTCTATTTATATATATATATGGAGAGAGAGAGTTTTAATTTTTATTGGATTTTGAAAGTGTCATCAAATATTATATTTTTAGAAAACAAATTCAAATATATTAACATTAGTTACCCATATTTAAGTTTATAGTCCTGTTAACTACCAATTATTTTGGAATCAAAATTCAAATATCACCCAAGTCGGTTTTGAATTAAAAGTAAGTCTATCACACGAGAATATATATAGACAATAAGTTTTAAATGATGACACTTTCAAAATCTGATTGTAGTCGTAAAATTAAAACTTTCTATCTATATATATTCTCATGTGACGGACGTACTTTTATTTCAAAACCGACCTGGGTGATATTTGAATTTTGATTCCAAAATAATTGGTAGTTAGAGGACTATAAACTTAACTATGAGTAACTATATTTAATTTATTCAAATTTTTTTTTTTCTAAAAATTATTATTTGATGGCATTTTCAAAATCTGATAAAAATTATCTCTCTCTTTATATATATATGTTTGTGTGTGTATTTTTTATGACGCTTTCAAAGTCTGATTGGAGCCATTACGATAAAAGTTAAAACTTCTCTATATATATTCTGCAATTTAAAAACTGACATATGACGACTTTTATTTCAAAACCGACATTAGAGATTTTTGACATTTTAATTCCAAAATAATTGGTAGCTGGAGGACTATAAACTTGACAATGAGTAACTATTTTTAATATATTTAAATGTTGTTTTCTGAAAAAATAATATTTGATGACTCTCTCCCTCTCTCGATATTTTTTATGACACTTTCAAAATCTAATTAGAACCGTTCAGACAAAAGTTTAAACTTACTCTGTATATTCTACGATTTAAAAAACGGCATGTGTGACGATTTACTTTTATTTCATTGACTTGACATTTTCATTTTCTTAAATTTTTGTCGAGAATAAAATGTCGGTTGCAAGTCCAACAAATAAAGAAATAACATGAAGAGGTCATGCAACACGTTCTTGTACATTTTGGATATACAATTGACAATTTAAAACATCCTATAGCTTATCATAAAGCTAAACTTTTTCATCCACTTTGCCATATTAGCTTCATTTAGCCATTGACTTTTTAAAATATATTAAATTAGCTTCTCAATTGTTATTATTATTATTGTTGTTAAAATTTATTGAGATCAAACATTATTTAAACGGACCAGATACTTACTTTTATGATCGAGAGATATCCAATCCTATAATTGTTATTAGTATTTTTCAAATTCATTAAATGAGCTGGTAAAAGCCTGATAGAAATCCAATAAATCAATTCAATGGAGTGACCTAGCAAGTAAGGCTCAATTCATCAATGTCCAGTTAATGCGAGCTCTACAGCTCGCATCAGCGAGCTCCCATCACGGCAGTATTACAGATCGTTGTTAGTATTATATAGTTCGCACCATTCACAGCTCATTACTTAGAACGAGGTCAAGTTTGAGATCGTCTAATGTAGTTTACAGCTCGCTCAATGATCAGTTAGACAAGGAAATCTTCCAAAAAAGACAGTAACTTAAATTGATCGTGATTCCTCTATCAGAATCGGAAATAAATTCAAATTTAAACTCAGTCAACACAATCCCTGATTTAGCGGAACAGTTTCTTGATTTGGTGCTAACCGATTAGGAAGAACGGTTAATACGTGATTCTTTTCCTATTTTATCTTAACTCAAATTGTAATACTTCTTTATCTATAAATAGAGGCCAAAATTCATTGTAACAGGGAGATAAGTAAAATTATACTGTTACTCTGTAGAATTATTAAGAGGAACGGTAATGGATGTGAACACACTTACTGAATCATGTTAAAAATTTTTTCGTGTGTTGTTTTTGTTCTCTGTCTTTTACTTTTCTTGTGTTTTCTGTTTTGCTTTACATTGATTGCAGGTATTGAGCTGTGAACTCTTGTCGACAAAAAATGAACGTCGACATTTTGACGCTAGAGGAATGGCCTAAATTGTAATATATTTTGCTGCAATTCCTCAGTTTTCAACAGACATGACGAGAACAAAAACAACAAAATATGTGAGTTCACAGGCTGACTAAGCAAAGAGTCAGACAAGTCAACATCAACGCGATGCGCGACTGATGGAAGATGCATTCATGCCTGCAGCAGGCATGTCTTAGGGCCAAACAATTGGTGCTATAGCAGACATGCCTCCCCTACCCCCTCGCTAACTAGTGCCAATCGCCCCAACTGAAGGACAACAAACGTGGCATCAAAGGCAAAAGGTGTTGGAGGTGACTATCAGACAACTTATAGATACCGTGAATGCATTGGTATAGGCCCAGGCACAGAACACACCTAAGATCGAAGCTACTGCTCCAAGGCAATCATATCCACAACATGAAAGAGTGCAGGTGCCAAAAAGGCTAGTAAGGGAGGTGTCCCGACCTACTGGCTTAGCATGCTCTTCTAATTCGTGTTCTAGAGCTAGAAGTTGCCAAGTTCGTGAGAAAAGAGAAGTCGCGCATCCTGCAAGTTTGGTGATAAGGGTGAGTCAGGATGGAAGCTGCCATGTAGAAGCTAGTCATGATAGAGTCTGAGCTGCATCTTAGCGTGAGGAGGACGAGGTAAATGATCAGCAACATGCAAGGTCGCATCGAGCTGACGACTAGTTTAGAGAGTGTCAGAGATGTGAACCAGAACGCCGCTCTCATAGTCTTGATCACAGAAGGAGACATGAGCCCCGAGACCCACAAGTAGAGGAACTTCTTCAGAGGGTTCAGCAGCTTGAAGCGCGACCTGGTACCCCGGACCAGCGTGAGCATTATGGAGAAAAGACTCCGTTTATTAAGGAGATCGAGACGTAGCTTCTTCTTCACAGATTCAAAGTCCTAAGTGTCCAACAGTACAATAAGGACAACGATCCCTATGATCAACTTGACGCATTTAATGTTTAGATGGACCTTCGGACAACCCACTGGTGAAGTGTTGCATTTTCTCAACTACCTTAGGGGACATTCCACTGACTTAGTTTAAGAATCTCCCAGCTCGCAACATAGGAAGTTGGGAAGATTGTCAGCAGAAGTTTGTTAGCCAGTACAAAGCTTTAAAGAGGCAGCTCGCATCATCCTGCCATCTTGCCACCATATTTCAGCGTCAGAATGAATCATTGAAAGACTACATCACTAGGTTCAGACGCGAGGTCGCTAATGTGAAGAGCCTATTAGACGAAAGTATTTTAACTACGATCTCGACCGGGCTGTGCAAGGATAGGAAATTGTATGAAAGCATTTACAAGTCCCCGGTAAAGGACTCGGGAGAATTCAATAAGTGAGTTGCGAAGGAGATAAGATGAGAGGAGACCTTCGACCCGAAGAAGTTCAATTAGAAGAATGAAGCGGGCAGTTCCAGCCAGTCAAAAAAGAGAAGTAATTGCAGGAATGAAGATGAAAGTCGAGACAGTGGCTCAAGCAACCAGATTACCAAAAAGGCTAGGAGAAAGCCTATGAATGAGCGGCTTCAGCGTTAAGGTCGCTATGATAATTACAGTATCCTATCAGATTTACAGGACAAGATTTTTATAGCGGAAAGGAACATGAAAAATTTTAGAAAACCCAATCCTTTGAGAGCCCATGTTGAGCACATAGATAGGAGTAAGTTTTGTGCTTATCATAACGAGATCGGACACAATACTTCAGATTGTTGGGTATTAAAGGACGCTATTGAAAGGTTGATCAAGAGAGATCGCTTGAGAGATCACATAGTAAGACTAACAGATTCGTGACCTTCGAGACAACGACCTCAGTAGCAATAATAGCTAGCATAACAGCAGCCTCAACGAGCTTCCACGTCAGAGCACGAACCTGCGGTAAGGACAATTTTTACTATTTATAGTCGCCCCCATATCGCAAGTGCATTAAACAGGTCACATGAAAGGTATGTTCGGAAAGCAAATCATGCCTTGCAAGTTAGTGGGTCGGAGGGACCTACGAAGAAAGCGAGGACAACATCAGATGATATTGTGTTCACTTAGAAAGATACTAGAGGCGTGGTTTAGCCCCATAATGATGCACTTGTCATCCGAGCCAAAATCAGTAATATGGAAGTGCGACGAATCATGATATACACTGGAAGCTCGGTTAACGTCATGTACAGGAGTTGCTTCGACTAAATGGGGTTAGGAACAGAGCAATTGAAGTCTTCCCCAGAGCTTCTTTATGGCTTCACTGGAGATGCCATCACACTAGTTGGCCAGATTAAGCTGCCACTCACACTCGGGGAAGCAGGTCGTTAAGCTACTATGTTGGCGGATTTTTTGATCATTAATTGCCCAGCAGCCTACAATATGGTCATGGGAAGACTCACGATGAACGACCTGGACATGGTCACCTCAACCAAGACCCTTACAATCAAATTTTCAACCCCCAATGACGTTGGATGTGTTTGGGGAGAGTGCCAAACGCTGCTATGAAGATGCTATGAAGATGGACATAAGAGGAAAGAAAGTGAACGTGGTTTCAGAGGGCAAGCCACGAGTTATGAGTGAAAATGGGGTTAGTCATGATCTTTACCCTCGCGAGGTAGATGCTGACCGAGCTAGTGGGCCAGTCGAAGAATTGGAGGGCGTTCAAGTCAGCGAAGTAAATCTCAAGAGGTGCCTGAAGTTGGGAAGAGGCTTAACTCTAGAAGTAAAAGCCCAGCTCGTTGACTTTCTTAAGACGAATTCAGATGTATTTGCATGGAATCATAGAGATATGGTGGGGGTAGACCCTAAGGTCATGTCGCATAGATTGAACATCGACCCCCACTATAGGCTAGTTCGCTAGAAGAGGAGATCGATGACGAGAGAACACTACTTTGGCACTGAAGGAAGATGTAGACAAGCTATTGACTAACAAATTTGTCCATAAAGCTTATTACCCGAATTGGATCGCCAATTTTGTGCTAGTAAAAAAGAAGAATGAGAAGTAGAGAACTTATATTGACTTCACAGATTTAAACAAGGCGTGCCCAAAGGATAGCTTCCCCTTGCTAAGAATAGACCAGCTTGTAGATGCAATAGTTGGTCATTAGCTCCTGAGCTTCATAGATGCGTACTCGGGTTACAATCAAATTCTAATGAATCCCGAGGACGAAGAGCACACCTTGTTTATAACCGATCGTGGCTTATACTGTTACAAGGTGATGCCCTTCGGACTGAAGAACGCAGGAGCGACTTATTGACGCTTGGTGAATATGATGTTTGAAAAGCAGATTGGAAAGACTATGGAGGTCTATGTCGATGATATATTGGTAAAATCCAAGCAGACGGGTGATCATGTACGCGACCTGGAGGAAATGTTTTAGATTCTAATGAGCTACCAGATGAAGCTGAACCCGCACAAATGCGCATTCAAGGTAACCTTTGGGAAATTCCTTAGCTTCATGGTGAGTAGTAAGGGTATCGAGGCCAATTTGGAGAAGATCAGAGCATTGATTGATATGAGGTCTTCTACTCGGGTTAAAGACGTACAAAACCTTAATGGCTAGGTCGCAACACTTAGCAAGTTCAACTCGAAGGCAATAGACAAGTGCATCTCGTTCTTTGATGTTTTGAAGAAGGCAAAGAACTTCGAGTGGACTGAACAATGTAAGATAGCTTTCCAGCAATTGAAGGAGTATATGAGACGAGCTCTACTCCTTTCCAAGCCTAAAGAAGGAGAAAAACTCATTCTATACTTTGAAGTATTTTAGTAGGCTTTGAGTGCTGCTTTGGTGAGAGAGAAAGAAAAAACGCAGCTTCCGGTGTATTATGTAAGTAAAACGTTGCATGATGTTGAAACCAGGTACTCACAGATAGAGAAGCTTGCCTATTGCCTGATAGTCACATCGAGAAAGCTGCGTCCTTATTTTCAAGCCCACACAATCGAAGTCCTCACTTAGTATCTGCTGAAGCAAGTTCTCCAGAAAGCAGATACCTCAGGTCGCTTGCTCAAATGGGCAATAGAGCTTGCGTTTGACATACAATTTAAGCCAAGAACGACCATTGAAGCCCAAGCTCTAGTAGATTTAATTGCGGAATTTATGAGACCCACAGATGAAAAGGCCGAGTCCTCCGAAGTTCCGACCTGGAAGTGATACGTCGATGGGTTGTCTAGTGAGCAGAAGGCCGGAGTTGGAATTTTATTAATCAGTTCTGAAGGCCACAAAATCCTATGCGCTTTGAGGTTTGGTTTCCAGGCCACTAACAATGAAGCTGAGTATAAGACATTATTTGCAGATCTACGTTTGGCTAGGGAGATACGAGCTGAATGATTAAGGGTTTTCAACGATTCTCAACTCGTGGTCTGCCATATACGGGGGTAGTATCAGACCAGGGGAATTAAGATGACTATGTACCTCCAGAAAGTCTATGAGATGCTAAGTACTTTTCAAAAGTATGAGGTGAAGCAGATCCACAAGCTCAGAACTCGCATACAGATGCACTAACCAGTCTGGCAACCACTCGAGATGTAGACTTTTTAGTGGCAATCCTAGTGAAATTTCTACTAGTTCCAATCACAGAAGAGAAAGATTTAGTGATGGTCACAACTATACAACCATACTTCTGGATAGACCCAATTTTGAGTTATTTGCAAGATGGAAAGTTACCAAGTGATAGATTGGAAGTACAACGGTTGTGAGCTAGGGCAGTCCGGTATTGCATTTATGACGACGTATTGTACAAGAAAGGGTTTTCAGCCCTACTTTTAAGATGCATTGATGACCGTGATTACGAAATTGTGATGAAACAGATACACGAGGGCCGTTGTGGAAATCATGCTGGGGGGTTGTCTCTGGCTCACAAGGCACTTCGGCAAGGATTCTATTGGTCTACTATGAAGCAAGATGCCATCAACTTAGTCAAGAAGTGTGACAAGTGTCAAAGGTTCGCTCAGGTTCCACGACCTCCACTAACCTATCTCTAGCAAATGGTGAGCTCATGACTTTTTGTTATGTGGGGAATGAATCTGATTAGGCCACTATCAACAGCTCGTGGAAGATACAAGCATGTTGTGATCGCTGTGGACTACTTCACTAAGTAGGCAGAAGTTATGGAGTTAGCAGACATGAAGATTGAAAAATTTGTGTGGAATAACATTATTTGTAGATTCGGGGTTCCTCAATAGATCGTAACAGATAATAGGACCCAGTTCAACAACGACCAGTTTCTCAAGTTCTACAAATACCTCAAGATCGTCAAGAGCTTTTTAGCAGTTGATCATCCATAAGCTAATGGCCAGGTTGAAGCTGTAAATAAGATAATAAAGCAAACTTTGAAATGAAGTTGGAGGCAAAGAAATGAGTGTGGGTGGACGAGCTACAAAAGATGTTATGGGCTTATAGGATCACAGCTCGTAGCATCATAAGCGAAACACCTTTTTCAATGGTGTATGGATTTGAGGCCATGATCCCAGCAGAGCTAGAAGTGACATCGCAATGAAGAACAACCTTCAATCCAGAAGACAACGACCAGCTATTTGTCACAAACCTAGACCTGCTTGAAGAAGCCAGAAAAGCAGCACGATTGAGGGTAGCAGTCTGTCAGCAAAAGATTGTGAGGTATTACAATAGAAAAGCTCCAGTTCGAAGCTTCAATGTGGGAGATCTAGTACTATGTCTTATTTTGCCTGGAGCTCGCAAAGTCAGCAATGAGTTTTTAGGCCCAAATTGGGAAGGCCCCTACATTATCAAAAGAACTTGGGAAATGGAGCTTACCGTCTAGCAAATGTGAATAGAGCTAAAGTTCCTCGAGTTTGGAACGTTGAGCATCTTCGTCCATATTATCGATAACCCTTTGATTACATGTGTTTAATTTGTAATACAATTTTATCAAAGTTAATAAGAATGACAAGTTCCCTACATCGCTTGTGTTATTAAGTGATTACTCTGACAATTTATTTATGTTTTTCAAATTTTTATGAGTTAATAAGCTAGTAGCTCGTTGTCACACCCACAGCTCACCAAAATAAAGCTATGACAGATGAGATTACGACCCCTGTATAGCTATAAAAAAATATAGCTATGGCAGGCGAGGTAACGACTCCTGTATAGCCCATAAAAAATACAGGTAATGCAAGCGAGGTTATGACCTCTGCATAACTCGCCAAAATAAAAAAAAAAAAAAGCTATAGTAGGCGAGGTTACGGCCCTTGCATAGCCCGTAAAATAAATCAAGTTATAGCAAGCGAGGTTATGAGTCCTACATAGCTCACCAAAATACAACTATAGCAGGCGAGGTTATGACCCCTGCATAGCTCTTAAAAAATATAGTTATGGCAGGTAAGGTTATGACTTCTGCATAGCTCACCAAAATAAAAAATAAAGCTATGATAGATGAGGTTACGACCTTTGTATAGCCAATAAAGAATAAAGCTATGGCAGGCAAGGTTACGATCCTTGCATAGCTCGCCAAAATAAAGCTATGACAGGTGAGGTTACGATCCTCACATAACTCTAAAAAAATAAAGCTATTGCAGACGAGGTTACGATCCCTACATAGCTCGTCAACATCTCAATATGGTAGTAAAGGTTCCGACCTGCTACCTGTCTCGTGAAGATTTTATTATATTGTTTATTATATTGTCAACTGTTGAATCAAACAAATAACCTGTGAGCTATTACATTAGCTTCGCGATCTCAAACTAGTTTATGTTACTATTTAAATAATTAACTTTTTAGCTCGCAGGAAGTCCCACAACTTGAAAAATAAAATGTAATATACAACATCAAATGAAGATATTCAAGTACGCTTAGTATACAAGTCAAAATAAAGAAATTTCATTAAGTTCAAAATGTCCATTACAAATTGAGATCAATGAAGTTCAAGACTAGAACATAAGCTTAAAAGGCGAGGAATGAGGCGAGCTATTGGTTGAATTGGTTGTGAGGAGCTGATCCCAAAAGAGAGTCATCACTAGAAGATGTACTAGAAAGTTCGGTGACTTGAGCGAGCTCGGCCTGAGAGGTCGCAGCGGACAATTCCATTGCCAAGATAAGCATATCTGATACAATTGGAGATGACGTAGTTTCAGTTTTGAATCTCTCCATAGTCCGGAGTCCCGCGTCGCCAAAGATAGAAAAATCTAGCTCATGATGGGACGTTCACAGGGTGAAGAGGAAATTAATACTTGTTTTTGTCTTAGCCCCAACCCTGGCCCTAACGACTTACGTTTTCGCTTCCTTAGCAGATCTCTCTTTTAAAACGGAAACTTCCAAATAAGTGGCCTCTGCATGGCACTAAGCAGCTTCAACTCGTTGTAAAACAACTTCTATTTGCTGTTCGACTGTCTCAGCTCACTTTGTTACAGTCTCTATTTGCTGCTCGATCACCTCAGCTTGCTTCCTAATAAATTCAGCCCACCTCTCTGAAATTTCAGCTCGTTGTTCAGATTGTTTCAGCTCATCCTTTGCCTGGCCTAGTTTATCTTCACAATTACAAAGCAAGGTAGTGAGATGTGACCTCAAAACTTCATAGCCATTTTCTGTGCACATCAAGGCTTCCTCAACTTCCTATCTAGCAACGTTAGCATCCCTCAGCTTTGTCTCGAGAAATTTCTCATGCCTTCTAGTGCCTAGAGCCTCCTCAATCAAGAACTTGATCTCTTCTTTTGCTTTCTTTAGCTCGTTCTCCAATCTCATTATTCGAGCATAAGAAATTCTAGTTTCCTTCCTCTGCTTTATTGCCCCTAAAGCGACTTGAAATTCTACAAGTTAATATTTAATAAAGTAAGGAAGCGAGGGGTTAAAAGGAAGTAAGTTACCAACATCGCATGCCGACTTAGGTATTCGGTCAAGTCCAGACCACTAAGGGATTTTCTAAGCTCCTCGTGTGGGTCATCATGATTTCTGACCAGTTGTCAAGGAAGAACCTTAGATATCTACCCCCCGGTCCATCTTCAGGGTGTGGCCTGATTGGTGAAACAGTCTCCTCAGCTTGTGCGACCTCAGGCTTCTTGCCTTTATCTATGCGATGTCGCATGGTTGGAGGCAGGACCACCTTGTGTCTTTTTCCTTCCACCCCTGGTGGCACTAGTTTGGGTTTTCTGAGGTGAGGCCTCGAATGAAGCTTCCCCCATCTCAAGTTATGAATTGAGGGCTGAGGCCTGTGGAGGACTTACTGTTGGTGTCGAAGGTGGCATCTTACTGGGAGCAGCGATTGAAGAAGCTTTGGTCTTAGCAGGTCGCTTAGAGGGGGTAGTTGAAGGGGCCTTGATCTCAGTAGGTTGCTTCTGAAGATACTTTAGAAGAGTGAGCTTTTCTATAGTTGGATATCGTTGAAAGAAGGAAGCTGAAGCTGAAGGAATAGGACCTAGTTGAGCTGAATCTATATGCGAAGAATGAGCTAAAGCTAGAGCCTCTTAGTCAGGAGCTGGAACTGAAGCCGTTTGAGGAGTTGATGTTTCTGTTTGAGCAGAAGTTGATGGAACTGACTGAGCTGGAGCTGGAGCTAAAGGTGAAATTTTTAGGGGAGCAAGAGCAGCTTGATCTGATGGTGAGGAGGGAGCGAATTCTTCCTCGCTATCAGCTTCAAACACAGAAGGAAGATCTCTATCTCCCTTGTTTCCTATGTCTCTTTTATTGTCCAACAACACGCAGTTGCGAGAAGGAGTTAGCCCATAAGTACTAAGGAGGTCCTCATCAAGCACGTTGCTAAGAACTACTTCATTTGAATACGCAAGCACCTTGAGGACTTCTTTCTTTTGAGTGTTGATGATGGGCTTGTCCCATTTGATGCATGCAAAACAGAGAATGTCAATTAAAAAAAAAAAAGAATTTTCAGCCTGTAGGTGTTTTCCCTTCTATCTACCTGGATTTAGAATAAAAGAAAGATTGTTGAAATTTCTGAAGCAGGGGCAGGAAATCCAAAACCAGCTCATCTTGTAGGCCCCGATATTCGATTTGCCCTTTGCCTCACCTTGGGGTAGAAGGTCCTTATAATCTGTTTAACGAGCTGTAAGGTAATAGATCATTTCTTGCATTCCGTCTTTTATGCTATTAGAGCCTTTGATGTTGAAAATGTGGTTAAGAATTTTTGGAATTGGGGGAAGAAGATTATTCCTAAGGAAAACTAAGGCCAAGGACGTCAGCTGCGAATACGAGTTTGGAGTAAGCTAAAACGGGGAGAGCTTGAGCCTGTTTAGAAATTTAATGAGGTAGGTAGAAATTGGAAACCTGAGCTCGTGTCTTATATGTTGGGTACTGATAGTAATGTACCCCTTGGGGGGATAGCACATGTGGTCATCAGCAGCAGGGGACATCACGCGGTGACCTTTAGGAATGCAGTATTGAAGAACGATTCCCCCCATTTCAGTATAGTTTATGTTGGAAGAATGATGAATGAACATCTTGCGAGCTCGCCTCTTCTCATGAGCTCGCTGTTCCTCCTCAAGTCGAATTTCTTCCAAATCGGCCTCGAGCTGTGAATTGCTCTGCAACCTCCCTGCTTTAAGTTACCTTACCAACATTGCAAACTCGTACAGAAGCGAGCTCTTCCAAGCTGAATGGTTCGTTGTCCCCTACCCTCTGGGCTTGGCGATCGCGACTTGAAGCTATCTACATATAAAGAGGGTACAGTTAGGTCGTAGTAAGCAGACCATGTCTAGATGTTCAAGTTTTCTAAGGAAGTTTCCTACTCTACAGATCGCAAATGTCATACATATTGCTAATATAATAGGGGGCTTGACTTATAAGAGAATGACTTATGAGCTATAAACCTACAGGTACCTAATCCTATAGTTTGCATGCATTACAAGCTACAAACAGTAAACAAATCACAAACAGACATTCAACAAGATCAAACCAACAGGAAATGAAGAGTTGTTGTAACAACCCCGAATCCCACATCGGTAGAGTACAGATCCGGGGAAGGCCATATAAGTGAGATGACTTGGAGACTTGTCGAGGCGCCTTTTGGGATATCGTTCCAAGGGACAAAACCGTGAGGCTGTACGGGGCGACCTCGGGCTAAAGCGGACAATACTTCGGCAGGGGACCCAGGTTGTCACATTTGGTATCAGAGCCGGGGACGGCTCTACGCGATGGTGGGGGGAGTTGTAACAACCCCGAATCCCACATCGGTAGAGTACAGATCCGGGGAAGGCCATATAAGTGAGATGACTTGGAGACTTGTCGAGGCGCCTTTTGGGATATCGTTCCAAGGGACAAAACCGTGAGGCTGTACGGGGCGACCTCGGGCTAAAGCGGACAATACTTCGGCAGGGGACCCAGGTTGTCACAGTTGTGATTAACAAGAAACGTAGAACCATAAAGATTCAACAATGAGAATATGAAACGTTTAGAACGATAACAATAGCAAAATAAAAAAATACAATACAAGAACAACACAACATCAACACAACAAAAACATATTGGAAACTGAAAGCTTAAAGTAAAAAACGGAACTTACCATAAATCTTCATAAAAAATGAAATAAATGGCGACTGAAGATGGATCGTCTGAGAAGAACCGGTGAAAAAGCACAACAAAGAGAAACTTGATGGCTAGAGAAGAAAATGATAAGTGAAAAAAGAACTGAAGGGCTCTACCTATTTATATGGACGGCAAAGCTCGCACCCTAGCAGTCCGATCTGAATGCCGTATAACCGCCTCAGATCCAATGGTGTAATGAGTTACAGCTTTGTAATTATGCAACCGTCAGTTGAAAGACGTGTGCGTGGCACAAGACGTGCCAGTGCTAGTTCAGTTATTGTCTAAATGGTCGTCACGTGTTAGAACCGATGGGATGGAATTTGAAAGAGCGCGAAACAGCAATTCAAGATAAGTTAGCTTTTACCAACGAGCTCGAGCTCCCAATTCACAGAACGAACTGAGAGTTGGGGGGTTAATGTTATGAGTATTTTTCGAATTCAATAAATAGGTTGGTTAAAGCCTGATAGAAGCTCAATAAGTCAACCCAATAAAATGGCCCAGCAAGTAAGGCCCGACTCATCAATGTCCAGTCCATGCGAGCTCTACAACTCGTATGAGCGAGCTCGCATCATGACAGTATTACAGATCATTGCTAGTATTATACAATTCGCACTATGCACAGCTCATTACTCAGAACGAGGTCAAGCTCGAGATAATCTAATGCAGTTTACAGCTCGCTCAATGATCAGTTAGACAAGAAAATCTTCTAAAAAAGACAATAACCAAAATTGATCGTGATTCCTCTATCAGAATCGAAAATAAATTTAAATTTAAATTCAGTCAACATGATCCCCGATTTAGCGGAACAGTTTCCTGATTTAGTGCTAACCGATTAAGAAGAGCAGTCAATGCGAGATTCTTTTCCTATTTTATCTTAACTCAAATTGTAACGTCTCATTCTCTATAAACAGAGGTCAAAATTCATTGTAATAGGGAGATAAGCAAAATTATACTGTTACTCTGTATAACTATTGAGAGGAACAATCGCGGACGTTGGCACACTTGCTGAACCAAGTTAAAAATCTTTCCGTGTGTTGTTTTTGTTCTCTGCCTTCTACTTTTCTTGTTTTTTCTGTTTTGCTTTACATTGATTATAGGTATTGAGCTGTGAACTCTCGTCGACCAGAAATCAATGTCGACAATAATAAAAGGAGATTCCAAGCTTATTATGATTACTTTTCATATAATCAAGGTAGTTATATACATAATAAGATAAGAAAAATCTCCACACATGCATGTAAAATGTGCAGGTAGGGCTTGAATCCCAACCATTAAAGTGAGTGGGGAAATGTACATCAATCTGAGCTAAGAGACATTGTTTTTAGTTTAGTCTTTTAATTGTCTTTATCAACACAAACTTAAAAGAACATTGTTTCACCTTTGATGTTTGTTGACACCAAAATTTGGGGTCAACAAATAACATTCAATGTTTGATTAAGCAATGGGTGATGCAGACAAATTTTGGTTGGCTAGTTGATATGGTTGAAGTAGGAATATTATCACATCCCTAAGCACATGTTGAAGATACAATCGTCCCAGGCCTTTAAATTTTAGGACTCCAAATTTTATAAATTTTTATTTTTTTAATTAGTTTGTAAAGTCAATACATAATTAATGTTTCATATAACATTCTTAAATTTCTAGTAGTCTTTGTGGTAAAAGGCTTCATGATGGTTGTTAAAGACGTGAGTTCGAACTCCCACCACTTGAAGCGGGGTTGGAGAGGCACTTTCGAGCACTTGGTAACAAACTATGCTAGTTGTTTTTATTACTTTAACTTAATTATACTGGTTGTTTTTATTACTTTAACTTAATTAGAAAAATATTTTTAACATGCAAAGGATCTTAAAGTTCATGCATTTCACTCATATATAAATCCATTTTATCATTTCAACCCTAAATTACTTTTCTCTCTCATGTTTTTGGCAGCTAAACAAAAATAAACTTTAAATTACTGTTTTTATTTTTATTTGTTAAAAATTTCAAATTTCATCAATAATCTAAAGTGAAAAAAGAAGAATTTCAAGAAAATTATATTTTAATATTGACTATTTTGGAGTTATATATATAATGTTTTTATAATATGTAAATAGGCCAATTTTAATTTTTCATACTGGACCTCTTAAATGTCAGGACTAACTCAGATCACATGATTGAACACGAGGTGCATGAATGGTTGATGTTCTATAATTGACTAGTTGGCTAAGTGTTAGTTGGCCAACCTCTTTACAAAGACGATTTGTAAAAATGAAGATAGATATTAGAAACCGGCTTGTGGCCGGTGTTTATACTACAATGCTCAAGTCAATATGAGACTCGAAGGGGAAATAAAATAAGTTTTGAGAGAGAATGAGAAGGTTAAGGGAGAGAATGAGTTATTTGACAGTTTTAAGTAGATATGGTTCACATATTTGTAATTGTAGTACTTACTGCCATCAAACTAAATATTGGAATCCTTTGTATATGTTTAGAACATCCCTATGTCAAGAATGATATATTAATAAACTTCGAAGTAACATAAAGGCTTGCAACCTTGATTCAGTACATCTCTTGGTTCATTGATGACCATGCCAACCAAGACCACTTTCCTCTTGAGAATAATAAAAAAGAGCAAGACAAATATTACTTGTAGAACTTAAAATAGCATGCATATTCATTTGGAATTGAGGAAATATATACAATATACACATAAATGGCAGTCACAACGTAAGATGTCATGCATGACAGAAAACACCAAAAAAAAAAAAAGGATAAACATAGAAAAGCATGACGTTGTAAGATCAAAACCAGCTATCATTATAGACTTATTGTGGATATATTTGAGACTGTATAAATGAGTTGGTAAAAGCCTAAGATACTGATCTAATGGATTGACCCATTAGATGAAGGTCCAGTTCGTCAACACCCAACTAGCAGGAACGAGCTCTATTTGCCACTACTATCCTTAGGTTGTTAGTTAGCTAAGGTCAAAGCTGCCTTATATTCAGTTCGAGGTCATCCAAGGTAAGTTCCAACTCACAGTTCGAAACACTCGTTAAGGGAATTTTCCAAAAGGCAACAACCCAAATTGAGAAAGAGTTAATTACCAGAATTAGAAATAAATTTAAATTCCTACGTCGGTGAAATCTATCCCTAATATGGTGGAAACCAATTTTGGAAGTGTAATTAATATGAGATTCTTTCCTATTTTATTTGTACTTAAATTGTAACGCCTTGTACTATAAATAGAGGCTGAAATTTCATTGTAAATACATGAAATAATAAGTAATAATATACTGTGATTTTGCTAAAATAACCAGATAACATAGTCGTGGACGTAGGCTTTGCTTCGACCGAATCACGTAAAAATCATCATGCACTCACCGTTCTTCCTCTTTTCTTCCTCTTGTTTTTTGTTTTTATTTTGCTTTATTTACAGTATTAGGTCAAGAACTTGGGTAGACCAGATTCAGACGTCGACAAGGCTCAAAGTAAGTTCACCGAAATATTAGAAGAAGATCTAGGAAACTTCATTATGTGGCAAATAATCTCCATAGATTTTTCAAAATCATTTATTTGAGAAATATCTAGTTTCTGCAATACTTGTCCATGCTTTAGGAGAAATCTCACCAACATAAGTTCAATTTGCTAACCTTTTAACTATTGTAGCTTCACCATATCAAGAGTATATGTCAACATGAAATAGCCCCGTCAAATATTTTGCATTGATCAAGTTGCTCATCCTGTAGTGTCAAAGATATTGGGATATTTCTAATTTCTCCTTATTATTTGATATAATCGCTAATTGTCCTTGTAGCTTGTTACAATTCCAGTTTACTCATTCTGTTAATTATGTTAGTGAAAAACGAATTCTGACAACAACAGTACGTGAAAAGACTAAACTGCCTTTCAATTATAAAAGAAGCTAAAAAATATAATTTAATAAAAGTAAATTTAAAATATAATTAAAAATATTAATATATTTTAAAAAAATTACTATAAGATTTCCATCATCCATCATGTTGATGGACGGTGGACATCACCTTAACAAATAATCAAATGGAAAATTAAAAAAATTTAAAAAAAATTGAAACCAAAACTCAAAAAAAAAAAAAAAAATCATTTTAGGGTAGAGATCCAGATTAGATCTCCATCGTCCATCATTTTTGATAGACAATGGAGATCCACCTCCAATTGATCATCATCAACACAACATCATCATCATCCCATTCATCACCATCATCACCATATCAATATCATCAACAAAAGTTTATCACCATCATTAACATCAATATAATTTTTAATTAAACAAATTTTAACCAGATGGTTGGAGATGGAAAAAAAAAAAAACGATTCTAGGTTTCAAACATAGAGACAACCTACCCAAACTTGGGTTTTCTAGGAAAAAAAAAATAAAAAATTAGAATAAGGATGTCGACGAGATTGAAGGTAGGCACTCGGTGGTTGAGGAGGTTGACGATGAGGATATGGGGGTGCCAATGAAATTAAAGGTGGGGACTCGGTTGTAGAGGATGTCGACGATCAAAATTTGAGGGGTGATAAAGAAGACGAGGCCGGAGGAGTAAAGAGAGAGGAGGTGGGAGAAGGAGAGATCGATGAAGATCTCAGAGGGTGGTTGGAGGAGATGGTGGTGGAAGAGGTGGCATTTTAGGGATAGAGAAGAGGAAAGGAGAACTGCCTTCCAATGTAGAGTGAAAGGGGAAGAGACAGACAATCAGCTTTGGGAGGGTGAGGCCGAAGAAGATGGAAGAAGAAGATAAGACAAGATGGAAGAAGCAAAAATCGAAAATGGATATTGAGTTAAACAATTTTTTATTTTTTTTTCTTTTGATTTTTTGTTTTTTAAAATGATCTCTACTGTCCATCAAATGAAAATTTAAAAAGTTATTAATATTTTTCTTTATTTTTTAATTAAAATCAAAATTTATTCTTATTAAGTTTAAAAAAATTATTTTAAATTATTTTAATTATTAATTATTTAAAAAAAATATAATCTTACATGTGGCACTCATATATTTGTTCAAATTTTTTCAAACTTATTTTACAATAAATTGATGATTTTGCCTTTCTTGATTAATAATCAAACATTGATTTTTAATATTCAAGTTGACAGTAGAGGTTTTTTGACTATTTTTATAAATAATAGGAGAGGGAGGGGGGGGGGGGGGGGGGGGGGGGGGGGGGGAGGGAAGGGATGTTTCTTGATTATTTTTATAAACTATAAGGGGTTTTTAATGATTTCTGAAGTCAAGTGGGGGTTTTTTTTGGTTATTATATCAAACTACAGGGGTAAATTAGAATTATTCCAAAGAAAGTTATAACACAAAGAAAAATAAAAATTTAAAACTTATTAACTGCAATAAATCTAAAAACCCAAAAGATTTGGAATGTAATTACCAAAGTGCATCTTAATTTTAGTATAAAAACAAAAAGCGTTCGCTCTTTTTGTTTTACTTAAATTAGCAGTTCAACACATTGTAAAATTATATGCCCAAAATTGTCCATCTACTAAAAGCATCTAATTGACATATGTTCATTGCCATGGGACTGCAACTACAACTATCAATGTGCAATATGTTTTACACTAGCATAAAAGAGGTGTATGTATCATTTTTTTCATAAATTTGTAACACACACATATACATATATATATATATATATAGACAATAATACCTATACAGGTACATCAGACTCAATTTTACAAATAAAATTGCACTACTTTAAACTTCGACAAGCTAGGATGGTAAGTCCACAACTTTAAGTAATAGAAAAATATGGTGCTCGCAAAGCGCAAATTAAACACACACAAAATGCAGAAAAATAAAAGAGGCACATGAATTTTTGTGTGGTTCAGGAAATCCTTACCTCCATAGAGCATACTGGCATTCTTTTCACATTAAACAATGTTTACAAAGAATAATTCTCTCTCTCTCTCGCTTTCTCTCTCACTTTTGACTCTCACATACAACTGCTTTCAACACTCCGTCAAAATCTCTCTTTGACTCCGATCTTCTCTCAGATATATAATGAAACCCAACATTGAATTTGAAGCAATGACTGCATCTTGTGCTGTGGTCTTTTTGTCCTCCGATTTCTAACTAGTTCTATGAATCTCACAAACTGGAACATCATCTCACAAACAACATGATCATTAATATGCACATATGCAACACAACTAAACACTTTTAAATGAGAAAGTTTTACCATTTGTCTATTCCAAACTTCTTCGAGTAATTTTAACTCCAAAGCTGTTGATGGTTAACAATTTATGAAATTAATACATTTTTGTATTGATTGCTTCTATCCAGAACTACTTTGGCAAATTGGCGTGTATATGCATGCTTCTGGCTCTCTCAGTCAAAATTCTATTCATACGCTTTGCTACACCATTCTACTATGATGCCCTTGGTACAGTCCTTTCGAGTCCGATTCCACTCTAGAAATAGAAGGTTTTGAACTTGGTGTCTTCATACATTATAACAGGACCCATCCCAACTTCTCTCTTGAGTTCAAGAGAATTTCGTGAAAACTTTGATTTTTCTAATTGAAATATGGATTTTTTGGAAAAAAAAAGAACATTTAAAAATAATTCTTATTAACTCATAATCTCCTTATAAAATTCAGTCTCAACAAAATAGAAATATGTACATTTCTCATATTGGACCTATATATAAAATATTCATAAAATATCTAAAAAAGATATTCCATGTGGTAAAAATATTCCTGAAATATATTTAAGAAATTTGATTAATTAAAATAATGTACCCAATGTAAAATTGTTCATCATCATGTGATCATTCTCGCAATATGCAATAATATGCATGAATCTAAGATGGATATTTGAAAAATATGTTTTATAAAAGAGTGAGCATTAATGCCCAATGAGTTGATATAACTTTTCTAAAAATATTTCTAAATATAACATAACATATTTATGATAATAATAAATAATTTTCAATTATTCATATGCGTTCATATCTAAACAATAAAACTAATTCAAATTTGATATCATAATTAAGTTGTAAATATTTGTATAAATCATCTTTATAACTTTAATAAAATATAATATGAAAATCTTATCTATGAATCCTTTTTTTTTTTTTTTAGAGATCTCTTTCAAATAACTACACATGTTTATTTGGTTCGATCACCATACTTTAAGCCTCTATTAGACCCTTGTCAACGGACTCATGACTCTTATACACGTGTATGGGTCCCCAATCTCGATATTTTGAAAATATCTTTTGTTATTAATCAAATTCAATATATAACATTTGTAACTTAAAAATCTACACCAACTAGTAGTATATAGGGAAATCGGTAATACATGATAGAGATACTCAACACACACGTAGAGTGAGGAATAATATCAATTATACTCATGTTAGATGACTTAATGATTCCCCGACAATTCAATGACTTTTCCAACATTTATCACATACATGCTGGACGAATCTAGGATTCACATATGTGTAATATGTTTGACTGTTAAAGAGGATGGTACAACCTTAGTGTTCTAAAAGTATCTTTATTTTCATTCTCAAATCTCAAACAATTTTATATGCAAATATACGGATTTCTTTTTTTTGAATATACTTATAATTCTGAATAAATACTTTTCTCAAAACATAAATAAAATATTATTTTTCAAAGATAAATTAATATTATTTAAAATGCTTTGAATATTTCTTATAATAAGTTCAATTTGAAAATATAAAATTCCGATTGAAATTTCTAACACATGTATGTATATACGAATATGTAATAAATTCTCATTCAATCATAAAACATAATTGGTAATTCAATTGTAAATTATAATTCATAAACTAATATCAATTAATTAACTAATTAAAACATTTACTTCTAATAAATAACCAAAAGTTGAAATATAAATAAACATAATTAAATCAATTTAATTAAAATAAAATTACCCACTTATATAACTTATTTGCTTAAAGTTGGATCTGAAACAGGTTTTCATCTAATTTATCATAAACTTGATCTACTTTAAAATCATATAAAACTCGATTTAGAATTCATAAGAAAATAATTAATTTTCTAGATTCTAGATTCATTTAAATAAAAATTATTTATTTGAATAAATCTTGTGTACAAGTGTCCTGAATTTTTCTTCATTTTTTTTCTTTTATCTCACGGCTTTCTTTCTTGTTCTGGCCATCCAGTTTGTGTGTTTGCTGCCGTTCCATGTTATATATATATATATATATATATATATAAAATTCCAACCACCTCACTCATTCTCATTTCACTCTCTCGACCATCAATTTTGTCTCATGCATGACATCCTCTTACTTTCTTTTTATATAAAGAAATGATCCACTATTCACTTATTTCTTTTAAATACTCAAGCTTGGAACACTTTCGTTTTTCCTTTATTTTATTTTATTTTTATTTTTTTATTTTTTATATATATAAAAAGATATGTCCACCGACTTATGCCTTCTTCTAATATTACAACCCCAATCTTCTGTCCATTTCTCCAATTAACTAATTTATCATGCCGACACCAATTTTGGTCTCTTAGTATAATTGACTATTGCTTTGGTTCATGAGGATGATAACATACATGTTTATAAAACAATTGTCCACCAATTGTCTACTTGTCCAATAAAATTGACAATTGGACTATAATCAGCTACATATATACCTTAAAAATAAATGGGGTGTATCAAAACCAACACCAATTTGAGTTTGCACTCAATTTCAAATTTGGGCTCACCAAAAAATTCAGCCCACTTAAAATTTAGACTTCAATTAATTTTCTTGATCCACTTGGACTCGGGTCCTACACTTTCTACCATTGTTTGACTGCAGATTTTTTTATTTTCAAACTTGTTTCATTCTTGACCATCACTTTCCACTTTTTGAATGTTTCAAACACTTCGGATTTCTACCTGAGGAAACAAGCCCAGAGTCATCAAATATAGTGTTTTTAGGGTGCATTTGTTACGTGGGAGTAAATTAAATTATTTTTAAGATATATTATTGGATTAGATAGGACAGGATTGAACTAAACTAAATTAATATTGTGATATGTTCAGCGGTGTTGGGATTGGATTATTAATAAAATATATTAAATTGAATTTAATATAACAAATATTTGAAATAAAAATTATTTATAGAATAAATAAATAAATAAGAACTAAAATGAAAAAAAAAAAGAGAAAAGAATGAACATGAGGGGATAAATTATCCCACCATTTTGGGTGAGACTAATTTATCCCATTCTAATGAGATAAAAGAGGAAGTGGGATTTTGTTTTGTTTAACTCACCTCCTCAACAAACATGGAATTGAACAAAAAATTTGTCCAATCCTGTCCAACGCTAGTCAACAAACGGGTCCTTAGTGAAGAAACATCTCCCAAGCATGATAAACTAAAATAGGTCCAAAGAGGTTGTTACCACCCGAGTATAGTTCACCTATGTTTCTTAATGATAAACTTAATTGAAAATACAGTCAGTGCAATCTATCGCCTTCGAAATACAAAACGTGAAGCTTTCTCATTTTTCCAATTGCAGTTCGAACAGATCCAGTCAAGTCATCGTTTGTTAGGTGTAAGATTGTCAATTTGCTTGAACTCCTACCTGTTAGGATTTGTGTCCTAAAAACTTATAATTTGTAAAAGTTTAAATAAATAATAAATAAAATATATTTATTTTATTTAATTTATGTGTATTTATGAAATGTTTGATTCATATGAATATTATGAAATATTAATGATTGCTTATATAATTTCAAACTAAGTATATAAGTATTTTGTTTGTGGTAAATCTATAACTATGATCTATTTCGTATGTGATTCGATAATTTTATCTGAGATCGTTCATGTGATGATATGAAAATTGAGACATCTTATATAATAAAGATTACGTAAGACTGAACCACGACAAAAATGAATTTCTAATTAATATCCGTTGAACAAATAAATTCATGTTTATTGACCTGATGATTATATATGAATTGATCTTAATATTGAGTGTATTTTGAACTCTTATTTGTTGGGTCATATATTTTGATTTATATAGATGAGATTATTATAGATTTACGATTAACAAACTTCGTACTTTGGATATATAATTTAATTAGTGACTGAGAACATTTTACATAATAGTGGAATCCACTCATTTTTATGAGAAGTAGAAGAGTAATTCTATTAAATGTTGATTCGAGTCTTGAACAATAAAAGCATTCGACTTTCTATTATAAGTAAATTGAAAATAAAATTCATCAGTTATTATAGATATATTGTTCATTAAAGAATTAATGATAATTATAGAAACAAGATATAATTAAAGAGGTACAATTGACTTTATGAACTCTAATTATGAACTATTTATGGAGGATTGAACCAATGAAATGATTAGATAGATGAACATTGATAAATTTATATTTTATAAAACATTTGCATTTTTGAAATTACAACCTTAGATTTTTAGTAGAGTAACTTTAAAGTTAATAATGTGAATTATTTAATTAAAGAGTTTTAATTAATAATTTCGATATATTGGAGCTCAAAATTGTGGGTATATTTGGTTCCCTTACAAGCTCATACTCATTACAACAAACTGGAAAAGAAGAATATCGTTATATTTGTTACATTTGTAACACCATTATGTTCACATAATATTTAAATAATATTGATTATTTAAATTAATAATTATACAATTAATAATTACGAATTATTATTTATCTGTAAAGGTTAAAGGTTCAAATCTTTGGGTAAGGATTTTTGGTGGCAAATTTCTAGTGAATAAATTACACAATAAAAACACGTGCCACGGTCCACAAGTAATATATTATGTGTAGAGTATCATTCTAACAAAGATTGTCCAAACTACATTAAGTACTAAAATTGATCTTGACTACCCTTATCCAATCTATTGAAATAATGAATGTAAAAAATTATACTAAAATGGGAAAATAATAAATGCAACTAATTAACTGAAATCACAACTAAGTAGATAATGGTTTAGAGTCACAATTTCACTCAACTAATCCACTCAACTTATATTTCCATTGTTAATTATCTCATTTTCATCATGAGTTTAATTGGGTAATACTATAGTATTTGCGAGTTTTTTTCGAGTTCATCACAAGTATGTTCACATTAAACACCTAACTATATTTCCATGCTGGATGGTTAATACAAATTCATTATAACTAAGTACCCACACACAATCATACATAACATATAGGTATTTATCTATCTTACATGTTTTATGCCATTCTATTCAAGTCTAAACATAAGAGTTCCTCTTTTAAACTTACTCAAGATTACCAAGTTTTTTAAATTAGTGATCAAATAATCTACGAGCATTAAGTATGAAATAGAATAGAACTCGAATAATGAAAATTCAATTAATTAACAGTTTAAATAAGGTGAGTTTCATGAGTTAGAGTTACATCATAACCCTACACAAATAAATCTAGTTCAATATTGTTATGCCCGTTTTCACGACACAAGCAAATGAGCCACTGAAAGCTTAAAAAATGAGTACAGTGATGAAGGGCCCATAAAGCCCAGACCTTAGGTGGCGAAGATGAGCTCGTTGGGTCCTCAAGCTCGCGCCTATGACAAGTCTACCTTAGAACGCTCTCAGCTCGCCCTTATGACAAATCTACTGTAATGCATCCTCAGCTCGTGTCCATACCAAAATCTATCTCAGTATATCTTCAGCCTGCAAAGATAAACAGATAAGATCATGGAGCTCGCCTCAAGTAATCCCTCAAGAAGCAGATGATAGATTGTGTTGATTTTCTGATTTCATGTTAGTGCGATCTCTACAGTTCCTAATGGACATTTAATGAGGTGACGGCTGTGTATTTAATGCAGTAAAGACTTTACATGAAGTATTTAATGCAAGCATGAGCATGTAAGAATGATCAGTGCAGTAGCAATAAATGTAGTATGACCAAAGTCAGATTAGTTGAAAATAATGATGATTTTTAATATGTAAAACACTCAGTTGTAACCCCACTTTTCTATAAATAGGGGAGGAATTCATTGTAAAAAAATATAATAATAAAAGAAGTGAACACTAGTATTATCGTCACTCTGCTAAAATACATTCAGAGTGACTCGTGGACGTAGGCACACTTGTCAAACCACGTAAAAATCTTTGTTTCTGGTTCGTTCTCATTCTCTCTTCTCCATCTTTTATTGCCTCTTTACTATCATCTATTTACCTTAACCAACATTTAATCTTCTTTACTGTCATTTACCAACCTTAAACAATATTAATTCTCATTTATTATCAGAGTTGTAGTTTGAGCCCCTGAATCTTCAGGTCGACTAATTCCAAACGTCAACAAACATCAATATTATACAAATCAAACCAAACAAAGAAACAACTAACATCATAATTAAACAAGCAAAATTAAAGCACAAGGATAGAAAATCTCATAGTCATAGCGTGATTCCCCTATCACCATGAATCGACCACTGTTCTGATAATGATATCTTCATTGCTCCCATGCCTTTTATGCACCGATTATGTGAGTGATGATGGGTTGCTATTGAACTCTAAATAGGTTGATGGTGGACTGATTTTCGACTCTGAAATCTCCTCTCCATAGACTGTTTTGGGGTGTTTTCGAGGGTCGTCTCTAACCTATAGATGAGGGTTGTTTTGTGCTATTTTGCAGCTCAAAATCACTCTTTAAACACCATTACAATAGCCTGCAAAAACCGAATAGTCCATGGAGAATTTTGCGGATTTTTTCCACTCAAAATTTCCCTTTGAATCCTGATAATGCTAAAATATATTATTATTTTGAATCTATTTACCTAGCATTTGCAATGATTTTATGAGTAAATTACGTTAATTATTTAATTTTTTTCTATTATTTTATTTAGGTGAGTCAAGAGGATGTTAAAGGATAAAATGACAACTTTTTGAGGCAAAATCAAGCAACTAATAAAGTTAGGCGCATAGTTGTTATTTTTGAATATTCATTAGGCAAAAGAGAAATTAAAGAGAAAGGCGATGACTAAGGTGTAATTTGCATTGGAGCACTGTAGCAGGCTGGCTGTGATCCAAGTTTGCGGGTCTCCAAAAACTATAGAAATAATTGCAAAAATAATCCGTTTGAGAAGGTGGATTGCAACACTAACCCTTTTGGATTTGTTAATAGAAAAAAGACCAATAATGGACAAAAATGCCCTTAATGAAATGGGAGGCAGACAGGCAGAGCAAAGTTGATAGAAGCAGAGCAAATCGGCAATCACCCCTCTCCACCCAGCTAGCAGTGCAGACTGCGCAACTTCTCCCTCCATCTCTCGGCAATCACCCTCTCCACCCAGCTAGCAGTGCAGACTGCGCAACTTCTCCCTCAGCTCTCGGCAATCACCCTCTCCACCCAACTAGCAGTGCAGTCTTCGCAACTTCTCCCTCTCCACCCAGCTAGCAGTGCAGCAATGTCCTCTCGTCTACCAGCGTTCCATTATGTCAGTTTTAATGGTACTCCCTATCTTCTCACTTCCCACGACTAATCTCTCTTCTCACTTCGTAACCTCTCAGGCGAAGCAGTAGTGCTGCAGTCTCCACCATCGGCCTTCCATTTTGTCACTTCTTACGGCTAACATCTCTTCTCACTTCCCATGGCCAACCTCTCTTTTCACTTCCCACAACCACCCTTCTTCTGTCTTCCCGTGCCTAAGAAAGAAAAGAGTGTGATATTTTGGACTGACGAAGAACTGCGCTGCTCTGTTTCTCTAGGGTGGGTAGTATATTTGACTAGTTATGGTTGCTTTGGGTATGTGAATATGATGATATGAACTAAGGATGAGATATTAAAAACGTGTGCTGACTGTTTTGTTCCATTTGTGTGTGGCTTTGTGGGTATGATTATAATGTAAAAGTTAGATTGGCAATTGTTGGTTGTAATGTGAACATGTACTTTGAGGGTACGATTTGTAAGAGGCTGAAACAAGTTTAGAGGTGAAGTCTTAATGTTAAAACCTGGAGGTTGGGAAGCTTACAACTCGAAAAATGGATGTTAAATGAAGGTTGGGAATGCATGTTAGAAATCTCAACCTGGAGGTTGGGATTCCCAATCTGAAGGTTGGGATCCCAACCTCCAGGTTGGGATCCCAACCTCCAAGTTGGGAATCCCAACCTCCGGGTTAAAACTCGAAATATGGATGTTAAATGAAGGTTGGGAATCCATGTTAGAAAACCCAACCAAGAGGTTGGGATTCCTAACCCAGAGGTTGGGATCACAACATCGAGGTTGGGAATCCCAACCCCTGGGTTAAAACTTGAAATAAGGATGGTAAATGAAGGTTGGGAATCCCAACCTCGAGGTTGGGAATCCCAACCTCGAGGTTGGGAAGGTTAAAACTCGAAACATGGATATTAAATGAAGGTTGGGAATCCATGTTAGAAATCTCAACCTGGAGGTTGGGATTCCCAACCTATAGGTTGGGATCCCAACCTCCAAGTTGGGAATCCTAACCTCCGGGTTAAAACTCGAAATATGGATGTTAAATATAGGTTGGGAATCCATGTTAGAAATCTCAACCTTGAGGTTGGGATCCCAACCTAGAAGTTGGGAATCCTAACCTCGAGGTTGGAAAGGTTAAAACTCGAAACATGGATGTTAAATGAAGGTTGGGAATCCATGTTAGAAATCTCAACCTTAAGGTTGTGATTCCCAACCTATAGGTTGGGATCCCAACCTCAAAGTTGGGAATTCTAACCTCCGGGTTAAAACTCGAAATATG
Organism: Litchi chinensis; assembly: GCA_019925255.1. NCBI lineage: Eukaryota > Viridiplantae > Streptophyta > Magnoliopsida > Sapindales > Sapindaceae > Litchi > Litchi chinensis. The sequence goes on along the minus strand of CM034462.1, from coordinate 15,242,642 downwards.
GATGTTAAATATAGGTTGGGAATCCATGTTAGGAATTCCAACCTCGAGGTTGGGAAGGTTAAAACTCGAAATATGGATGTTAAATGAAGGTTGGGAATCCATATTAGAAATCTCAACCTTGAGGTTGGGAATCCTAACCTCCGGGTTAAAACTCGAAATATGGATGTTAAATATAGGTTGGGAATCCATGTTAGAAATCTCAACCTCCAGGTTGGGATCCCAACCTAGAAGTTGGGAATCCCAACTTCGAGGTTGGGAAGATTAAAACTCGAAACATGGATATTAAATGAAGGTTGGGAATCCATGTTAGAAATCTCAACTTGGAGGTTGGGATTCCCAACCTACAGGTTGGGATCCCAACCGCGACGTTGGAAATCCCAACCTCGGGGTTAAACTCGAAACATGGATGCTAAATGAAGGTTGGGAATCCATGATAGAAATCTCAACCTAGAGGTTGGGATTCCCAACCTAGAGGTTTGGATCCCAACCTCAAGGTTGGGAATCCCAACCTCCGGGTTAAAACTCGAAATATGGATGTTAAATATAGGTTGGGAATCCATGTTAGAAATCTCAACCTCGAGGTTGGGATTGCCAACCTCTAGGTTGGGATCCAAACCTTCAAGTTGGGAATCCCAACTGCGGGGTTAAAACTAGAAATATGGATGTTATATAGGTTGAGAATCCATGTTAGAAATCTCAATCTCGAGAGTGGAAAGGTTAAAACTCGAAACATGGTTGTTAAATGAAGATTGGGAATCCATGTTAGAAATCTCAACCTGGAGGTTTTGATTCCCAACTTCCAGGTTGGGACTCCCAACCTCTTGGTTGGGAATCCCAATCCCTAGGTTGGGAATCCCAATCTTGAAGTTAAAATTCGTAACGCAACAGTTAAATGAAGGTTGGGAATCCATGTTAGGAATCTCAACCTCGAGATTGGGAATCCCAACCACCAGGTTAAAATTCAAAATCTTGAGATTTAAATTCTGAAATTTATAAATGTTTTGTAATTTTTGCATATAATAGGGTTGTTTCGTAATTATTGTATTTGACAATAGAGGGCGCTTGTTGGGTAGGAAGCGCCCTCTAATGTCAAATATTGTAATGACGAAATGACCCTGAAAATTTGAGAAATTACGATATATTTCTAAAATGTTTCTAAAATTTCATAAATGTATTTGTAGTTTGTTATATTATAAAAAATGACCTTATTATTTTTTTCACAGTCATCTCCCCTTCAAAGTGATCTTTTTTGTTTAGAATTTAATTTGAAGGTTGAGATTTTGACTGAGTGAGGATGTCATAGGACCCCATTTTGGACTGCAAGGAACCCATTTACGTTCGGCAAATGACCTAAGCATTTTAGATCTCGTGATATCATATTTGGTGAAGATGATAGATCAGAACCTTCCCTTTTTGTTTGGCACTTAGAATTAAGTGAAAAAAGCAACAATATCAAGTAAGTTAAAAAAAAAATACCTTTAGGTTAACCACACCCCAAAACATGTTTCTTGAAGTACGTCTATAAGATATGATTTTTAAATCTGGCAAAGTTGAATCCAAGCAAATTATACACCATTTAGGGGGAGATTTTTATATCTGCCCTGACACATTCATAGGATTGTAGCAGCAGCACTTAAAAAAGGAATTTCTGCCGTAGTAGCAGAGAATATGTAATTACTTAGCATTCAAGACTTACGACTATTGATAGAGTTCAATGACATTGAAAGTTTAACGTAACTGACTAGATGCAATTGGACTAAGACTCTGTTGAACTAAGCCACATTACTACAACGCACTGCATGCATGGACATTATCTAATTTATCTTTTGTCGACTTTTTGAGGCAGCTGGCTTATCCAAAAACCATACCATCTTAGCTTTGGTAGGCTGCACCGTCAGTGATGGCACTGATGGGCAGTCAGTCCCCACAACTCAAATGTACAGCTTCTGCTTTGCTCTGACCTGTCACGACCACAGCCACGTTGGATGCTGAGTTGATGACAGGCAGAGTGAATGTGATCCTCTCAGGTGGGGTTTTAGGGGAATCGGTGATGAAGTTTACCCAATTTTCCCCCTCCTCGAGCACTGAGTGGTTGGGTTTTAATTAGGCAACATGGCCAGCGTAGCCCATTCCGAGAAGAATGTATTCTAACTTGGGGCAGTCACTAATATCAGAAACACTGACCATCCGTGTCTTCAGCAGCTGACGAATGACAAACTCATATTCATCCGCAGCCTCCTCTGATGAAACTGAATCGTTAATGGAATGAACATGGCTTGGACCTATAGGAACTTGCTATCATAAGATGCATATGATCATGAGAATTTTGACATAGCAATGTTATGAAACATGAATATGGCAACAAATCAAAATAATATTCTTGATTTTAAAATGTTCAACATAAAGCACAGATGTGAACTTGAACTATTCTCATTCACAGGCCACTGTATTTCAAGTCTGCAGTCACACACACTTAAAGTACAAAGGATACTTCCACATACTTTCCGGTCTACAAATATTACAGATACACCGGACACCTAAAAGGAAATATAGTATTTGGTGATACACTATGCTAAGTAGCTAACCAGGCAGGTTTAAGTAGGTGCTAAACTAAAGTTAAAGGAGGTTTTACATCAGAAATCATAGCCCTGGTCGGACATATGATCTTGTGGATAGTTTGGTCAATGATATGTGATGCAAACCAAATAAGAGAGAAGAGATTTTTAAAAGAAGCTTATTGGTTATATTTAAAGCAGACCTCAAAGGCCCTATAACGACCAGTTCTTCAGGTAAACAGAGAAAAAAGCTTAATGACATTTCAAGAAATGAGGATACATTATTTATGCAAAGACAATAAAATCCAATCAGCTCACTGTGAGACAATGTATATGCAAAGACAATAAAATCCAATCAGCTCACTGTTAGACAATGTTGAATTTCCATACATTCAGCACGTGGACAAGGTTCATAAGAATTATAAAAAGCTATGCATTTAGTTTTGCAGTCGTATGCAACCTTATATTAAAACATGGGAAAAAAATAGAGAACAGACAACAGGAAGAAAGTTCCTAGCGGGTTTTGCAAACAAAGTTTAAGCTTCAGGAAATTTGCGTAGAACAATGCTACCATTATTCTTTTATAAAGAATCATGCTTCTTGATATATCGCATTTTGCTTAAACAACAGGAAGATTTACACAATTGTTTCTTTAAGTTCCTTACAGAAATTACCATATCAAAAAAGTAACATATAATAACTGCGAACAAACGTTTTATTTGAGTATACAACTGTGTATTGTAGAAGGCCAGTAACGAATTCGGACCCAGTAAACGTCATTATTCCATTGCAAATCTTCAATGTCATTATCAAACCAAAAAGAAAAAATACTGTAGTGGGAAGATCCATCAGTCTAATCATGTTTAAACGGCAGCAGTTGACCATGCAACATCCCTAAAGAACTAACTTAACAATAAAACAACCGGAATTATGGTTGAAAAGCTAAGTTGGAATATTTGTAGAATAGGAAAAACTAGTTCTGGCTGTGTAAATTTTGACATACAACAATCCTGAATAATGGAATTGTACAGCAACTACTACTTCAAGTCACAATTAGTTTAATTCCAAATACAAGTAGGCAATACCATGACAAATGTAACAAAAAAGCAACCAACCTACGTACGGAATGTAGTTCAAACGACATATAAGACTAATTAATAGCAAATACAAATGTGCCAACTGAATAGGGTGATAAGCACCAAATGTATATTCAGAGCAGCTACGTCAGCAGAACAGGAAAAAAAGGCATGAGGAGGTGAATTTGTACCAACCCTGCCACAAAACACATATTAACTACCATGCTACGTTTTAACTAGACAACAGGGAAGCTTACAAGTAAGAAGGCCAGTAAAGGCAGGGAGGAGAGCAGGGAAGAAAATAGGACGTTCAGGTACAAACCTTAGACAAAAGGCGATCCTTTGCGATCTTGTCATTGCTATCAGAATGGTTTTTGGCCACCACACGTTCGTCTACCCAAAATATATACCATTTAGCCCAGTCCACTGTCTTGATATAAACCAACAGAGTTTCCAGTTTCCCACCAGAAATACAAACCAACAACAGAAATATCATGAAATCAATAAATCAAATACGCATAAGGCATTGATGAATACCCCATTAAGGCAATGAGAGAACCACCATATAAGGCAATGGCAAAGACGGCCCGATCCTTGACGGAGGCCTCCGATAAGTCAGGAATTTAGTCTGCTAAATTCGTACTGAGCTCCTCCAAAGTCTCATGAATGCTTTACTCCCCGCTATCTGTAGGAGGCCCAGGAAGAGCCATGTTGCTAACAAACTCAATAACTCTTATAACGAACACAAAAACAAACAAAATCACACTGAAAATAATAAAAATGCAATAAGATCACCTAGAATGTCATTACTATAACAAAATGAGAGACTACAAACACCTTTACCATCAAAATAACATTAAGTACCAGGTCAAACACCCGCGGCCCACCCCCCCCCCACCCCCCCCCCCCCCCCCCCCCCAAAAAAAAGAGTGCTGAAGAGAAAATAAAAGAAAGCTGCACAAACTAAAAAGATCCTACCCAAACAATCTGACGAGTTGAAATACTACAATTGAAAACAAAACTTATAATAATTTTGTCATAAATCCAAGCAGATCATAATATGCATGCAGGCAAGCAAACATATAACTAAACTAATAAGATCAGTTTTGTTCAAAAACGAATTAGGTCCTTTTTGAGAATTTAAAAAAAAAGAGTAAAAATGTAATTTTTGAAAAATGTATAGAAAGCGCCCTCTATAATCAAACTTTTAATTACGAAACAACCCTTCAACTTTGAAAAATTACGAAATTTGTAAAAAAATATTTCGTAATTTACAAAATGTGTTGGTTGTTTCGTAAATAAAAAAGTTGATTATAGAGGGCGCTTCGTACCCAAAAAGCGCCCTCTATACAAAAATGTTGTAATTACGAAAGTCCCCTCAATGTTGTTAAATTACGAAATATTTGTACAAACCACTAATTATGAAGTTTAGAAGCGCAATGTTCACGTGAAGCTTGACCATCCAAATTGTTAGGTTGAGAAACCCAACTGGGTTGGAATTCCCAGCCTGAAGGTTGGAATTTTCCAGTAATCCGACCATGTACAACTAAATGTCACTTTACATTTGTATGTATTATAAATTATGTCAATTAGCTTGGTGTTTGTCTTCGTTTAGGTTTTGGCTATTCATATGGTATTTTGAATTGGTGTCTTTATAGTGAAATGTAGATCTGTTTAGGGTTGTAACAGGGTGAATCAGGTTGGCAAGAATATGTGACTTTTACTTAATATGTAGTGATACATCCGTGTCTTGCAATTGGAACAACAGACATTATTTATTGGAACAGTTATCTTCAACAGTTTGCTTACAACAGCAACGGCTATTGACACAAACACGCCGACAAAAATAGCAAGCATACCAACTGCTTTAGTAGTAGGGAAACTCTGAAATTTACGTACAACAAAACTGTATATCCAACGTACAATATAAATTTCCATTTTAAACATTTCTAACTGTGCCATCATAACAAATGACAACATCACAAAGATCAGGTTGGCAAGAATATGTGACTTTTACTTAATATGTACTGATACATCCGTGTCTTGCAATTGGAACAGCAGACATTATTTATTGGAACAGTTATCTTCAACAGTTTGCTTACAACAGCAACGGCTATTGACACAAACACGCCGACAAAAATAGCAAGCATACCAACTGCTTTAGTAGCAGGGAAACTCTTAAATTTACGTACAACAAAACTGTATATCCAACGTACAATATAAATTTGCATGTTAAACATTTCTAACTGTGCCATCATAACAAATGACAACATCACAAAGATCAGGTTGGCAAGAATATGTGACTTTTACTTAATATGTACTGATACATCCGTGTCTTGCAATTGGAACATCAGACATTATTTATTGGAACAGTTATCTTCAACAGTTTGCTTACAACAGCAACGGCTATTGACACTAACACGCCGACAAAAATAGCAAGCATACCAACTGCTTTAGTAGCAGGGAAACTCTTAAATTTACGTACAACAAAACTGTATATCCAACGTACAATATAAATTTGCATGTTAAACATTTCTAACTGTGCCATCATAACAAATGACAACATCACAAAGATCAGGTTGGCAAGAATATGTGACTTTTACTTAATATGTACTGATACATCCGTGTCTTGCAATTGGAACATCAGACATTATTTATTGGAACAGTTATCTTCAACAGTTTGCTTACAACAGCAACGGCTATTGACACTAACACGCCGACAAAAATAGCAAGCATACCAACTGCTTTAGTAGCAGGGAAACTCTTAAATTTACGTACAACAAAACTGTATATCCAACGTACAATATAAATTTGCTAGAAACATTTATAACTGTGCCATCATAACAAATGACAACATCACAAAGATTAGTTGAATAGATCTTCACTAAGGTTCTTGCTCCAGACAGTCCTCGGAAACTGTAGCTACCTAATACAGTAAGACTAAACCATCATATACCCTGCATTTATCGTTTCTTAAATCTATTTCATTCAAAAGTTTTCCACAATTTTCACATTCATCTCCTCGAGCAGACTCATACTTGCAATTTTCTATTGCAATAAATATTTTACTATGAGGCTTGACACTGTCACATTGGAGGATAATGCACATTTATGATTCAATATAACCCTAATCCATAAGCAAAAAACAAGTACAGTAGATTAAGTTATAGTCATGCACTTGAATACAGAAAATGAAACACTGAAAACTAATAAACCATCATATACCCTGCATTTAGGATAATTCAACTCCATTGCATTCAAAAGGTTTCCCACCTTTTTCATAGTCATCTCCTCGAGCAGCGACATACTTGCAATTTAAAGTTTAGGACACAAGATTTACACCCCTACTTTCTGCCTATAAATTTTACAGCGGACTGCCGCTAGAAAGGCTGTTCCTAGGCAGCCTATCTCCCACACACACTACATACAAACAGTGCAGTATGCTGCTGCCACTTATTTCCACTAAACTGTGCACCAACACAGCCTGTCAACCCCCACAAAGCTTGCTACACTCCAACACAGCCTGATGTCTTTATGGAACAGCCCAACGTCCTTGTGTACCTGCACTTTGCCTGCAAACTGCCAAGCAATTCCTACACACAATGCACTACTCTAACAGCACATAATAATAACAAGAAGGCACAGCAGACAACAAGCTTACGGGCTTCGGCCCTAACCCAACTCAAGTCTCTCTTTTATTGAAGCAGGAAACAAAACACAAGTTTATAAGGCAACTGCCCAAGTGAGTCCACTTACTTCGCTCTCTCTCCGTATTTCAAACTTTAAGCAACATATAAATACAGGTTGCAGTTGACAAGCCCAACCGCCTAGCTGTGCTGGCTCCAACTAGCATTATACACAAAAGCAAACCAGTAGTAACCTCTTAATAACTGCCATACAACTGCTCAGCATCAGACTGAGTACACCATTTACATGGATAAAATAAACGTGCAACTAAAAACACCGATTGCTATTATACCTTATCCTCAAACCTCTCATGTGGAACAGGAACCCCCCAGTTAAGAACCCCGGTAATGCATCGGTGTTTGAGCCCTTCTTTAAGCCATGCATTAGTGGCTTTAATAGCATTTTCGCTCAACGATCCAGCCACAGACATGTTGCTGAGATACTCTTCCAATTTATCCTTCAGTGAAGGAACATCAATTATCAAGTGGTTTGTATCAAGAATATGAGGCGTGGTCTGATAAACCTGTTATGGGCACAAGTAGTTTAACATTAAATTATGCGAATAGGTGCTCATAGGTCAGTAAGTACGTTGCAAGTTAGACCTCAACCTCCAACAGAATGGAAAAAAAAATGATGCAGAATGATCAATAACTACAGAAAGCTACGATCCCTAGTCTGCCAGTAGACATCTGTTAGAAGATCAGATCATACATAACCATTAACCATCAGCACATCACATGGAAATAAACTCTGTAAGCAGAGTTACAACCAGAACATAACAAATCAGTTTTGCCAACATACATAGCAGCTCCTTCACTGAACTTTTTATATGAGTACAGGACTGATTTCAGCCATACAATATTACCAAATACAAGTACACAGCCCATTCCAATGAGAAGACAAAAATCTGAAATCAGATTTACCTAACCCCACTATAACAACTAAAGCAAACTTAACACATTACATCAAACTGCACACAAGCTGAACCATTACATTTAAACTAAATTAAATAAGGTTGCTTGAACCATAAGAAGACACAAAATAACAAACATAGCTAAAGAGTTTATAGGAAAAGTTTCACATTGTTAACAACATCCATAAAAGGAAATATACATATCAAAAGCGGCCTATATGTCAAAGCAACTTCAACACACTAAATACCTTAGACTGTTGCCATTTTGGTAACCTCCCAGATCTGAAATTACATAAAACAGTAGATCAGGACTAGTGGAATGTCTCATGGGACTTGAGAGAGCAAGTATTTGAAGTTGCTTTTCCTATTGAGGATCACATCCAACGCGATGGCATTGCATAGCTCAGCAAGGCAATGTAAATGCGCTTAGTTGCTCTCGTCGACCATCCTAAATGGGCATGAAGTAAATGAATTACAATTGTGCATTTCCTTTAAACTGAACACATATCCAGGCAAACAAAGCAACTTCTATAACTTGAACTAACAGGCACAGCCAATGTGACACAGAAAGTGAAAGAATGTGAAACAATAAATGCAATTTCTCTACCAAGTGCTGTGTGTGTAGTTTAGCAGTGCCTCACGCCACTGATACTTCTAGGATCACGAGTTAACATAGCTTGAGCATGCCATGAGTATGATGAAACATAGTCGCCTTGATGATGTTGACGCTGACGTGGTTGACCGATTGGATGGTCTTCTACGTATTTTTGTACATCAACTGCTCTCTCCAACCCTTCCAAATATGTACAAAGTTCACCATGGCGTCCTGTTGTAGACCACATGAACAATTTTAATAAAATAGAAGCAAACAAATAGGAACTCAAAGTGTTGGACATGTGCTTACCCAGAAAAGAATCAGTAGCAGCATCACAGTGATTGTATGGAAATGGAAATATTCCGTTATGTACCTAAATTTATGATAGTCGTACAGATGAGAACTAACATACTGAATGCTTATACATTTCCTTTAACAAAAGCAACACATTACCGGATTATTGAAAGCTTTCTCTGGTGAATCATCAATCAACAAGGTGTTTGTTGTGTCATAATCTCCCTTCTTCCATGGCACAAAAGGGAAACCACAATTCCACAACTTTTCTAAATTTTTATAAAATATGGGTTTTCCACGTCCTTGATCCACTTTATCGCAAAACGATTGATCCTGCATATAACCAATATACTATGTGGAATAAATATAAGCTAATATTGATATTAAAAGCATTGAAAACGACACAAAATTAATAACTAACTTACCCAAACAAAACAAAGTTTTGGTCTAAGGTCCTCTGCAATGAAGTTGACTATTGGATCTAAATTACACCTGGAAGACATTAAGTTTGCAGTAACATAACACAAAACTGCCAACCATAAAGAAACACAAGATTTTCTATGACAATCTTAAGCAAATATTTAGAATTTTCATATAGGCCAGAATGCATAGTAATACAAAGACGGAAAACCAGGACTCCATGGTTGCATACAAGATTCTTGACGACCAAATTCCAACCTCGAATTTCTCAAGGCAAAACTGTAGAAATTCCTTGCAGTAAGGCCTCTTATATACTGAAAGTAGAAAGTAAGATATGCATTACACTTTATAATCCAAGCACATCAACTGTAAATAAGTATAAAATTTTTACCTATCTGAGAGTTTGGTAATGTGAATGCCTCTTTGTTGTGTTCCAAATCAGTTGGCTCATATACAGCTGCCCCACTTTTCCAATTTGACCGCTTGTCCACATCTGCAAGAATGCCATTAACATCTAGGACAATAAGCTTCTTCTTGTAGAATCCATCTTTATTTGCAGGAACAGAAGATCTATCTTTCTTTGTAAGGGTAAACGAATCCTTTCGCCTTGCATATTGTCCAAGCCCTCTAACCCGTCCTGAAGGCTCTGGTTTTTCTAAGGCAATCGTCAGAATATCATTAGTTCCCTCAACCTGAACTTCACCACTTATAACTTTTTCAGTGATTTTTTCCTGCATATGTTATCAACAAGAAATACATAAATTTGTACGTCGGTTTTAAGGAAAAAGTTAATGGATAAAATGTAAAGCTATATTTCAATATAAATGTTCTACCAATACTCCAATCATGTATGCAACTTACTATTTTGTCTGCACAGTGTTTGGTCGCTTCCTTGAGAAACACTCCAGACTTTTCACGTCCTTTTATCCATAAGACGGAACGGTCAATCTCTTGGGTGTCACTTTCACTTTGCTGGCAAAGAAATGCTTATAATTGTGACTAGATATAAGCACAGTTGACTGAAACATATACAACTTTATATAAAACATACCAATCTTTCCTTCAATCTGTCGTATCCCATACGTGAGAGCCGACTGGGGTGTTCATTCTTTCTACTATTTTCTATTTGTTTCTTCCTTCGTTCCTAAAAAAGTAATGGTACAGAATATGCATGAATTGTAACAGTAATCATACCTTAACAAAATGACCAAGTTTAGATGAACGTACCAAAAAATTCTCATCTCGTCTGGACTTTACAAAGATACTCCAATCTTGTTCAGTAATGAAGTCGTACATTTGTGGTGGAGAGTTTAGAGCATCTACATTGCTCAAGTTAGGAATTACGAACTTAGTAGTCAGCATGGACCGAAAATTTCTCCATCTCTTACCGGCTACAACCAGAATCTTCTTCTTCCTTTCGTTGTCAATGACAAACAATTCCTGCAAGTAAACATTAATCATTCATATCTCAAACCAAATTTATTAATATCAAGGGTGTTGACAAATAAGTAAAGTTTAAACCTGAATGGAAGTCCACAAATTGTCCTTAAGTTCGTCAGGCACAACATCCCAATTTTCATATTTTATAGATATTTGTTGTCTTACCGCTACGCCTATAAAACTTCCTAATGTAGCAGAAGCAGATTTCTGTCCGTCTACCCTTATCATTTCTCCCTTACTTTTTAATTTCAGCACATTTTCTAACTTTGTCCGACCTCTTCGTTTTGACTTTCTTTTAGCAGGTTCGTTGATATTTTCTTGCTGTTGTTCAGAATCTTCGCCGCTACTGGTAACCAAAGGGTCCATAGTGTTAATCTGCATGAAAATTATGAAAATGCTGTGATTTCATTGCTATCAGAAGGCACAATGTTAAACGAAATATGAAATTAAAAGAAAGAATTCCTTGCTGAATATGCTGGGATTACATTGGTGTGAGGTGGCAAAGAGGCCGTCTGAGACAATGAGGACATAAGCCCAACGTTGAGGCTGATGCTCGATATTCAGTTTGGGCACTGTTTGAGGCTCAGTTGATGGCTGGGACGACGACGACGGTGTGAGTGATTGGAGACGGGCAGGGCGACGCTTGCACTGACTCAGGGGGACTTTGCGAAGTCGAAATTTTCTATGACAGAGTGCAACGACTGAATGGTTGAATGAACCAGTTACAATTTCGAAATTTCTCCTTATATACCACCAATATTTATAAATATATATATTTATATATAAATTACAAAATATAACTAGTAGTTTTATAAATTTGCAAAAATGACCTTATTTCGTTTTTCCCACAAATCTGGCCTTCAAAGTTTTAGTTTTGTGATTTCCCAAATCATCTGAGCAGTCGGACATGCTTATAATAAGTTTATTCTCTGTACTGCAGTCGTCCACCTATATGTTAGTGTAACGTGCATACTGACTTTTGTTTGATACGTATATCATATACTCAGTTCAACATAAAATATATATGCAATATTAATAAAAGCAAATTATTAAATAAATACGTTATAATTATATTAAATTACATAAAATACGCTATATATGCAATCCAATAGATGTTAATTAAATATTTGTAATATATATATCATAACATATGTCCATGAGTTTCGTTCAATTCTTTGATATTTTTTTGGGTGTGCCATGTGATGTACAAACTTGAAATAAATATTTTACTATAATGTAAATAAGGCAATGTTGAGGCACAATTCATAGTTTTATCTTCAAAAGATTGAGCTAACATTAGAGTGGAAATAAGTTTTAAAAATTAATTAAAGGTACAGATATTTGGTAATTACAACAATTACAGGGGTCGTGTTGTAATTTAAATTTTTTAATAGAGGGCGCTTCAAACCAGAAAAGCGCCCTCTATTATATTTTTAAAAATTACAGAATTTAACGTTTGAGTTTCAAAATTATCAAAAATGACCTATTTTAAGTGTATACAAAACTGCCTGTCACAGTTTTAGTTTTGTGAATAAATATATTACTACTATGTAAAAAAGGCATTGATGAAGAACAATTCATAGTAAAATATTAACAACATCTTGAGGTAACATGAGAGTAGACTTAAGTTTGAAAAATTATGAAAACGTACAGATATTTCGTAAATGACCAAATTGGAGGGGTTTTTCGTAAATAAAAATTTTGTAAACGAGGGCGCTTCGTACCAGAAAAGCGCCCTCTATTATATTTTAAAAAATTACAGAAATTGTTGTTGAGCTTTCAAAAGTATGAAAAAAGACCTTCTCAGTTTTTTTTAAACAAAACTGGCCCAGACAGTTTTGTTTTTGTGAATAATGATACATTTGGTATAGCTTATCTACTGGGCAGAAGTACTTTTTTAATGCCAAAAGGTCTACTTGATTTTTTTTTGCATTGTTTGGTTCACAACATAGTAGAGCTTTTGGGGAATTAAACAAGCTGAAAAATGTTTACTTTGAGAAGCTCAAATTTTAAGCTTCTCCAACTAGACATTTTTAAGCTTTTTTAAAATATTAAAAACTCTAATATATCCCTATTTTTTTTTGTTAATTTCTTTAAACCCTTAAAACCCTATTACACTTTCATTATAAATATAAACATATAGCCTCCACCTTCATTTACTTTTTATTTCATCAAAACTTCTACGAATTCTTCTCTAACCGATAAGTTTTGTATATTTTGTGTTTTTTTTTTCAATTGGTTTTAGTTGATATTACCACTTTTTTATCTTATTGTCATAAATTTCCCAATATATATATATATATATATATATATTTATAATATATATATATATTGCAATTAGTTTTGTTATTGGTTTATTGATTGCCATATATAACAATACACTGTCAAAGCAATTGGTTTTGTTATCATGGTTCATTGACATATAGATACTGCAAATGATTTTAATTGATTTGTATTATTATGGAGTATATATATATACTGTAATTGATATGTATATATACTGTAATTGACACACTACTGTTGCAGTGTGGCAATTATATATACATTGCAATATATATATGGCAATATATATATATATATATATATTGCAGTGTTCACTGCAATTTCAGTATACATACTGCAATTCAAATGAAGAGTATACATTTACTGCAATTATAGACTCAAAAATGCAGTATATATATATTATATACTGCAACTACAGTATATATACATACTGCAGTATACATAAATACTGTAGTTGCAGTATATACTGCAGTATATATATATAGTTGCAATATATATATATATACTGCAGTATATATATACTGCAATATAAACTGAAACTGCAACTGCAGTAAATATTAAAAATAGCAGTTGCAGTATTGGTTTTCTGTTATTGTTGTTAGATTTTGAGTTTTTATATATAATTTTAAAGATGGTACTATTTTTTTATTGAATTGACCTCAAAGAGAATGATTTGAAAAGTCACATGATATTCTATTGATGAAATGTTAATTGTACATACTTAGATACAATAAAATTGAAGATGTAAAACTTCACAAATCTAAATAAACACTTCTCTTAAGCAATAAAAATAGAGAAACAATACAACTGCTTTACATTTATTTTATTGAAAATCTATGTTATGAAAATAAATTTACATCAAATAATTATTAGTTGTTTGATTAATTAATTTTTTATGGTTAAGGTTGAAGCAATTACATTTCAAGAATGGACATATTACTCATCTCTCTTATACCCTTTTTGGTAAATTAATAATCTAAAAGTGCTTTAAAAATAATGTAACCAAACACTCACCAATTAAAAAGAGGTTTTTTAATTGACAACCAAACCACCAAAATCTTTTTTCTAAAAGATCGATTTCCAAAAGGTCTATTTTAAGAAGATCTACTTCTAGTAGATCTATTTGGAGAAGCTGTACCAAATGAAGAATATTTGACTATTATGTAGTAAAGGCATTGTTCAAGCACAATTCAGAGTTATATATTCAAAATATTGAGCTAACTTTGGAGAATAATTATACGTTGTAAAAATTATTAAAAGGTACACAGATTTCGCAAATAAAACAGTTTGATGGGGTCGTTCCGTAATTATAAAAATTAGAATAGAGGGCGCTTCCTACCAGAAAAGCGCCCTCTATTATATTTTAAAAAATTACAGAAATTTCTGATGAGGTTTCAAAATTATCAAAAAAGCCCTCCTCATTTTTTAAACAAAACTGGCCTTAACAGTTTTGCAATTGTGAAAGAATATTTGACTATTATGTAGTAAAGGCATTGTTCAAGCACAATTCAGAGTTATATATTCAACATATTGAGCTAACTTTGGAGAATAATTATACGTTGTAAAAATTATTAAAAGGTACACAGATTTCAAATTGTAACAGTTTGATGGGTCGTTCCGTAATTCTAAAAATTAGAATAGAGGGCGCTTCCTACCAGAAAAGCGCCCTCTATTATATTTTAAAAAATTACAGAAATTTCTTTTGAGGTTTCAAAATTATCAAAAAAGCCCTCCTCATTTTTTAAACAAAACTGGCCTTAACAGTTTTGCAATTGTGAATAAATATTTTACTATAATGTAAAAAAGGCATTGTCCAGCACAATTCCTAGTGTTATATTAGCAAAAGATTGAGCTAACCTCAGAGTCCAATTCAGTTTTAAAAAGCAAAAGGTTCAGCTAGTTACTATAATGTATAAAAGACTTCGGGGTTGTTTCATAAATAGTACTTTGGGTAGTTCTTTAAAATGGGATGTTAAAACCCTTTTAAATGGGAGTACCCAGATTGGATAATGGAGATTAGGGTCAACAGTTTTCTGAAAAGAGAGGAAAATTTTTTTGTCCTCTATTTTGTCGTTTCTTGTGCATCCTCTCAACTTCGAAGTTGCAATTCCTAACATAGAGGTTGGGAAGCACAATTCAAGTTGGTAATGTCAACTAGGTCAAGATTGGTAACATTTAATTTTATAATCCTAACCTAGAGGTTCCATTTATACTAAGGGTTTTTTGGGTTTCTTTTTACAGTTTCATCTATTTGTTGATTGATGGTGTTTATTAAACGTCTGGTAGCTTTGGTTTGCAAATCGATGGAACGAGTGGTATACCATATGATATGAAATATATACAAATTGCTTGAAATGTGTACAATTGCTTGTTTTTGTTGAAAGAAATGCAATTCGTTTGGAGGTCGTCAATTAAAGTATAAGCACCCTTAAAGTATAAGCTCCTTTTAGTAATGAAAGCTTTTGCTAATGTTCCGCCTTAGTGTCATTACTTTTTACGTTTCCAACATCACCTGTATTGTTGCACCAGCATAAATTTTGATTCACTACATACATTGTTTAGATTATTATGTTCGATTTTAACCATTGGATCCACATTTATGCAATGAAATCAATATAATGACTAAGAGTAGAAAGAAAAGGAAGAGGAAAACGATGACTCCAACCTCCAGTATACAACTGGGGTACTCCCTGCAGTAAGAGGTTTAACATCCAGTATCCAAGAAGGAATGTAAGTACATAAATGCTGAATAACTTCCCAACCTACGTACTTACTTCCCAACCTCCAACTTGGTAATTATAAACCTTGTGGTTTTACATCATAACAAAAGAGTGTTAATGGACAGGAATGCCCTTAATATAAAAGGTGCCCTTAATATAAATGGTGCCCTTAAAGTTGACAGAAACAAACAAAGAGTGTTAATGGACAGGAATGCCCTTAATATAAATGGTGCCCTTAAAGTTGACAGAAACAAACAAATGAGTGTTAATGGACAGGAATTCCCTTAATATATAAGGTGCCCTTAAAGTTGACAGAAACAAACACCCTTAAAGTCCCCTCTCGTGACGCAGGTTACCTTTCCCGCGTAGGAGCGTTTCCCGCCCACCAGCCAGGCCCGGGCATCGCCTTGTGGACCAGTTTTTTTAACCCGCCCACCGGCTGTCCACTCTGTTTTTGTCGACGGCGAACAAGTCTTGCCAACGTGGATGTTCTGACTGTGTCACATCAGACGCAAAGCAGGTGTGCAGCATCTCTTCAACTGAGTAAGAGGAGTTGTATACAATTTGATATGATAAATCCTGTAAACACAATTGCCATGTACAGATCCTGCATTTTATTGTTGTCGATATAATAAATGGACTTGGTACGGAGGGTTAGAGTGAAAGTATCCACGGTTTGTATCTCGCAGTGTATACTGCATCTACCATGAATTTCATAAATGCTGACCACGCTAGGAATACAAATGTGACAGGTCGGATCACAATGGGTACAGTTCGTGTTGCGGTTCGCTATGATGGCGAGTGGATCAATAAGGAAGGAAACTTGATATATGAAGGTGGAAAGACAAAAGGAATTTTATTGGCAAATAATATAGCGTATGAAGAATTACAGGACACTGTATGTCGTGCACTTGATATAAAACGTTCTGATTATGCAATTACGATGAAGTTCAGATATAAAATGAGTGATGCCGCCCCACCCATTGAAGTGTTGAACGATACTGATGTTGACTTCTTTATCGCCGAAGTTAGTGATGTAATGACGAGGAATCCGTTATGCATTTCAGTTGAACGTAAACGTGACTCGATAGGTTGCTTGCCAGTTGGTGACGAAGAATGTCTGAATAATACATTCGTACAATTTGCTGCAGAGAAGTATTTGGACAGTGAAGGGCCGTACAATATTGAACGGACAATGAGTGATGAAGATGTGGGAGGGGATGATAACTATGGAAAGGACATATTCGATCATTTTGGTTCCGAAGTTGCAGATGGCTGTACACCGACAAAAGGTTGTCCGGAAGCATCACCAATTGATAGGGGTGACAATTGGAAAGACAAGAGTTGAAATCTGAAATGGTTGAGGGGGATTGTCAGTTTGGAACGACATCTTTGATTCATTTGGCTGCAGATGGTGGCCGTTCTGCCAGTTTGTTCGACAGTGTGACAGAGGTTCGAAAGGGTGATATTTTCAGTAGTAAGGAAGAGCTACAGCTTAATATAAGAATGTTAGCTACTGGTCGACAGTTCAACATAAAAGTGAAGAAGTCCACCAAAGACTTATTGGTTTTGGGTTGTGTGGAGAAAGGTTGCAAGTGGTGGCTTCGTGCAACAAAACTGGCAGGGTCAGAAGGTTTTTGTGTGCGAAAATACCTTCCGGACCACACCTGTTCTCTTGATTCGCTCATTTTGCAACGGGCTAAAGTAACAAGCAAACTGATTGGCCATTGTATCAAATGGAAGTATGAGGGTGCTTCTCAGTCTTACCGTCCAAACGACATCATTCAAGACATGAAGAAAAGTTATGGGATGACTTGTACTTATAATAAAGCATGGAGGGCTAGAGAGGTTGCTCTCACATTAGCAAGGGGATCACCTGAAGAGTCGTATACTATGCTTCCATTTTATTGCGCCTTGTTGGAACGACAAAATCCAGGGACCGTAACAGAGATTGAATGTGATGCATCTAATCGCTTCAAGTACTTTTTCATGGCATTAGGAGGTTCACTTCATGGATTTAGATCTTTCATTAGGCCCGTTATAGCTGTTGATGGGACTTTCCTCAAATCGAAGTATAAAGGTACCCTCTTTATTGCGACTTGCATGGATGGAAATAACCAAGTCTATCCATTAGCTTTTGGCGTGGGAGACTCAGAAAATGATAATGCATGGATTTGGTTTATGACAAAGTTGCATGGGTGTATTGGAGATGTTGATGATGTAGTGTTCATTTCAGACCGTAACACAAGTATAGCAACGGCTGTTGCACATTCGTTTCCTGGGGCATTGCATGGAATATGTATGTATCACCTAGGGCAAAACATGAAGGCCAATTGTAAAGGTGCTGATGTGCAGAAGCTGTTTTACAAGGCTGCCAAAGCATACCGTGCTTCAGATTTCAATGCCATCATGTCCCAAATCCATGGACTTAGTGTTCAGGCAGCTGAGTATTTGATTGTTGCGGACCCAACCAAATGGGCCAGATGTGAGTTTGAGGGTAGAAGATATTCCATTATGACAACAAACATTGCTGAGTGTTTGAATGCCATTTTGAAGGAGGCACGAGAGCTGCCCATCACGAAGTTAATAGAGCATATACGTGGCGTACTTCAAAGATGGTTTTGTGAAAGGCGTGCGGATGCTGCGATAACCCCAACGCCAATGACAAGATGGGTTGAAGAGAAGCTGCGGCACAGGATGAAGAAAGCTGGCCGTTATCCTGTGCGCCCCATTGACATTGATAGGTACCTTGTCATCGATGAATTTTTGAACCCAGTTGTTAACTTGCGGAGTAGAACTTGTGAGTGCAAAAAATTTCAGATCGACCAACTTCCTTGTGCACATGCTTTGGCTGTCTGTAGTCATCGCCATCTATCATGTTATGACTACTGTGCTGCATACTATACCCGGGATTCATTAGCAGCAGCATATGCGGCTTCCATTCATCCGGTTGGTTGTGCGGATGACTGGATTTTGCCTGAAGGTCTTCAAGTTCCTACTGTCCTACCCCCTGTAGGTCGTAAGCCTCGTGGTCGACCTACTACAAAAAGAAAACCTTCCAAAGGTGAAGATAAGAAGAAAGCAAAGTGCAGTAGATGTGGTGGCTTCGGGCACAACCGACAAAGGTGTACCGCACCAATTCCAATATGACAGTACGATGAATGGAATTATAATGTCAGAAATAACACAGTAAGACTCAGCTGCATTGTCCAAGAGAATGCAGCTGAGTGTAAGATGGAGTCTACCAGCTGCGCTCTGTAGATGACATTGACCAGAAGGAAGTATTTTTTGTCTTCTTCCTCCTTTGGGTCTTTTGTACATCAAGTGGAATGTATTTTTTGTACATCATGTAGGTGGTTTTATTAGGCAAATGCATTTTCTATGAAGAATGTTTTAATTGTACATTAGGTAGGTGGTGTGATAAGGGAAAGCCATATACGCGGCGAGTAGGAATGTATGAATGCTCATGAAGTTTGTCCACTTGATACCATATTACTGTAAATATATGTATTTCTGCCATGTATGCATATGTTTAATGGGTACACCGTTTGCAGATGCTGCTTTGTGTGAGTCAATGTATTCTCACTTTATAGTTTTAGTCGTCAACCAATGGCTGCCCTGGCAAAACAGGTTTCAGCCGTTAACAGGGACTATGTGTTGCGGAAAAAGGTGCATGCATACTCTGAAATTTGTTAACAGGATTCAGCATTGATGTCAATGTTGCTTTACTTACATCTAAATTTAGTATTTGGTTATTCATTTGGGTAGAAATGACTCAATGCCGTATACTTTATATAGCCTTACGAAAAATAATCTTGCCTCATTCTGCTAGTGACACAGATATTTGGACCAGTTGCCTGTCAATTTTACTGAAAATAAGTCTACACTCGTATTATCGTAAAATTTATCTTATAAAGTGACGTGATTCCTCACTTTATTAAAAGGGGAACCTCACTTTCTCAACCATATGGTCTTCCTTACATAAAGGTTCCTTTAAACAACAGTTTTTATTTATGGATTGACAAGGCCAGTAAATAGACTGCCAAATATTATTATGTAGTCCTTGCATCCTCTAACACCATCGTTCTATATCACATCGTCAACTGCGAATATGATAAATTATCAGGTGTGCTACACCATACATTTTTCATTCTACTTTCATTTAATTTTTTTTATTTGTGTACCAATTCAATGGCAGGTTATATTTTGGTTGGTTTTGTTCCCTATGATAATCGCTTTATGTTTCAAAACCAATGTAGTTGGTTTTGTTTACTAGGCTAGTCGTTTTATGTTTCAAAAGCAGTGTACTTACTGGAAATTTCAAGAGTAGATGAAGAATCGCACAACTAATTTGCATATAATCATAAGAGTTTTCGGATGTTTACAAGTGCAGAAAACCTTCAGGGTGCTGCTGAAATTGTGCCTTAGCTGCGTTGAGTTGGGTTTTAAGTTGAGGAGTAGATAACATTTCAAAACGTAAGGATTGTTGCCTTAAATAAAAAACAGCGACAATTCGGGTAAGGCAACTGAAAACAAGCAATTTTTGACTTTTGATTGTCAGATGTGACTATCAAAATAATTTTTAGTTTATTTGGAACATTTTCATGGTACTCAAGTTGGTTTAAGTTGCCTAAAATTAGATACTCAAAATTATTAATAACATACATGTACATCATCTGAAACTTATAGTTACACTTATATCAAATATAAATAATAGGACTCCAACAATAAAACCACAACCACGATTCATAACTCCAGCCACAACGACGAAACAAACTTCTTACAATCAAAATGACCCATCACAATATTTATTCACAGTTAAGAAAGTAGACATTATATTAAATAAATATCGATTAAAATTAGCTACTTGTGTTGCTTAATCAATTTTGTTTCATAACAAGAAACAATTCGTCCAGGACTTCAAAATTGAACTACTGTTATAGACTTTCATCCTTTATACATAAAACATTCAGCACGTACAATTTACACTACCAGGTTGCAGCATCACTGTTCATTCGGATACCATACTCAAGAGCTCCAACCTGTAATACATACAGTAGTGCTACCATTACCAATTTTATAACTGTACAGTACATAAACATTTCAAGCATCCAGATGTGGTAGCTCATCGCAATGACATGCGTGGTGTCCCCCAGTGCCACCTGAAGACACTGTGACACAGCTCCACCAGGAAATATGTGGTCCCCTTTGCACTCCAACTACATGGATACTTGAAGAACTGAACTGCTGCATGAAAGTCCACATTTTCGGCATTAGCATGTTACCTTTATACATACAACACATAATGTTTAGCACATTTAGGTATTTTCTTTTCCACATATTTATTTCATTACAAGAACAAATAAATTATAAATAAAAAGGGCATCATGCCCATAAATTGAGTATGTTGCCAGCAAAACAATAGCGACGCCAACGTTATCCTACCACTCATGGAAATCAACACCATAATAGTCAAACAGCATTGCTACATACTAAGAAACATTCATACATATCTAATTGATGCAAACAACTCTTTGCATAAGACTTACGAATTCGAATTAACAAGGTGTACCACTCTTTGGTTTTAAGTCCGGCACTGTTCGACCAACTCAAGTATGACCTGCTGCCTTAACCCATCACAGTTGAAGCAAAGATTGCCCAACATGCAAATTCGTCAAGAACTTCAGCTTCCAATATGCAGACAAAAAATAATTGCACAACAAAAAGAATTACAATTTCAAATAATTGGACAAATGGTGAAGAATGAAGACTGCCATGTATGCAACTGTCAAGGATTATCAAAAGCAGTTAGTTCTCATTAAAATACTCACACAAACTGATCCGACTCAAATTACTGCTCCAACCATTAGCACATACGGACCTACTGTATTGCAGTTAGATATACAAACACATAAGTTCATGTCATTCTGTCACATCAACAACATTAGGCTACAAACTATCTCACTCAGCATCAAATGATTGGCTCTACAGGCAAAAAAACAATATATATACAGGATAACCATGCCGAAAACAACAACTTTATAGATATAGAAAAGATATCTCATATATCACAGGACACTGAAGAAAATTACATAAATTATATATTAAATAAATAAATCAAGCAATTAACCCTCTACCATAAACGGAAATTGATGACAGGATGCATTACAAAGTTAGCTTTCATAAAAAAACAACAATGACATAATCACATAAATACCTCAAAGTTGGGAACTCAGCCTGTACAGAAGACTCAGCTGCTTCTTGCTGAATCTCAAGATTTCGTCACTTTTGTGGATACCAAGACCGATGTTGTGTTTCAGGTCGTGTGAATACAGGCGCGGACCGGTCAGATCTCCGAGGAAAAACTGGCCCACCATGCTACAATAACAACAACTAACTTAACTCACAAGATAATGTAGAAGAACAACAAACATTGTCTCTATCCGCATTCTCCCCCACCTCCACCGTCCCATCCACTTAGCAGGCACAATGAACTCACATCACATTTATGAGAATCCCATCCTCCACCAATACATAATAAATTTTTGTTCATAACAACAAACCAATTATTCAAGGACTTCCAACTTGATGAAATTTTATAGAATTTCATCAAGTCATTTATACAACATGATGCACGTAAACTCGAAATTGTATTTGCAGCATCCAGGTACAGCTCATGCAACAAAACAACAACAGCTGCATCATGTTGTAGCTGTATTGTCAAGCGGTGATGCCAACCATATACTGCAACGTGTTCTTACCCATGACAGATTTATACTGCAGTATGATATCTTACCCATGCAACCCACACTGCCAAAGTCAACAGTGTAGTAGGAATCATATTCAACTTACCCCCAATAACTGCTGCGACCACTTCCACAGGTCCAGCGCTAGCTGCTCCCGGAATCCTGGTATATGCGATTGGTCGAATGAGTTCACTGGCAGACCGTGCGCCATGTGTTCGGCCAACTTGATTACGAACATCCCGCAATCACCACTCCTACATAAAAGAAGACAACGTAACAGGTTAGCTCATGACGTACATATAAATGCTCTTTTGAAACTGCTGCATGTGGTGCAGCTCTGACCCTGGATCTTGTTGTGGCGTGGCGTCGCACCGGGACACGGACCATCCCTCCCTCCTATACCATGCTGCAGTCATGTGCGCCTCTGCTCCGTAGTGATCAGTCTTCTTAAGGAGCTGTGGCAGTATTGTTTGTATGGGAAGCAAAAACTGTTTCCAATTGCGGACGTAGGTGCCCAATGAGTCAAACAGGGTTATTGTTCGTTCCTTCAAGTGTACTTTCACGAGGACCCAATGTGCACCCCTGTAATTTAATGGCATGTACAGCTACGGACACGACAAGCGCAAGAGAACCAGCAATCAGTTTCAGTTTGTAACATAACAGTTCATACCATATCAAATGCGAACCAACCAATTAACGAGTATACCGTCGCAAGTCCTGCCCACGGACGACAGGCCACCTCCGATGAACCCTGTCTGCTCCCGGCCACCTCCCCCCTTGCATAGCGTACACAAATGTCATCATCACCCCAAAGAGCTCTCTTCTTGGTAGACGCCTCCCATTTACCTACCAAGTTTTGCTACAAACGTTCGAACAAACAATGCCATTAGAAACTGAAAAACGTTTCAAGGTTCAGAACTCCATATACTTTTGAAGAAACCTTTTGTTTACCCCAAACAAAATATCTGTCGTCGTGAAGGCTTCCATCTTGCTAGTAGGGGACCGCATCGCCTGCCACCGAATGTAACAGAAAGCAGCATCCAGATGCTGGAAAAAGTGAAATTGCATACCGTTAGACTGCACAGTCCATATTTATGTCTGACATAGCTACTTGCCATAATTTTTATACGCACCGAATCTCGCAACCACTCACTAGGTTTGCACAACTCCCTAAACCACTGCTGATTGCAGTCTCCGGTTGGCAAACGCACCATTGTTCTGCAGTGACAACCCCATTGTTGACGATTGGTTAAATAGATACCAAACTAACAGTATGGAAAATAAAACAATGCAGTAAGAAGGTCAGAACCATACAACTCGGTCGGAAAATGGTCATCGCGCCATGCTGTAAATGCTTGCAGATCCGTATCGGAAGGTTTACGCATTGGATCGAACTTGGCCCGCTTTCTTGGCACAACTTGCATTTGCTGAAATGGAGACGAAATTTGTGGACCCTTTTTTCTCTTTCTTTTGAAAAATTTTGGTTCAGGTATAATCTTCAGACTTATGTCCGAACCGACCGAAGGCGACCCTACCATTGGCTGCTGGGGCAGGATAGGGTCCAAGATAATTTTCCCCCTTGAACTGTCTGCACAATGCTGTCTCACTTCTGCACTGCCCTCTGCCCGATTACGCAACAACCTTTCTGACCTTTTTAGTGGGCCACCTTCGAACCCTGAAAATGGGCCACACACCTGTGTACCCTTCTCTTCCTTTATGCTCCGACTTTGGGATTGTGGTACAATCTTCACGGATGCATCAGAAGCCCCGACAGGCGACAGTACCCATGCTTTTGTTGGGACGCTTGGCCTGAACGCCATGAGTTCCCCGAAACTGTCCGCCTCCTCATGAGTACCACGTGCAGGCGTCTCGGAGCCAACTGGCACTGATCCTTCGACTCCAGTACTGTCTCCATTACCTTCACGCTGTTGCTCGTCACTGTCCTGCGAAGCGAATTTCCAACGACATCAGTACATGTTCATATACGAAACTCAGTTCCTAAATTAGGCATATATGGAACGTACATTCGCTGCAGGTGATTCCTGACGTGGTCGATCAGCATTGTTTGTAAACAACAAGTCCATAATCATATCGACCTTCTTGTTTGTTTCGTACAACATATCAAACGTTTCCTGTACCTTCAACTTCGTTCCTTCTAAGTTCTTGTTTGTATGTTGCAGTTGTTCCATCATTTCTTTCCCAACCTGCTCCACCTGTTTATGGATGGCTTTTAATTGTTCACTTTGACTATTACTGCTATCCTTCGCAGCCTGTACAAAATTCAGTGGACATGTGAAGTGAGGTGGTTTACTTGCATAATGTGCTTAACAGCACACATAAAAGCAACCAGCGACCGTACCTGAGAATGTGCTCGTCTTCCCCCAGTATGTGGCTTCATAAATGGCACCTGAGTTGCCTTGCGACTCTTGTCCTTCTCCCCAGTGCCAGCACTATCAGAGGCCCAACTATGAGAACCCACCTGGGCTGTACCCTCCTCCTTGATGCGAAAATGTTGCCAATAATCCTCACTTTCCTCAGAATGTGTCGCCTCCAACATACGGGCAACTTCAAACTAGAAGGTAAGTTGAAAACAAATGTTCAAACCAGCAACTTTAATGTACAATTTCAATTACAGTCAGTAATATATTGACATACGAAACTCGGTAACATATTTACATACATCACAGCGATGAAACAACGTAACAATTTCTCCTGACATTGGGATTGCCGTAAATCTCCAATTGACTATACGGGGCAGCAAATGGCTGGATTTCAGTGCAAATTGTTGTGCAATTATCGGAATTGCTTCACAAGCCCATACCTATGAGTGCAGAAAATAAAACCAAATCTTATTGCCAAACGTCATATACCATTACGAAGCATCATAAACTGAATTAACAACATACATATACCTGAAATGCATATGGGAAACCAGACAACGAATAGAATGAAGCATCTCTCTTGTTCTTGTTCTTCTGCCCTTTATTTCGGTTTCCAACCTTGCCAGCCATTTTCTTTAAATCCTTTTTCATGCCACGCAACGTCATCTCGTAGCAGCATCGACCCCATGGGTATTTGTTGAATGCATTGATATCATCCAACAGTCGAATATGCTCCCTTAGAATCTGGTTCTTCGGATCCTTCCCAAGTAACACTGTCTCTAAAAAGTACAGCAATGCAAGTTTTACGATGTCCTCATCATTTTCCGAAGTAGCAGCCCTGAAAGTGATGTCCAAACTTTTGTTCGAAATTTTGCCACTACCGGGAAACATTCGCTGGCTGAAATTCTCAGTCGATGTACATTCATCAACAGACCCATCTTTTAGTGGGTATGGCCCACAATAAAGCCCTGTGATGAGACAAAACTCCTGCATTCCGAACCGTATTACATTGTCATTTGGGAGTGCGAACCACAGCTCCTCCGAATCATCACAATCCACTTGTCGGAGAAGCAAGTTATGTACTAACTGCCCAGCAAACTTCAAGTCCTTCATGTTCAGCAGTTTACCAAAGCATGACCTCCTGAACATCTCCATTTGTGCTTCATTTAACTTTTCCTCAATCACTTTTAAGGCTCCCACCTTCGAAAAGCATGTAACTTTTGAAGAAAAATGCTCGGAGTCCATTATCTTCACCGCAACTTCAGAATCCATCACTGTCAACCTGCAATTACCAAACAACCCATAACAGTTTTATTACCAAAACAATAATGCTTAAACTCTAATACACATTATATTGTATTCATACCATATCCATAACCACAACCCTAAGAAGGATAAATACCATGCAACCAAAGAGTGGAGGTTGGGGTTTCAACCCAAACCTCCGCATCCTCACCATATGGCTTGGAACCAAATTGCTTCCCAACCTTAAGGTTGGGAGTCCCAACCTCCAGGTTGGGATCCAATCGTGTCCAACAACTAGTACAATAAAGACATCAACTAAATGCAATGTGTTTTTACCATTAAGGTTTGAAAGTCCTCCCGCGTCTCTCACTGACGTTCAACTTGTTGCCCCTTCTTCCTTCGCCTTTTTGCCTCTTCTTCTTCCGTCCTCTGCTTCTTCTTCTGCTTTCGGTATGTTAGTTTCTTCGACAGAGATAGTAAATGACCATTGGGTGATGCCGTCTGAAATATGAGGGTTCGAAATGTAGTTTCTTTCACGGCTAAAGACCCAAACACTGGTGGGTGCGTCGGTCAGAACGTGGGTTCAGCTCTGCAATGGGTGCTATGCGACGGTGAGGAGACGTTTGCTTCTTTTTGACAGGTTGCTTCGTTTTGAATACCACACTGAGTCAGCGTTTGGTTGACCGTGCCACACCCGCACACAAACATTGGAGGGCAATTTCGTCCTCAATTTGTCAATGTCTTGACCTTTAAAAAAAAAGGGTAGTTCCCAAATAGGTCATCCCAAAAGGGTTATTTTTCAACAAAACCC
>CM034462.1:15186237-15214976 GCA_019925255.1 Litchi chinensis | reverse complement strand
TTAAAGATTGGGTTTTAACCAAATCTAACCTTTTTTGAATGATCCTATCGAGAAATAGCCTTTCAGTTGTGAGGCTATTCAGATGGGCATATTTTTGGACAAAAATACCCCTGATTAGGCAGTCAATTACAATATAGACACCCTTTTGACCCCACCAAACCGGCAAGAGTTGCTATCCATTCCCAACCATTGCTGTTGAATGTCGGTCAAGGAAGGAAGTCCAAAGGAGCAGGGGAAGGCCGAACCGTCACAAGTAACCGTCGTAACTAACCGTCGGACGTAAAGGCATCAGCGCCGCACATCCCCTGCACAGGAAGTCGTAAATCTTGAAAAGTTGTCGTTGCTGGAGGGTCGTCGTCAACGTCGAAGGAAGCACATATATCTGAAGATGAAAGTAGCGGGTCGGACCGGCGCTGGGCCCACCGATCACCGGCGCTGCACCTGACGTGGACCCAGTAGCTGTAACTCTCTCTACGCACCGTATCACGTACACACAGCACTGTCGCTCCTCCACCGACCGTCGGTCTTGCAACCACCAGCGGGCGAACGACAACATTTAAGAAAGTAAACACGACGGTCCGAGCCTCGTGCTCTGTCAAGGTAAGTACGTCTTTTATGTTCTTCTGTTTGTAGGAAACACTAACATACTGACCTGACATCTGCTGCATCCACCAGTGGCAGAAAGTAGTAGACGAAGGAAAAGAGGGAAGAAGAAGCAAATCAAGGTGAAGGCAGAGGAGGGAAAAAGTTGAAGCAAGAAGTAGGAAGTTGTACAAAAAATTGCAAAGTAAGAAAATATTGAGTCTGGAGTGTTTGTTTATAGCATTATGTTGGTAGTTGTATGTTTGCGCAAAGTGTGTGATGTTGTAATGATTATTGACATTATGTTATGAAATTTTATAAATGATTCCATTTATTGGATAAATCATTGGGATTGTGAGATGGTAGTAGATTATGTGGTTGTATGTTACTGCATAAACTGTGGGATGTTATCAATATTGAAAAACTGTTTTTGACCTTTATAAACGATTCCATTTGTAGTTTATGGGTAGTGTCAACGTCGATTGAATTTCAAGGTTTGGAGTTGTTGGATTATTCATTGGGGTTGTTATGATTTACAATTTGGTTTACAATTTGGTTTAGTTCCCAACAATGGGGTTTGGATTTTTAACTTGAAGGTGTGTATTCGCAACCACGAGGGTGGGGAAGTAGCATTCAGGAAGTTTGGAATCCCAAGTTGGAGGTCATTTTTCTCAACATGCTGGTAGGGAATTGGAATTCCTTACCAACACTTTGGGAATCCCGACCTCCAGGTTGTGATTTCGTTAACTAATTTTCTGGTTGAAACCCAACCTGGTTGAGAATACCAACTGTAAAGTAAGGAATCATGAGCTGACAGTTGGGATTCGGAAACCAGTCATTTGTAGTTTCGGTAGCTTACAGGTTGGGATTTAGGAAATGGGAGTGAGGATTCTTAGTCATGCATATGGAATTCCTATTGTTATGGTAGGGAAATTCAACCTCATGGTTGGGATAGGTTGGGATCAAAATCTTAGAGTTGTGATCGAAACTCTCAGGTTGGGATCCCAACGTCAGGGTTCGGATCGGAGTGAGTTTGGGATATAGTCAAATCCCAACCAAAGAGTTGATATCCCAATCTGAGAGTTGGGATCCAAACTCTGAGGTTGGGATCCCATCCTTATAGTTGGGAGAGCAATAATGTTGAAATATCTGCTAATCCGAACCTAAAAAGTTGGGATCGAAACCTGGGCGTTGTTATCCAAACCTCCGAGTTGGGATCCCAACCTAATAGTTGGGAGCGCAATCATGTTGAGCTAATACCAACCTCAGAGTTGGGATCCAAACCTTCGAGTTGTGATCCAAACCTCCAAGTTTGGATCCCAGGCTAAGAGTTGGGAGCGCAATCATGTTGACATTACAGCTGATCCCAACCTGAGAGTTGGGATCCAAACCTTCGAGTTGTGATCCAAACCTCCAAGTTTGGATCCCAGCCTAAGAGTTGGGAGCGCAATCATGTTGACATTACAGCTGATCCCAACCTGAGAGTTGGGTTCCAAACCCGTGAGTTGTGATCCAAACCTCCGAGTTGGGATCGCAAACTAAGATTTGGGAGCCTAATAATGTTGAGATCTCAGTTAATCCCAACCTAAGAGTTGGGATCCAAACCTTCGAGTTAGGATCGCAACCTAAGAGTTGGGATCCAAACCTTCGAGTTGTGATCCAAACCTCCGAGTTGGGATCGCAACCTAAGATTTGGGAGCGCAATCAGGTTGGGATGTCTGGTAATCCCAACATCAGAGTTTGGATCCCAACCTCAGAGTTTAGATCCCAACTTCGAGGTTGTGATCCCATCCTCAGAGTTGGGATCGCAACCTTAGAGTTAGGATATCTGCCAAATCCCGAAAGTAGACACAAAAAAAACGAATCTATGGCCACTTGGTATGTTGGGAATCCAATCTTTGCAGTAGAGAATGTCAACGTAGAGGTTATTTGGTTGGTAGTTATATTTTAGTTATGGTTCCTTTTGTTATGCATAGATTAGGTGACATTTGGCAAATTACTGCTGTGACAGACGTGTGGAAGTCGTAATAGTGTACCAAAATCGAACCATATCAGCGTAGTTCTGCGATGGACACAGAAAATGTACCTATATCTTATATGTTATGTTATGGACATCGAAATTGTACTCGTATATTTTATGTTATGTTAGATGTGAAAAGTGAAATGGGGTTGATGTTATTAACACTGTTTTCTGTTGTAACTGCAGGTTCCTACAAACATGGCTGGTGCTATTACGTGCAAGATAACAGACGTACAACATTTTAGTGGGAAAGTTACATGCTTCTCTAAGCTGGGAGCCATAAAAGTTATAGCTG
Organism: Litchi chinensis; assembly: GCA_019925255.1. Classification (NCBI taxonomy): domain Eukaryota; kingdom Viridiplantae; phylum Streptophyta; class Magnoliopsida; order Sapindales; family Sapindaceae; genus Litchi; species Litchi chinensis. The sequence continues at coordinate 15,212,079 of CM034462.1, read as the reverse complement.
ACAAGTTAAGTGACGTGCAATTGGACATGTTTAGTAGGTCTTGCTTCGGTAAACTGTTTAAGATGAATGAGGTTAAGTTTGCCGGTCAATTAGTGCATAACTTGCTTCTACGACAAGTGGAATGTGATGATGATGCCGAGTTGTGGTTTGCCCTTCCCAATGATAGTGTCATTCGGTTCTCCATCCAAGAATTTGGACTCATCACAGGGCTTGATTGTGGGCCATACCCAAAAGACTGGTCAAGTGAGGACTGTACAATCGCTGACCCGTTTAGCCGCAGAATATTTAATGGTAGCAGCAAGGTTTCGAACAAAAGGCTAGACACTACTTTTAGGAGTGCTTCTTTGGACAATGATGAGGACATTGTCAAAATTGCATTGCTCTACTTCTTAGAGATGGTGTTACTTGGTAAGGATCCGAAGAACCACATTAAATGTAACATCCTCCACCCGATTCCCATTCGGATGGAAACCCGAGTCGGAGGATGCTACATTAATCGGTTTATTCGCTATTATTTTACATATATGCACTATAATTTTTTTTTTTTTTTCCGGCAGAATTTCCGCTGTTTTTCTGAAAAATCCAAAATTATAAAAACCTGCAATTTCAAACACAAACACTTCTAAAATACATTCGTTTTCTCAACTTCCATTTCGGATCCTCCGTCCCGACTCCAAAATCACTTCACCACACAAATATTTATAACCATAATATTTAATAAAAATCATATTCATCAAAATAAAAACAAATCAAATGATAAATAAGAATTTTCTTTACAAAATTACTTTACAAACCAAAAACCTTTTTCTACCATTAATATATATTCTCATGTATAAAATCTTGTAAATTCATATAAATGTATATGCATTTCCATGTACTTAAACACCACTGTACGATACTAAAAGTAAAAGGATGGAGGGATGTGACTTGCAGAAAGCGCGGCAATCATCTTCTCGTCTATCCTTATTTACAGCGTCCAAATTTAACCTACGCGTGGAAAATCCAACGCACTAAGTATTTCTACTTAGTGGATGTACACTAAATTTAAATTTCATCAATTTCAAAGATACATGATTTTAAAACAAGATTTCACAGTTATCAAATATTCATAATAATTCATAAGGATATCAATTTACTAGTAAATGCATACATATAAAATGTCTCAAAATCATTTTCCAAATATAACTTTACAAAACCAGATTTCACCATTTTCACATATTGGTAAGGAAATGAAATAAAACCTAAATTCCATTTCAAATCTCAAGCTTTTATCATTTCATCATAATTATGTTATCGTAACACAAAATTTCATAATTTTCAAGCTCTTATCAAAATTCATAAATAACTCTATTTATTAATAATTGCATGTATAAAACACATGAAACTTGTTTTCAAGCATATTAAGAATCAAACTTTCCAAATGCTCAAACTTTTATTAACATTCACTATTACGTCAATTTATCAAAAATTGCATATATAAACAAACATTTTAAATTCCTCATTGCACAAATACCATATGATAACATCACCCTTTTATGTTTTTCTCAAACTACTAAAATAATACATAAGGAATTTACCCTATTAATAAAAACACATATAAATCATATAAAAGACTTTTCCAAACATTTCAACACGATACCTTCGAACTCGTATGTTAAATCACAACGAAAGCTCATTATTAGCAAATACATATATATAAACACATAAAAATCATTTTCGAATATAGTTACACGATTTTCATTTAATATGTTTCGTAGTGCCCTTCGTAAACTCTGACACGATACCATGGACTGGAAACGGGTTTCACGTATCCCCCGGCATCGGACACTCGGTGACTACCCGCCGGGGCACGTTTCACATATCACATAAATTCTGGGACCGGACACTCGGTGCCTCGCAAAGTCCATGAATTTCATATCAACATATATAAGCAAATCGGCGCAGTACTGCTATAATCACCCTATTGGCATGCCAACTACCAATCTCCACCTACCAATGTTCAGGTTTACTCGGGCCCTTATAATTTCATTTATTTTCAAAAATTTCATGTTTTCACAATTTTCCATTCTCAACAAAAATTCTCATTCGGAAAAACTTAGAACACTTTTTCAATCAAAATATATATAATTCTCATTTATTCAAAGCATCATAACACATTATTTCTCATTCACAAGTGACTCATCAATCTTATCAAAATCGTTGTGCCCTTCTTCCGATATACATTCGGTCAAGGCACTAACATGTTCGTTTCTTTCCGTTTCTTTTTCGTTTTCATTCGAAAATTATTAAAAATCAAAATCCAATACCATTTAATAAAAAACAGTCAAAATAATTTCACCAATCCTTCAAATTCCACATTCGGTCAATACTTTTTCTTTCACAAATTTTTCATCATTCGATGCCACAAAATTCATCATCATATCACTTACACATAAGTTGCCACAAAATCATTTGTACTAAATTTCACACATAGTCACGAAATTTATTTAATTAAAAATTGAACCAAAACACATACTTTTTCCCAAACTTTTCAAAATTTAATTATAAAATATTATACAAAATCATTCATAACATAAATCACACATTTTCATCAAATTTATTTAATTAAAACATTATAATCTCATATACTAAATTAAATCAAAATCTCTACTAATAAAATAAGTTTTCAAGATAAGTGTACACCAATCTTTTGGACGCTTTCTATAACTTATCTACCCACAGAACTCCCTTGATTTTCTTATCATCCTAAATCCACCTTAAAATCATACAATAATTAATTTATAACTCATGGAAAAAATAAATTAATTCTCTTAAATCTAAATTCTATTAAAATAAACTTACATAGTTGAATAAATTGAGCACCCAAAATTTTCTTCTTTCTTCTTTCTTTTCTTCTTCCCGACTTCTCCTTCTCTCAATTTTTTTCTTTTTCTTTTCTGCTTCTGCTGGCCGAATGGCCTCTGTTTTGTTTTGTGAGGAGCCGTATATATATATATATATATACACACACGGCACCGCCTCATGCACAGTCACTTCTCTGATTTTATTTTTATTTCTTTTATTATTTCTTTTTTTTTTTATCTCAACCGGCGCCACAATATATATATATATATATATATATATATTTTTTTTTCCTTTTCTTTCTCAATATCACCCAATCGCCCACCACCACCTATATATATATTTAATTGATTATGGCCCACCATCTACTCTCTTTACTTATATGAGTGACACTTGTCACTTTTCTTTTAAGAAAATATGGCAACTTATCTTGATTTGCACGGTCAAAAATTCTCTCTGCACTTTATCTTGTCATTTTACACTTTACACCCTATGAACTTTTTCCTTTTAATCCAACTTTCTTAATTTCTTTTAAAAACATCCTCCAATAGGATATTTATCCACAAACTTTTATACTTTTAAAATTAAAATCAGACTCAATTAATAACAATAAATTGAATCTCAGTTAATCGCTTAGGTCCAATTAGATCGGAGAGTTACAGAAATATCATTGTACATATATTTTATAATTAAATATAATCATGTCATTTTTAACACCTCATTCCTATTATTATTATTATTTCACTTAAAAGTCACAATTTAAATCTTAAAATTTACCACACTATCTTTTTAATTTATACTCAATTCATAATTCCCTTATACCACATGTTTATCATTTCTTATCTCTTTTGATTTGACTTTTCTAGGATACTCAGATTCAGCTTTTCTGGAAGTTTCTTGAAATCCTTTCAAAATTCACCGGAACCTATATTCGGAATGCCTACATACTCCTGGTAACCTCAGTTACTCTTAAAAGTCAATCCATGCTCTTTTCGAGCTCTCCGTAAATTCACTAAATCGTATCCAGCGATTTCTGAATTGATTCTATTTCCATCCGAATCACCTTCGAAAGGGTCATTAGAGTTTCTAAAATACTTCTTGAGCATTTTTATACTCAATTTGACACTTCTCTAAATTTTTGAATTTTATCGAAAATCTTTCCGAATTTCCGATCGGATCTGAAAACCGCTCTGTTTTGCCTCAAACGAACTCATTTTTAATCCGTTTAAGTTTCCTTAGACTCCATTACTTATTCCGGAGCTTTTCAACTTCGAGGTCTGCTTTCTGACAAATTTACTATTCACACGGATACTATTTCGTCCGAAAATACTGTTAATCCAAAAATCACTATTCATCCTAAAAATGCTATTCATCCTGATATATTTTCATTTCTCTTAAATAGGGAAAATTCGGGATGTTACATTAAAAGGGAGCATATTCAATTGTTGGATGATATGAATGCCTTCAACCAATACCCATGGGGTCGTTGCTGCTACGAGATGACATTGAGTGGCATGAAAAAGGATTTTACGAAAATGGCTGCCAACGTGGGTAAACGCAATAAAGGCCACAACTACAAGGCAGACAGTGCATTCTATTCTTTGTCTGGATTCCCATATGCGTTTCAGGTACATGTTCTATGGTCTTGGTTTGTTTTGGTTACTAATGGTTGGTTCGTTTGACAATGAGGTGTGATGGTTTTTTTGTGCACTAATAGATATGGGCATGTGAAGCAATTCCTTTGATTGGGCAGCATATTGCACTGAAATGCAGCAATATGCTGCCCCGAATCGTAAGTTGGAGTTCTGTTGCAATCCCAAAATCACTACAAATAGTCACGTTATTGCATCGCTCTGATGTATGTACCTGAAATCGTTAACTACTTACACACCCTACGTTGTACTTCATGTTTTCACTCCATTTTGTTTTGATGTCATGGCAGCTTGAAGCTCACCAAACGTTGGAGGTGATGGCTGCAGAGGAAAAGGAGGATTACTGCAAGTATTTCGTGAGGGAGGAGGATGGTCCAGCTGAGGGGTGTTCCGATCAAGACAGTGTTCGTGCATTTCTGAAGTCGCAGCCTGCTGGAAGAGGACCGTCTGTTGAGGTACAGGTGTTGTTAATTCCCTTTTCGGCTTTACTTATTATTGTTTGAGTTGTCCATGTAAGCGTCACCTGCTCATTTGTCTTCAGGTTGCGAAGGATAGCAGTGGTCAACTACAAGCCATCCAGAAACAGCTGCAGCAGTTTCAGGAAGAAACAAGGAAAGAACAACGGCACACATACAAGAAAATAGAAGAGACAATGCAGCTGGTAGAGGAAACAAAGAAGAAGGTGGACAACATCATGGAATTTTTAATGAGAAGCACTGCTGTTCCTATAGAACAGCAGCCACCTGCTGCGAAGGTAGACATTAAAATTAGTTGCTGGTCTCACGGCTTACAAACGTGCATAAACATCTACTGATATCGTTTCAATTTTGCATTGCAGGACAAGGAAGACGTACGTCCTGAAACCAACAATGATAGTAGTGGGTTGGAAGGACATCTGCCGGTTCCAGACGATACGAGTAGAGACAGTGTGTACGATCGGGAAGCGCACAGTGAAGGTCTGAACGAGCTGGTGAACCCTATTGTGCCACCAACAGCATGGCAAGCGTCGCCCTCTATTGGTTCGGATGCAAGTGTGAAGATAATACCAGAAATCGAACTCTCAGATAGGCGGCGGGGAAATGTTCCGGATAGAAGGTTTAGTCAGCGGTCAAAGGGCAGCGCAGAAGTCAGACATGCTGCAGACACTTCCCGGAGGAAAATTCAATTTGACCCAGCTACTACAACCACTGTTACACACATGCAACCAACAGTTGGGTCACCTTCGATAGGTTCAGATGTAAGTATGCAGATCATACCCAAATACAAATATGTGAAGCGGAAGCGGAAAAAAGGTCCACAAATATCATCGCCATTTGAGGAAATCGAAATTGGTACAAGAAAGCGGACGAAATTCGAACCATTGCGTAAGCCGTCCGACAGTGAACTCATAGCATTTAAAGCATGGCGGGACGAACATGTGTCGAATGAGTTGTACGTTTCCGTGTCCTTTTACCTTAATTGTTATAGATAATTAGTGACGTTCAACTATAAAAAATATAATAAGTTGTCAATCGCTTGTATTTCTCTCGCAGACCAACCATACGTTTGCCAACGGGGGACTGCAATCGGCAATGGTTTAGGGACTTGTCCAAAGCCGATGTGTGGTTGTCTGATTCGGTTCGTATATTCAATATCGATACTTGGTATGTCATACATATATATCTTATTTTTAATGTTGACATTTTAATATTGTGCAGCATATAGATGCAGCTTTCTGCTTTATCCGATGGAAGGCAATGAGGTGTCGTACTAGGAATATGGAAGCATTCACCACCACAGATATTTTGTTTGGGGTTAGTATATTTTTTGTGGTACGGTAACATCAGTTGTAATTTACCACCATCCTATTTCTTGCTGACTAATTATGTTTTTTGGTTTAATATATGCAGCAACATTTCAAAAGTAAATGGGAGCACTATACGAAGAAAAAACCTTTATGGGAGGACGACGACATGTGCATACAATATGCAAAGGGGGAGGTGTCCAGCAGCAGAAATAATTCGAGGGACGTAGCTTGTTGGCCATGGATTGGACTAACCACGGTACCATTACGAATATTTTGTAACGCACCCTCTTATTGTAGGTTATGTTACATAGACAAACTGAATGGTGGTTGTTTTCTGGTTTGTCCTCTCTGTAGCTGTACATGCCATTGAATTATAGGGGTGTACATTGGGTCCTCGTAAAAGTTCACTTTAGGGAGCGAACCATTACGCTGTATGACTCACTGGGCACCTACGTTCGCAATTACCAACAGTTTCTACTGCCCATACAGACACTTTTGCCGCAGCTCCTTCAGAAGACTGATCACTATCAGGCAGATTCGCGCATGAGTGCCAACTGGTATATGAAGGACGGATGGACCGTGTCACATTGCAATGACACACCACAACAAGAACCAGGGTAAGCTCGACATTACCACAGGCAGCTGTTTCCGTTATCATAATGTGTTATCGGTACGTCATGTGCTAACATGTTTTTGGTCAATGTTATGTAGTAGTGGTGATTGTGGAATCTTTGTTATCAAGTTGGCCGAACTCATGGCAAACGGAATGACGGTGAACTCATTCGACAAATTTGACATACTACATTTTCGGGAGCAGCTAGCTGTGGACCTCTGGAATTGGTCTCGTCAGTTACATGGGGGTACTAATTTTATTTTCGCTTATGACAACGCTGTTATTTCATGCATTTGGTAACAGATGCAATTGTCAATGTTCCATCTTCATGTGTTAAGCAGGTTAGGTCTGCGGTCACCAAGGTTGACAGTGACAATTTTGTGCATCTAAATTTGCAAACATAAATTACCATCAGCAGGTTTCGCTCGTTCAGCAGGTTGATAGTGCAGCTTAATAATTTTGTGGAAGCTGCTAAAAGGTTTTTGCTACTGCTGGTGTTTATGGTATTTGCTACTGCTGGTTTTTGTTCTTGTAAATATTTTTCCCAGGCTTAGTATTGTCATACTTATCGTTAGTTGGTATATATGCCTTTAGACATTGGTTACACCACATTGTGTTTATGGTCTGTAGACGTTAGACAATTCAGTCTTTGAGAAGGAAGGGCAGGAAATTGTGGAAAAGGTGGGTGTTTTAAATTTTTGTTGTCAATAACGCTTGCTGTGCACATATATGAATGTAAGGTTTTTGGTGTTTGGTATGAGATTAATGAGCGGAGCCATTTCACAACTTTGGGTAATTTAACCTTGACTGTGTATGCTAGACAAAGTTGCTGTAAACTGATCGAAATGTATAAGCAGGTGATAAAACTAAATGGTGTTGCTGGGTGGCTGGACAGTCAAACATAGCAACCCAATTGCGTGTGCGTTACCTCAAGAGCAGGATTTATGATGTAGGAATGAAGCGGAAAGGTGTTGATGCAATTCCCTTCTGTGTACATATGTTTATAGAGGCACTTTATACATAAGAATATGTTTGATTTACGATTGCAAAACATTATGTTGTGTTACTTCTGTAAGGTTTAATGAATGTAACACAAATTTAATTCAATTGAAAATGTTTGGTATATAGCCAGACGTCGCCTACTTCGGCAATCTAGTTTAAAAGCAATTTTCAGATAGTTGCGAAATTAAGAATACAATTCCAGTTATTGTATCTACGTTGTTGAAAATTGTTTCAAAGTCACAAATCCTACGCCAACTAAATAGTCATATATTTTTTAATGAAGTGCCGTGACGTAACATTAAACATTTTGTCATCTACTTAATCATTGTCACTACCCAACGAGTACAACAAACATGATGATCTCCATCTCCATTGTACTGGTACTTTCAATTTGTTACTGAATGAGTTTTTCCTTTAAACATAACAAATTTATTACATTCTTAAAAACACCATTGTCAAAAACATAACTGATAATGCCATATATCCACTCAACTTGCATCAAAGGGAACGCAATAAATCTATGATAGCCAGATTCGTCCACCAGTTCCTTTAATTACGCGGATGGAACTCAGTCAAGCAGATTGTCGTGTATTCATCGAATCAGAATGTCAGATGAACATAAATTAATGTGCAGGGGGTAGCAGGCAGGTGAAAATGGACCACATATGAACATATAATTCACTAAATTTTCAAACGTCTTCTCAAAACAGTTATATTATAAATTAAGTTCACGCTCTTACAATGTCTAAACGGCAGCCCATTACCTGGACAGTACATTATCTAACCGGAATTGGTGCCCTACACTTTTGTCGGTTGTGTCCAAAGCCACCACATCTGCTGCACTTTGATTGCTTCTTACCTTCACCTTTCGAAGGTTTTCTTATTGTACTGGGTCGTCCACGAGGCTTGCGACCTTCAGGTGGTAGGACAACAGGAACGTCAACACCTTCAGGCCAAATCCAATCATCTTGCGGGCCAACAGGATTAATGGAAATTGCATAAGCTGCTGCTAATGTTTCAGTTCTATAGTATGCAGCACAGTAGTCGTAACAAGATAACCGCCGACTACTACAGGCTGCTAGTGCATGTGCACATGGCAGTTGGTCGGTTTGGAATTTTTTGCAGTCACACGTTCTATTCTGCAGGTTCACAACCGGGTTCACAACTCCATCGATGACAAGGTCCCTATGGACATCAATGGGACGCACAAGATAACTACAAGCTTTCTTCATTCTATCTCGAAGCTTCGTTTCAACCCATTTGGTCATTGGCGTTGCCATTTTTCTAGCTTCCTCACGCCTTTCCTAAAACCATCTTTGAAGTAGGCCACGTATATGCTCTATTAACTTGGTCATCGGTAGATGTCGTGCCTCCTTCAAAATGGCATTCAAACACTCTGCAATGTTTGTTGTCATAATGGAATATCTTCTACCATCAAACTCACATCTTGCCCATTTGGTCGGTTCTGCATGCATCAAATACTCAGCTGCGTCACTATTAACTGCTGCGATTTGGGACATAATCACATTGAACAGTGATACCCGGTATGCTTTGGCTGCCTTATAAAACATCTGCTGCACGTTGCGACCTGTACATTTGACCTTCATGTTTTGCCCCAGGTGATACATACATATTCCATGCAATGCCCCGGGAAACGAATGTCTTATCGCCGTTGCTATACTTGTGTTTCGATCTGAAATGAACACCAGATCAGCTTGTTCTCCAATGCAGACCTGCAGCTTTGTCATAAACCAAATCCATGCGTTATCATTTTCTGAATCTCCAACACCAAAAGCTAATGGGTACACTTGGTTATTGCCATCCATGCAAGTCGCAATAAATAGGGTACCTTTATACTTGGATTTCAGAAAAGTTCCATCAACAGCTATAACGGGCCGAATGGAAGATTTAAATCCAGCAATCGAACCTCCTAAGGCCATGAAAAAGTACTTGAACCGATTGGAAGCATCACATTCAATGTGGGTCATAGTCCCTGGATTTTCCCTTTCCAACATCGCACAGTACAGCGGAAGCACACTATACGATTGCTCCGGTGATCCCCTTGCTAACGTCATTGCAACCTCTCTAGCCCTCCATGCTTTGTTATAATTACAACTCAGCCCATGCATTTTCTTCATGTCCTCAACAATGTCGTTTGGACGATAACACTGAGAAGCACCCTGATACTTCCATTTGATATAATGCCCAATCAGTTTACTTGTCCATTGCGGACGGTGATACACGAGCGCATCAAGAGAACACGTGTGATCTGCAATGTACTTCCGCACAGAAAAAGAGTCTGACCCCCCAAGTTTTGTTGCCCGCAACCACCATGTGCAACCTTTATCCACACAAGTCATAACCAATAACTGTTTTGTGGACTTCTTTACTCTTACATTGAATTGTCTACCAACAGCTAACCTTCTTATCGTCAGTTGTAGCTCTTCCTTATTAGCGAATATATCACCATGCCGCGGTTCTTTATCACCGTTGCATAATCTGTCTTTCATACAGCCACCCTCTATTGCCAGAGGAACTGTTGATGTCGTTGCAACATGACAATCCCATTCAACTTCTTCTGAATTCAGCTTTTTCTGCTTCGCACTGTCAACCCTATCAAATGGTGATGCTTCCAGAGCTGCCATTGGTGGAGTACAGAAATCTGCAGCTTCAGTACCATAATGATCAAATATAAAGTCTGCATATTTGGCAACCCCCATCACATCTTCATCGCTTAGTGTCACTCCTGCACAATCCGGCAAGTCACTGCTGCAACATTTTCGTGCATCATCGTCTACTCCAACTTTCGTGGCACATTCTTCCTCACCTACTAACACGGTATCTGTTGAGTCTTCTTTACGTTCCAATGTAATGCATAATGCATTCCTCGTGAATACATCAGTAACTTCAGCAATAAAGAACTCAACATCACTATCATCCAACACCTCAATTGGTGGGGTGGCATCACACGTTTTACATTTGAACTTCATCAATAATCCAAATTCAGCTGGGCTTATATCAACTGCACGACATACAGCTGCATGTAATTCTGAATACCCTGCATGCTTCGCCAACAAAATTCCTTTCGCCTTCCCACCTTCATAGCTCAGGTTTCCTCCCTTATTTATCCACTCACCATTGTACTGAACTACGATCCGAACTTTATCCATATCCCTCAACCTATCAAATTACGCAAATACTTGTGGTTAGCAATATATCCTAAGCTTGCCAATTGCTGGTTTGGCACACACAACCACTACTACTCTCACAACTCCGAAATAAGTGCAAGTTGCATTACTCAATTTTTCCTCCAAACCAATGTCATGAATGTCAAAACAAAAAGTAAAACACAACAGTCTGCACATTTCATGCCAATATATTATTCTTTCAAATATAATATCCAACCAAACGTACCAAACATTGAGTACACAGCAGCACTTAACAAGTATGTATATAAAAATCTAACAAAGCCTTTTTAACATTAGAGTGTAACATTAGAGGTTTGTATTCTCACCTTCAAAGTTGGGATTCTTCATATACTGCTGATGTCTCTTCTTCCTTGTAGGTTGGGAATCCCAACCTTAAACCCAACGTTGACGTTGAGGTTCACAATCTGAAGGTTGTGAATACTTCATTTATAGAGTCCCCATTGAACCTCAAAGTTTCGGAATCTTAACTCGACCTGGTCGCAATAAGTTAAAATCATTAACTTTTAATTATATACTTTTCACCTTGTTCAAACCAAAGTACACCTACACAAAGCAACATCAAGGCAGAAAACTATAAATAAATAACAGTACACACAAATGGAACTTTCACTACCCATGTCGTAACAGCTAAAATGGACCACAACATATCATAGTTCCATTGTATGCTTATAGCAACAGAATGCTATTTCCCATAACTTCTATGCCACCCTATCATGGCCCAGTAGTAGCATTTGACAAAAACAAAAACAATCATTCACAAAAAAAAAAACCCAAAAAACCAAAAGCACAAAACCTCCTAATTCTTCCACAAAAAACTCCACCTATGCATCACAACACACATGCATTCTTGCTCAAACCCTTAATATGTTTACTTGTGGAATATTCCCTATACAGCAGGTACAGGAACTTCTGTTCTACCCCAATCTCCATCATTGCTGTGTCCTACAACAATTCCATTCTCGGATGGGGTTTCCTCATAACTAGTTCTTTTGCTTGCAAAGCCAAATACCCACCATACCTTAGAAACAACATTATATCTGCTAATTAATCCCGGGTATAGTATGCAGCACAGTAGTCGTAACACCCTAGATGGCGATGACTACACGAAGTGCAACAGCAACTGTACCCATTGTGATGCGACCTGTCACATTCGTATTCCTAGCGTGGTCAGCATTTATGAAAGTCATGGTAGATGCAGTATACAAAGCGAGATACGGCAGTGTATACCCTAACAACAAACCCTCCATACCAAGTGCATTAATTTGAACGACAAAAATGGCATAATTGCTGTACATGGCAATTTTGTTTACAGGATTTTTCATATAAATTAAGAATACAACTCCTCTTACTCAGTTGGAAGAGATGCTGCACACCTGCTTTGCGTGAGAGGCGACACAGTCAGAACATCCACGTGGGCAAGACTTGTTCGCCGTCGACAGTGACAGAGTGGACGGCCGATGGGCGGGTTAAAATACCTGGTCCACAATCTAAGTGCTCTGTCCTGACTGGTTGGCGGGAGACGCTCCTACGCGGGAAAGGTAACCTGCATCATGAATTGTGCTTAACAAAGCCTTTTTAACATTAGAGTGTAATATTTATTCACAATCAGTAAAACTGTGAAGGGCAGTGTTGGTAAAAAAATTAATAAGGTCTTTTTTAATAAATTTGAAACCCAACGACAAATTACGTAATTTTTAAAAATGGAATAGAGGGCGCTTTTCGGGTAGGAAGCGCCCTCTATTCTAATATTTGTAATTATGAAATAACCCCTCAAATTGTTGTAATTACGAAATATGTGTACCTTTTCATAAATTTTACAACTTATTTCGACTCTGATGTTAGCTCAATCTTTTGTTAATATAAGACTATGAATTGTGCTTCAACAATGCCTTTTTAACATTAGAGTATAATATTCATTCGCAAAACGGGTCATTGAAGGGCAGTTTTGTTACACAATTAATCAGGTCCTTTTTGATAATTTTTAAATCTCAATGACCAATTCTGTAATATTTTAAAAAACTTTCGAGGGCGCTTTATAAGTAGGAAGCGCCCTCTATTCTAATATTTGTAATCACGAAATACCCCTCAAATTGTTTTAATTACGAAATATGTCTACATTTTGATTTTTATAACATACTCTTTGTGTGTCTATGGAGAAAAACACTAATGGTGCGTTTACTTCATTTGGAGGAATCAGAATAATCTGAAATCGGAATGACTTGGAATCGAAATGCAGTATCGGAATCAGAATAAGTTGTTTACATCAACTGCAGGAATCGGAATCGGAATCAGCAGTATTACCATTTAATTGTTTACTTTGCTCTGGAATCGGAATGAATTAATTATAAGTTACAAAAATGCCCTTAATTAAAATTATTATCGAAATTATAATAGTTTGCAATTTTTATTATACTATGCATTTTTATTAATATCAACAAAACAACTCCATATTATAATAAAAACTATATATTATTTTAATAGTCCACTAACCTAATGTATACTTTTTTATTATAATATGCGATTTTTTTTAAAAAAATATATACAAAAAAATGGTATATTATAATAAAAAAACTGCATATTATTTTAATGGTCCACTATGATAATTAAGAAATTGGTGATGAAAAACTAATGATATGTAATTTTTTATTATGAAAGGGCAGTTGTATTTTTTTATATCAAATACAAAAGGTATCTTTTTTTAAATTATTTTATATATATATATGGGTGGTATATAATGAGAAAAAGATTCAAAATGTAACTGCTTCATTATTTCGACGACGGCAAGTGAGCCTCAACCATTGGCCAAAGTGAATATCGATCGTCTCCCTCTCCCACCAAATCGATGTCGCCGTAACTCCGTCCATGCTTGGCCATGCCTGTCTGTCCGACCATCACCGCCGCCGTCTGGATATCCCCTGTTGTCACAGCGTCCCACACACACCGTCGCCTTTGGGTTATGTTACTTCTGTTCTCCCATAATCTCCCCTCACTGGCTTGTCAAAGCAACATCAGCCTCAACGTCTTCTTATGTCCTCATTGGCTGAGACGGGCTCTTTGCCACCTGACAGCAATGTAATCACAGCTTTTTCAGCAATGAAAAATTTATTTTACTTTAATATTTCGTTTAACCTGTTGCCACCTCACATCAATGTAATCACAGAATTTTGAACATTTTCATGCAGATTAACACTATGGACCCTTTGGTTAGCAGTAGCGGCGAAGATTCTGAAAAACAGCAAGAACATATCAACGAAGTTGCTAACAGAAAGTCGAAACGCAGAGGTCGGACTAAGTTAGAAAACGTCCTCAAATTAAGAAGTAAGGGAGAAATGATAAGGATAGATGGAGAGATGTCTGGTTCTGCTACATTAGGAAGTTTTATAGGCGTAGCGGTAAGAGAACAAATATCTATAAAATATGAAAGTTGGCATGTTGTGCCTGAGGAACTTAAGGACAATTTATGGACTTCCATTCAGGTATAAACTTGACTTATTTGTCAACGCCCTTCATATTTATAATTTTTTCTGTCATATGACTGATTATTGTTGACTTGCAGGAATTGTTTGTCATTGACAACGAATGGAAGAAGAAGATTCTGGTTGTAGCCGGTAAGAGATGGAGAAATTTTCGGTCCATGCTGACTACTAAGTTTGTACTTCCAATGTTGAGCAATGAAGATGCTCTAAACTCTCCACCAGAAATGTACGACTTCATTACTGAAGAAGATTGGAGTATCTTTGTAAACTCCAGAAGAGATGAGCATTTTTTGGTACGTTCTTGTAAATTTGGTCGCTTTGTTAAGATATGATTACTGTTACAATTCATGCATATTCACTACCATTACTTGTTTAGGAACGAAGGAAGAAACAAATAGAAAATAGTAGAAAGAATGAACACCCCAGCCGTCTGTCACGTATGGGATACGATAGATTGAAGGAAAGATTGGTATGTTTTATATAAAAGTAAGTTGTTGCAGTCAATGGTACTATATTTAGTCACAATTATAAGCATTTCATTGCAGCAAACTGAGAATGACACCCAAGAGATTGACCGTTCTGTATTATGGATAAAAGGACGTGAAAAGTCTGGAGTATTTCTCAAGGAATCGACCAAAAAATGTGCAGACAAAATAGTAAGTTGCATACTTGAAGTAATGGTAGAACTTCTATATTGAAATATAGATTTATATTTTATCCATTACCTGTTTCCTTAAAACATATACCACCAAAATTATGTATTTCTTGTTGATCAAATATGCAGGAAAAAATCACTGAAAATGTTAAAAGTGGTGAAGTTCAGGTTGAGGGAACTAATGATATTCTGACCATTGCCTTAGAAAAACCAGAGCCTTCAGGACGGGTAAGAGGGCTTGGACAATATGCAAGGCGAAAGGATTCGTTTACCCTTACAAAAAAAGATAGATCTTCTGTTCCTGCAAATAAAGATGGATTCTACAAGAAGAAGCTTCTTGTCCTAGATGTTAATGGCATTCTTGCAGATGTGGACAAGCGGGCAAATTGGAAAAGTGGGGCAGATGTGTATGAGCCAACTGATTTGGAACACAACAAAGAGGCATTCACATTACCAAACTCTCAGATAGGTATCAATTTGTAAACTTAGTTACAGTTGATATGCTTGCATTATTAAGTTTAATGCAAATCTCAAATTCTACTTTCAGTATATAAGAGGCCTTACTGCAAGGAATTTCTACAGTTTTGCCTTGACAAATTCGAGGTTGGCATTTGGTCGTCAAGAATCTTGTATGCAACCATCTTTGATTGTTTTCCCTCTGTTTATTAATATGCATTTTCGGCTATATGTCTTTTATAAATATTTGCTTAAGTTTGTCATAGAAAATTACGGTAACATCTTTATGGTTGGCATTTATGTGTTCCTATATGCACACTTAATGTCTTGCAGGTGTAATTTAGATCCAATTGTCAACTTCATTGCAGAGGAACTTAGACCAAAACTTTGTTTTGTTTGGGTAAGTTAGTTATTAAATTCGTGGCGTTTTCAATGAATTTAAATTCAATATTACATTTAATTCATTCCACATAGTATATTGGTTATATGCAGGATCAATCATTTTGCGATAAAGTTGATCGAGGACCTGCAAAACCCATATTTTTTAAAAATTTAGAAAAGTTGTGGAATTCTAGTTTCCCTTTTGTGCGATGGAAGAAGGGAGATTATGACACAACAAACACCTTGTTGATTGATGATTCACCAGAGAAAGCTGTCAATAATCCGGTAATTTTTTCTTTTGTTAAAGGAAATGTATAAGCATTCACTATGTTAGTTATCATCTGTACGCCTATCATTAATGTAGGTACATAACGGAATATTTCCTTTTCCATACAATCACTGTGATGCTGCTACTGATTCTTTTCTGGGTAAGCACATGTCCAACACTTTTAGTTCCTATTTGTATGCTTCTATTTTATTATAATATTCCGTGTGGTCTACAACAGGACTCGATGGTGAACTTTGTAGATATTTGGAAGGGTTGGAGAGAGCAGTAGATGTACAAAAATACGTTGAAGACCATCCATTCGGTCAACAACGTCAGCGTCAACATCATCAAGGCGACTATGTTCCATCATACTCATGGCATGCTCAAGCTCTCCAAACCCGTGATCCTAGAAGTATCAGTGCCGTGAGGCGCTGCTAAAATAGAAACAAAGCACTTGATAGAGAAATTGCATTTCTTGTTTCACAGTCTTTCAGTTTCTTTGTCACATAGGCTGTGCCTGTTAGTTCAAGTTATAGAAGTTGCTTTGTTTGCGTGCATAAGTGTTCAGTTCTCCAACATGTTCAATTTTAGTTCATTTACTTCATGCCCATTTAGGATGGTTGACGAGATCAACTAAGCGCATTTACATTGCCTTGATGATCTATGTAATGCCATAGCGTTGGATGTGATCCGAAATAGCAAAAGCAACTTGAAACACTTGCTCTTTCAAGTCCCATGATACATTCAACCTTTACTGATCCAATGTAGAGGTGCAGTTCAGCTCTGGCAGGTTACCAAAATGGCAAAAGTCTAAGGTATTTTTTGTGTTTATTCCCACCTTAATTGACCGTTATTTGTAAACAGGTTTATCAGACCACACCTCACATTCGTGATACAAACCACTGTTTCTTGATGTTCCTTCACTGCAGGTTTATCAGACCACACCTCACATTCGTGATACAAACCACTGTTTCTTGATGTTCCTTCACTGCAGGATAAATTGGAAGAGTATCTCAGCAACATGTCTGTGGCTGGATCGTGGAGCCAAAATACTTTTAAAGCCACTAATGCATGGCTTAAAGAAGGGCTCAAACAACGATGCATTACCACGGATCTTAAGTGGGGGGTTCCTGTTCCACATGAGAGGTTTGAGGACAAGGTATAATAGCAAGTGCCATGAAAGTTGCACTTATTTTTGTTCCTGTAAATGGTGTACTCAGTACACTGTCACATTATTAACTCATGTAAATAGTCACTAGCTGAGCCTGGGTCTTGTGCGCTTGTTGGCAGCATGGTGTATTTGCGAGGCACATGTTGGCATGGATAGGCAGATACACTGACACATCTGGGACAGTTTTGGCAGTTAACTCATGTAGATAGTTGATGCAGTCTGATGCTGAGCAGTTGTGTGGCAGTTATTCAGAGGTAACTGCTGGTTTGCTTTTGTGTTAACTGCTAGTTGGAGGCAGCACAGCTAGGCAGTTGGGCTTGTCAACTGCAACCTGTATTTATATGTTGCTTAAAGGCTGAAATAGGGAGACTTCCAGAAGTAAGTGGACTCACTTGGCCTGTTGCCTTATAAACTTGTGTATTGTTTCCTGCTTCAATAAAAGAGAGACTTGAGTTGGGTTAGGGCCGGACCCCGTAAGCTTGTTGTCTTCTGTGCCTTCTTGGTATTATTATGTGCTGTTAGAGTAGTGCATTGTGTCTAGGAATTGCTTGGCAGGCAGCAGGCAAATTGCAGGTACACAAGGACGTTGGGCTGTTCCAGAAATACAGGAGGCTGTGTTGGAGTGTAGCAAGCTGTGTGGGGTTTGACAGGCTGTGTTGGTGCACAGTATGGTGGAAATAAGTGGCAGCAGCGGACTGCACTGTTTGGAGGTAGTGTGTGTGGGAGATAGGCTGGCTAGGAAGGGCATTTCTAGCCCCAGCACGCTGACAAATTTATAGGCAGAAAGTAGGCGTGTCACCCCTGTCCATTTCATAATTGCAAGTATGAGTCTGCTCGAGGAGATGAATGTGAAAATTGTAGAAAACCTTTGAAGGCAATAGAGTTGAAAGATCCTAAATGCAGGGTATATGATGGTTTATTCTTTTTCAGTGTTTCATTTTGTGTATTCAAGTGCATGACTATACCTTATTCTACTGTATTTGTTTTTGGCTGCTGGATGAGGTGGCCTCATAGTTCTAATGCCAACATTATATTCATGTTACTGAATAGAGTGTTAGTCCACTGTTCCAATAGATGAATGTTCCAATAAATCATCTCTGGTGTTCCAATTGCAAGAGAGGGATGGATCACTTGATATTAAGTATAAGTCACATATTCTTGCCAACATGATTGAGTAGGTTACAACACTAAATAGATCTAAATTTCACTATAAAGAAACCAATTCAAAAAACCATATGAATAGCCAAATCCTGAACGGAGACAAACACCAACACTGTAACAAACATTGGTTCTTGAATCATACTACTGTCACGTGGAAGGATGCAATTATAATCCTGCTATTGGTTATATTATCAAGTTCCTTTATCTTTCTACTCCTCCTACTACTGTTCCATAGGTAACTATTCTGTACAAAATTTTCCCATCATCAGATTATTATGTCAATACTTTAGTAGCAACTTTACTGTCACTTCAATGTTAACCATTATTGGCAATATAATATTGTAATACAGAATTGCAGGTAAATTAGTGATTTTCTTTAATTATTTTGTATTTATACGATAGTTGACATAAAATATATGAAAAACAATTGTAAAGTTAGATTTAGTTGTACATTCTTTTTAGGTTATATAGATACAGGAGGAAAATATAGATTTAGTTTTTAAACGCACCTCGGCACGTTCTCATAACATTTATTAATATACATTTAGTTGTACTTTCGGTTGGGACCTAACACCCGGGGGATAGGATTCCCAACCTGAAAGTCGGGATTAAGGGTGGGAATCCCAATTTGAATGTAAAATCAAGATTGACAATTCCAATCTCCAAGTTAGGATTCCCAACCTAGAGGTTGGGATTAGTGGGAATTCTCAACCTCAAGGTTGGGAATCCCAACCTTAATTGAACACCCATGGTTGAGCTTCTCAACATCCCAACCTTGATTGAACTTCCAAGATTGCATATGAAAGAAAAGAAACAAGGGAAAGAACAAAGGAGAAAAATAAAATGTAAACCAATTCCTCTTGATAATTAAAATGACCATATTATTTTTGAACAAAACTGCCCTTCAAATTAAAATGTAAACAAAGGAGATCACTATGAAGGGCAGTCTTGATCAAAAGATAATAAGGTCATTTTTGATAATTTAGAAAACTATAAGTGTAATTATGTAATTTTAAAAAAAAATAAGAGGGCGCTTTTTGGTAGGAAGCGCCCTCTTATGTCAAAAAATAATTACGCAACAACCCCTCAAATTTGTGAAATTACGAAATTTTTGTACAAATATTTCATAAAATGACAAAAGTTGAGGGGTTGTTTCGTGATTCTTATATTTGACATTAGAGGGCGCTTTCAACCCAAAAAGCGCCCTCTAATGTCTAATATATAATTACGCAACAACCCCTCAATTTAGTTCAATTTGGAAATGTTTGTACAAATATTTCTTAATTTCACATAATTGAGGGGTTGTTTCGTGATGAAATTATTTGACATTAGAGGGCGCTTCCTACCCAAAAAGCGCCCTCTAATGTCAAATAAAATAATTACAACTGCAAGCCTTTTTCTTCTTCCTTTTTCCCTGTCTTTTTTCATTTAGTTTTTCCACAGGTGAGCTGCTAAGCTTAACTTTTCTTCTTTACTTTTCAATTTGGTAGTATTATTTTGAACGGCTCTGCTGTAATATCTATCCACTTCCTACGTGCGTTTTCACAACTGGAAATCTTATACATTGATTCTTAGCTTTTAAGTTTTTTGTTTCTGTTTGTCATTTGAAATCTCCACTTTATCAAAAGTTTTCAACACTTGTTCTGCAACATTTGTGTTTTGTTTTGTTTTCTCTTCCCCTTAGTGGCTCCATTTGTACCATTTCCACTTTGCATTACCTGTGTTTCCTTGTAAGTTCCATTTATGTTCTCATCTCTTGTACCTGTCATTAGAATGACAAAGATTTTTTGTCTTTCGTTAAACTTCGCTTTTGTTGCTCAACAGAGTAACAGTGGTGCAATTTCAAATGAGAACAATGAGTGTTTTGTAGATCACTGACTGCAGATGGTGTTTTTTTGTTTTTTTTCTTCAGGTTGGTTTTTCAGATTGGAGAGTTCGTACTGGATTCATGTGGTGCAGCAAGATATATTGGTGTTGATTTTGTGATCAATGGGAGTCACCAGATCTAGTAGAGCTTGCAAGGATTGGAAGATCTATGCAGAGCTCTTTGTGGGGTATTATGTGATTTGGGTTGTCACAACTTCGCTTGCTGTCACTAATCCTGGTGATGCTAAGCTTGGTTTGCTGCTTCTTTACTTTGTTTGGTTGCCTAGAAACTATGAGAAATGGAAGCGAAATTGTAGAGTTGTATTAGTAGTTGAATTATTGTTTCTGGTTTGACTTTGTATTCATAATTTTGAGCTGCAAATGTATGTTTATTTGATGTGAGTGTGTTTTCTGTTGTTTACTGTGTCTAATTTGCTTGCATTGGTTTTCATTTTGTAATAGTGGCAGCGATTAACACCTTACATGCTGCTTTGGGATCTCCTCAACTTCCTGGGTGGGTTCCTAGTGGAGGAGACCCTTGTGGTAAACGGTGGCAGGGTGTTCAATGCACTGGTTCCGATATAGTTGCTATGTATGGCGATTGGCAAACTTGTCTTTTAAGTCCTGGCATTCATGATATTTATTGGCAATATCAATATTTGGCTTCTTAATGTGTTTAATCTGTTGTAGATTTCTTAATGCTGCTAATGTGGGAGGAGAACTCGGTGATAGTTTGGATTCTTTTGCAGGTGACAAAAAATTGTAAGTTGATATTTTGTCTCTACTTTAGTTTGACTTTCATCATTGCTGTTATTTTAATGCTATCATTTCTTTGAGAGCCCTGCATCTGGCAATTCCCCTACTCATAGTTTATTATCAATCATCTTCTCCCCATATTTTTCCTGGTTCTCTGCTGCAGCTCAAAATCCAAAGGCGTTGCCTGGTTCTTGAGATGACAGGATCTGACAAAAATTGTAGTTCTCTCATCCCATCTCAATCTGATTATGAAGTTTCCCATGAAGAACAGCATTTAGTCCCAAGTAAGACGGATGGTGGTCGTTCTTTGTCCATCTTACCTCCTGTTGGTTTGCACCTAAATGCTCTTGCAACTACTTCGAATAATAGTACATTTATCCAGTGTAAGACTTTAGCTTCTGCAAAGCAACTAATAAGTATGCGAAGCTCCATGTCCTGTGATTCTTTGACATCTAACCAAAATGTTCTTATTGGATCCTCCACTCTGAACTCCATGGAGAAGGATTCTGATTCTGGTGACAACAAAGTTAAGGTTGCAGAAAATGCTCTGCAGCCATCTGTAACTACTGGTGGAGAAGAGGCTGACCTGAATAGTCCTACAAGAAAGAGGCATGTATAGCAACTACTACTTCTCCTTATAGAAAGATGACCACAATATTTGGCCATTACATTTAAATGTTTGCTAGTATTCAGGTTCAAGCTAGAACTTGCGGGATCAAGTATGGCCTGCAAGCGCTGCAACTGCAGCAGGTTAAAATGCTTGAAGCTGTAAGTGTCTTGCATTTGCTTAATTACTTTTAAGTCATTACCTAATATTTTTATGATATTTTTATTTTTTAATCTCAGTTTGTCATTATGTTGCATTATGCATCTTTTTGATTGACACTGCGAATTGTCATCATTTTGATGGGCACATGAAGTACATTTTCTGTTTCTGCATGCTTTAAGGTGCTGTTAGAGCTATATTTATATTATTCATGTTATTTGATAGTTACTGTGAATGCTTTGCGGCGGGTCTCTACTGTGTTGAGCCTTGATCACGTCTGGATTGCTTTAACAAGTCGATGCATGAAGCTACTGTTTTGCACACTCCCAGACAGATTGAGTCTCACAACCCAATTGCTTTTGCTCCCAAAGTGATTAGAAGCACAGACTCTGCTACGGAGTTCGGGCTTTGAAGCTATCCCTCAGATTGAGGTGCAATGTTATGGTTGCTCAGCTTTATTGACGATGATATGTTCTCTAAGGGTGAGAATGGTGAATTAGGAGTTGGCACTCGGCGAATTGCTCGTCAGCAGAGCCCGATGCCTTCATCTGTGATATCCGGCCATAGCATGCATTTAGGAGTCCTTGCGACTGCTTCCCATGCTGTTATGACTGTCTCAGTGTATGTGGTCACATATTTCTTAATCTGATCATCTTTTCTACGCTTTGCTTTTATAATTTAATTTATCTACTGTCGTTTTGGTTGTTACTATAGGGGTGTTGCTGGGGAAAACTGTTCTCATTCCTTAGCTTCTGAACCTTATCAAGCTGAAGTGAAGATAACACAAAGCGAAATTATTTGACATTCAAATAATTTATCACTTAGCTCTATTGAGACTTCTGAAGGGGGTATCCTTCAATGTATCTAGTCGGCCTCAAAGCATCGACTTATGTGATTGTTTGATCAATTTGCTTCCCACCAACGCAACTTCGAATCACTTATCGGCTACAACATGAGGCTCTAAATGAATATGTGAATGCCATGTTACAGTGGTGCAATTGTATCCTCTGTTCTTGTATTGAATAGATATTGCTTGAATTGAAGTTTTCATCCTTTTTGGTTGTATTATTGTTTCAAAAAATGAAGAACCTTTATTTTATAATTTACTAATATTGTTGTTTTAGAAGCTCATGATTCATGAATGGTAAATAATAACTATATTATGGAACAATTATTAACTTGTTGGATAAAAGTTTCCATATCAACAAATACAAAAAATCTCAATAAAATCAAAATAAATAAGTAAGCTAAATGTCAACCTTAAGATAATCTCCATATCAACTGAATTAATGAACACTCCATCATCTTCCCTATTGACATCCTTGGTTTTCAGATCTTTCCAATTAATTTAAGAGGTGCATTGAATTAGTTGTTGCAACCTGGGTACTTCCAATCCATAAAGTTTTAATATTATCCAAGAATTATTACAAGTACAAAAAAGAATACTCAATTTCAAACCTAGGAACATAATTCCCAACCTTGGGGTTTGGACTCCCAACAACTGGATTGGGATTCCCAACCACCGGGTTGGGATTCCCAACTCAGAGTTGGGAATAGGATTCTAAACTCGGACTGTGGGAATGGGTTAGGACTCCTAACCAGTGGGTTGGGATTCCCAACCCACAGTGGGAACCCTCCCAAACTCAGGTAGGATTCCCAACCATAGGGTTGGGATCCCAACTTCGGAGTTGGGAATGAGGTTATAAACTCGAAGGGTTGTAATGGGTTGGGATTTCCCAACCTTGGGGTTGGGACTCCCAACCAGTGAGTTGGGATTCCCAATCAGTGGGTCGGAGTCCCAACAAAAAGGGTTGCGAGTCCACCTTAGATTCGGATTGTATCGACTCCCAACCCACAGTTGGGAATCCCAACCTACAAGTTGGTCCCAACTTCTAGGTTGGGATTCCCAACTGTCGGGTTGGGAGTCGATACAGTCGAATCTAAGGTTGATTCCCAACCCGACAGTTGGGAATCCCAACCTAAACGTTGGGACAACTTTTAGGTTGGGATTCCCAACTACGGGTTGGGAATCCACCTTAGATTCGGACTGTATCGAAAAATAACCCAATCATTCCCAACTTTAACATTGGGATTCCCAATTTTCGGGTTGGGAATCCACTCTAGATATCATCCTAAGGCAACAAATAACCCGAAGACACGGTTAGAAATCTCAACCTATCGCAGTAAAAGCATTCGCTTTTCATATATGACCTACCTTTGCTTTGCTGAATGGTTCGCGTCAAGTATATGAGGAAGCTGAAAAAAAAATACCCACAACATCAACAATAACAACAACCAATACAATCTAACTTTATCATTCTATTAAAATACCCACAACATCACACACAAAATACACCACACAGCCACAAATGGCAATGGACATAAGATTCCAGCTATGGGAATCCATGTAATACCGAAACAGAGCAGGAAATATACAAACTGGAAGAGAGTGAATATGACAATATATTTGTATGGTACTGACTCCACAAAGGAACCATGTGTGCCTTCCAAGACCCCACAAAAGCCTAACTTCGAGTCAGTCAAAACATTGGCAAGTACGCTTAATCCAATCTTGCTATTCGAAATAGTTTGCACGCACTTGTAATGGCGGCTAGGTGCAATGAAAAGTAGTAGTATCCGTTCCCAGAATTGGTTTCCAGGGAGACTGTCAATGGCCATATAAGCAAATTAGCCCCAAAGGACTGATGTAGGAATTAGCTTTATGACAGGTATAGCACATACTCAGGCTGCCACTAGGAGTGACTGCAACAGATTGCTAACTCTTTGCTCATTCACTCCAACAGGTAAATGTGCGTTAATGTGCTTCTCATGATCAAATGTTTCATTTACTTTCTCTCCTTCCTTTTCGCCTTTCATCACTCCCTCCTTCAAGTCTTCTAATTCCTTTGCTACCATTGTCTGCAGCATAAAGCAGATAATGCCATGATGATATTATTTAAAACTGTAAACATTGCTATACTTGTGAATAGGGCGACTCACAGCAGGACTACTATCCATTTCTATGAACACAGCTTGCATATTGCCGTAGATTTCAGAATTGCTAGCTTTGTGTTTTATGCTTTCCTTGGCGCTCTTCACCATCTCCCTTTGAATGAACTACATGTCACACACATACGAATTCACTATCTGATCCTGTTATGTTGCCACAAACTCATGACAGTTTTCTTTTAAAACATGTTATAAACATGCCTGTCTTTTGACAACTGCAAGGCTCTTGGTGTGCATGGGGGAGTGACGGAGGACCCCATTAGAAGGCGGTAGGCCAATCCATCCACAAAGCAAAGTCTGAAGACACATATTTGACAATAAAACAATTAGTGTCAATAAAATAAACAAGGAACTGAACATCAAATTTATATTTTAGTGGTCTATACCATAAATCCCAACAAGCAGACGGCTTTCTAAGATTGAACTCCTTCTGTTGTGCCATTTGAGATGCAACGCTGTGGTCGAAAAAGTAAAGCCCTGCTATCATTAGAGCTTGAATGAAAGCAGCAAAGATGTCAGCTGGAGGGACATTTCCCATATCCTGCAATGTTCAGTACTTATAAGAATCAAAATCTTTCAAATCTGCATATACGGATTGAGATGTATAGGGCTTACTTTGTTTACATCACCGCATTCGGATACCCAAAGCAAGTAAAACTGCTCACCCATAACACCACACAAAAAATACACCAAACAGTCTCAACCCACTTGCACTAGCCCAACCTTGGTTCACAACACCACTTTTGGATACCCAAATCAAGGAAAACTAGTAAA
>CM034462.1:15174428-15185737 GCA_019925255.1 Litchi chinensis | reverse complement strand
CAATTCTGTATTACAATATTAAATTGCCAATAATGGTTAACATTGAAGTGACAGTAAAGTTGCTACTAAAGTATTGACATAATAATCTGATGATGGGAAAATTTTGTACAGAATAGTTACCTATGGAACAGTAGTAGGAGGAGTAGAAAGATAAAGGAACTTGATAATATAACCAGTAGCAGGATTATAATTGCATCCTTCCACGTGACAGTAGTATGATTCAAGAACCAATGTTTGTTACAGTGTTGGTGTTTGTCTTCGTTCAGGATTTGGCTATTCATATGGTTTTTTGAATTGGTTTCTTTATAGTGAAATTTAGATCTATTTAGTGTTGTAACCTACTCAATCATGTTGGCAAGAATATGTGACTTATACTTAATATCAAGTGATCCATCCCTCTCTTGCAATTGGAACACCAGAGATGATTTATTGGAACATTCATCTATTGGAACAATGGACTAACACTCTATTCAGTAACATGAATATAATGTTGGCATTAGAACTATAAGGCAACCTAATCCAGCAGCCAAAAACAAATACAGTAGAATAAGGTATAGTCATGCACTTGAATACACAAAATGAAACACTGAAAAAGAATAAACCATCATATACCCTGCATTTAGGATCTTTCAACTCTATTGCCTTCAAAGGTTTTCTACAATTTTAACATTCATCTCCTCGAGCAGACTCATACTTGCAATTATGAAATGGACAGGGGTGACACGCCTACTTTCTGCCTATAAATTTGTCAGCGTGCTGGGGCTAGAAATGCCCTTCCTAGCCAGCCTATCTCCCACACACACTACCTCCAAACAGTGCAGTCCGCTGCTGCCACTTATTTCCACCATACTGTGCACCAACACAGCCTGTCAAACCCCACACAGCTTGCTACACTCCAACACAGCCTCCTGTATTTCTGGAACAGCCCAACGTCCTTGTGTACCTGCAATTTGCCTGCTGCCTGCCAAGCAATTCCTAGACACAATGCACTACTCTAACAGCACATAATAATAACAAGAAGGCACAGAAGACAACAAGCTTACGGGGTCCGGCCCTAACCCAACTCAAGTCTCTGTTTTATTGAAGCAGGAAACAATACACAAGTTTATAAGGCAACAGGCCAAGTGAGTCCACTTACTTCTGGAAGTCTCCCTATTTCAGCCTTTAAGCAACATATAAATACAGGTTGCAGTTGACAAGCCCAACTGCCTAGCTGTGCTGCCTCCAACTAGCAGTTTACACAAAAGCAAACCAGCAGTTACCTCTGAATAACTGCCACACAACTGCTCAGCATCAGACTGCATCAACTATCTACATGAGTTAACTGCCAAAACTGTCCCAGATGTGTCAGTGTATCTGCCTATCCATGCCAACATGTGCCACGCAAATACACCATGCTGCCAACAAGCTCACAAGACCCAGCCTCAGCTAGTGACTATTTACATGAGTTAATAATGTGACAGTGTACTGAGTACACCATTTACAGGAACAAAAATAAGTGCAACTTTCATGGCACTTGCTATTATACCTTGTCCTCAAACCTCTCATGTGGAATAGGAACCCCCCACTTAAGATCCGTGGTAATGCATCGTTGTTTGAGCCCTTCTTTAAGCCATGCATTAGTGGCTTTAAAAGTATTTTGGCTCCACGATCCAGCCACAGACATGTTGCTGAGATACTCTTCCAATTTATCCTGCAGTGAAGGAACATCAAGAAACAGTGGTTTGTATCACGAATGTGAGGTGTGGTCTGATAAACCTGTTTACAAATAACGGTCAATTATCAACAAGAATAAACACAAAAAATACCTTAGACTTTTGCCATATTGGTAACCTGCCAGAGCTGAACTGCACCTCTACATTGGATCAGTAAAGGTTGAATGTATCATGGGACTTGAAAGAGCAAGTGTTTCAAGTTGCTTTTGCTATTTCGGATCACATCCAACGCTATGGCATTACATAGATCATCAAGGCAATGTAAATGCGCTTAGTTGATCTCGTCAACCATCCTAAATGGGCATGAAGTAAATGAACTAAAATTGAACATGTTAGAGAACTGAACACTTATGCACGCAAACAAAGCAACTTCTATAACTTGAACTAACAGGCACAACCTATGTGACAAAGAAACTGAAAGACTGTGAAACAAGAAATGCAATTTCTCTATCAAGTGCTTTGTTTCTATTTTAGCAGCGCCTCACGGCACTGATACTTCTAGGATCACGGGTTTGGAGAGCTTGAGCATGCCATGAGTATGATGGAACATAGTCGCCTTGATGATGTTGACGCTGACGTTGTTGACCGAATGGATGGTCTTCAACGTATTTTTGTACATCTACTGCTCTCTCCAACCCTTCCAAATATCTACAAAGTTCACCATCGAGTCCTGTTGTAGACCACATTAACAATTATAATAAAATAGAAGCATACAAATAGGAACTAAATGTGTTGGACATGTGCTTACCCAGAAAAGAATCAGTAGCAGCATCACAGTGATTGTATGGAAAAGGAAATATTCCGTTATGTACCTACATTAATGATAGGCGTACAGATGATAACTAACATAGTGAATGCTTATACATTTCCTTTAACAAAAGAAAAAATTACCGGATTATTGAAAGCTTTCTCTGGTGAATCATCAATCAACAAGGTGTTTGTTGTGTCATAATCTCCCTTCTTCCATTGCACAAAAGGGAAACTAGAATTCCACAACTTTTCTAAATTTTTAAAAAATATGGGTTTTGCAGGTCCTCGATCAACTTTATCGCAAAATGATTGATCCTGCATATAACCAATATACTATGTGGAATGAATAAAATGTAATATTGATTTTAAATTCATTGAAAACGCCACGAATTTAATAACTAACTTACCCAAACAAAACAAAGTTTTGGTCTAAGTTCCTCTGCAATGAAGTTGACAATTGGATCTAAATTACACCTGCAAGACATTAAGTGTGCATATAGTAACACAAAAATGCCAACCATAAAGATGTTACCGTAATTTTCTATGACAAACTTAAGCAAATATTTATAAAAGACATATAGCCCAAAATGCATAGTAATAAACAGAGGGAAAACAATCAAAGATGGTTGCATACAAGATTCTTGACGACCAAATGCCAACCTCGAATTTGTCAAGGCAAAACTGTAGAAATTCCTTGCAGTAAGGCCTCTTATATACTGAAAGTAGAATTTGAGATTTGCATTAAACTTAATAATGCAAGCACATCAACTGTAACTAAGTTTACAAATTGATACCTATCTGAGAGTTTGGTAATGTGAATGCCTCTTTGTTGTGTTCCAAATCAGTTGGCTCATACACATCTGCCCCACTTTTCCAATTTGCCCGCTTGTCCACATCTGCAAGAATGCCATTAACATCTAGGACAAGAAGCTTCTTCTTGTAGAATCCATCTTTCTTTGCAGGAACACAAGATCTATCTTTTTTTGTAAGGGTAAACGAATCCTTTCGCCTTGCATATTGTCCAAGCCCTCTTACCCGTCCTGAAGGCTCTGGTTTTTCTAAGGCAATGGTCAGAATATCATTAGTTCCCTCAACCTGAACTTCACCACTTTTAACATTTTCAGTGATTTTTTCCTGCATATTTGATCAACAAGAAATACATAATTTTGTGGATATATGTTTTAAGGAAACAGGTAATGGATAAAATATAAATCTATATTTCAATATAGAAGTTCTACCATTACTTCAAGTATGCAACTTACTATTTTGTCTGCACATTTTTTGGTCGATTCCTTGAGAAATACTCCAGACTTTTCACGTCCTTTTATCCATAATACAGAACGGTCAATCTCTTGGGTGTCATTCTCAGTTTGCTGCAATGAAATGCTTATAATTGTGACTAAATATAGTACCATTGACTGCAACAGCTTACTTTTATATAAAACATACCAATCTTTCCTTCAATCTATCGTATCCCATACGTGAGAGACGGCTGGGGTGTTCATTCTTTCTACTATTTTCTATTTGTTTCTTCCTTCGTTCCTAAAAAAGTAATGGTAGTGAATATGCATGAATTGTAACAGTAATCATATCTTAACAAAACGACCAAATTTACAAGAACGTACCAAAAAATGCTCATCTCTTCTGGAGTTTACAAAGATACTCCAATCTTCTTGAGTAATGAAGTCGTACATTTCTGGTGGAGAGTTTAGAGCATCTTCATTGCTCAACATTGGAAGTACAAACTTAGTAGTCAGCATGGACCGAAAATTTCTCCATCTCTTACCGGCTACAACCAGAATCTTCTTCTTCCATTCGTTGTCAATGACAAACAATTCCTGCAAGTCAACATTAATCAGTCATATGACATACAAAAATTATAAATATGAAGGGCGTTGACAAATAAGTCAAGTTTATACCTGAATGGAAGTCCATAAATTGTCCTTAAGTTCCTCAGGCACAACATGCCAACTTTCATATTTTATAGATATTTGTTCTCTTACCGCTACGCCTATAAAACTTCCTAATGTAGCAGAACCAGATTTCTCTCCATCTATCCTTATCATTTCTCCCTTACTTCTTAATTTGAGGACGTTTTCTAACTTAGTCCGACCTCTGTGTTTCGACTTTCTGTTAGCAGCTTCGTTGATATGTTCTTGCTGTTTTTCAGAATCTTCGCCGCTACTGCTAACCAAAGGGTCCATAGTGTTAATCTGCATGAAAATGTTGAAAATTCTGTGATTACATTGATGTGAGGTGGCAACAGATTAAACGAAATATGAAAGTAAAATAAATTTTTCATTGCTGAAAATGCTGTGATTACATTGCTGTCAGGTGGCAAAGAGCCCGTCTCAGCCAATGAGGACATAAGAAGACGTTGAGGCTGATTTGCAGAAACAAGCCAGTGAGGGGAGATTATGGGAGAACAGAAGTAACATAACCCAAAGGCGACGGTGTCTGTGGGACGCTGTGACAACAGGGGATATTCAGACGGCGGCGGTGATGGTCGGACAGACAGGCACGGCCAAGCATGGACGGAGTTACGGCGACATCGATTTGGTGGGAGAGGGAGACGATCGATATTCAGTTTGGCCAATGGTTGAGGCTCACTTGATGGCTGGGACGACGACGACGGTGTGACAGATTGGAGACGGCCACGACGAGTCTTGCACTGAGTGACGGGGACTTGCCGTCGTCGAAATAAATGCGAGGGAGAGAGTGAGACGACTTAATGGTTCAATGAAGCAGTTACATTTTGAATCTTTTTCTCATTATATACCACCCATATATATATATTTATATATATATATCTATAACCATAACATTAAACTCTATCACGACAACTTTATGGTGTGTTTACTTCCTGGATTGGGGAATGAGAATGAGAAATGAGATTGATTGATGATGTTTACTTGCTTAAAATTCATTCCGTAATAGGAATGAAAATGTGGGTCTCATGTCAATTTGGGATT
This sequence comes from Litchi chinensis, assembly GCA_019925255.1. NCBI lineage: Eukaryota > Viridiplantae > Streptophyta > Magnoliopsida > Sapindales > Sapindaceae > Litchi > Litchi chinensis. The sequence goes on along the minus strand of CM034462.1, from coordinate 15,180,300 downwards.
GTGGAATGGGAATCCCATTCCCCCCAACCTACTTGGGAATCCCATTCTCATTCCTTTTATTAGGATAAAATGTCTTTTATACCATTCTTTAAAAATAATTTAAAAAAAGAAACCTTTTGTATTTGATATAAAAAAAAAAACTGTATATTATAATAAAAAATTACATATCATTAGTTTTTCATCACCAATTTCTTAATTATCATAGTGGACCATTAAAATAATATGCAGTTTTTTTATTATAATATACAATTTTTTATTAGATATTTAAAAAAAAACTGCATATTATAATAAAAAATTATACATTAGGTTAGTGGACTATTAAAATAATATATAGTTTTTATTATAATATGGAGTTTTTTTTTTATATTAAAAAAAATGCATAGTATAATAAAAAATTGCAAACTATTATAATTAATCCATAATTTTAATTAAGGGCATTTTTGTAACTTATAATTAATCAATTCCGATTCCAGAGCAAAGTAAACAATTAAATGGTAATACTACTGATTCCGATTCCGATTCCTGCAGTTGATGTAAACAACTTATTCTGATTCCGATACTTCATTTCGATTCCAAGTCATTCCGATTCCAGATCATTCCGATTCCTATTCCGATTCCTCCAAATAAAGTAAACGCACCATTAGTGTTTTTCTCCATAGACACACAACGAGTATGTTATAAAAATCAAAATGTACACATATTTCGTAATTAAAACAATTTGAGGGGTATTTCGTGATTACAAATATTAGAATAGAGGGCGCTTCCTACTCATAAAGCGCCCTCGAAAGTGTTTTTAAATATTACAGAATTGGTCATTGAGATTTAAAAATTATCAAAAAGGACCTAATTAATTGTGTAACAAAACTGCCCTTCAATGACCCGTTTTGTGAATGAATATTATACTCTAATGTTAAAAAGGCATTGTTGAAGCACAATTCATAGTCTTATATTAACAAAAGATTGAGCTAACATCAGAGTCGAAATAAGTTGTAAAATTTATTAAAAGGTACACATATTTCGTAATTACAACAATTTGAGGGGTTATTTCATAATTACAAATATTAGAATAGAGGGCGCTTCCTACCCGAAAAGCGCCCTCTATTACATTTTTAAAAATTACGTAATTTGTCGTTGGGTTTCAAATTTATTAAAAAAGACCTTATTAATTTTTTACCAACACTGCCCTTCAAGTTTTACTGATTGTGAATAAATATTACACTCTAATGTTAAAAAGGCATTGTTGAAGCACAATTCATAGTCTTATATTAACAAAAGATTGAGCTAACATCAGAGTCGAAATAAGTTGTAAAATTTATTAAAAGGTACACATATTTCGTAATTACAACAATTTGAGGGGTTATTTCATAATTACAAATATTAGAATAGAGGGCGCTTCCTACCCGAAAAGCGCCCTCTATTACATTTTTAAAAATTACGTAATTTGTCGTTGGGTTTCAAATTTATTAAAAAAGACCTTATTAATTTTTTACCAACATTGCCCTTCACAGTTTTACTGATTGTGAATAAATATTACACTCTAATGTTAAAAAGGCATTGTTGAAGCACAATTCATAGTCTTATATTAACAAAAGATGATTGATATGTGTTTAATATCATGTCATTTTTGGGTTTCTTTTTACATTTTTATGTATTTGTTGATTGATGGTGTTTATTCAACGTTTGGTAGCTTTGGTTTGCAGATCGAAGGAAGGATTGGTATAGCATTTGATATAAAATATTTAAAAATTGCTTGAAATGTGTACAATTGCTTGCTTTTGTTGAAATAAATGCAATTCGTATGGAGGTCGTCCATTCAATTATAAGCAGCCTTAAAGTTTACAGAGCACTTACATTGTAATATTGCTCCTTTTTTTAATGAAAAGAATTTGCTCATGGTCCGCCTTAGTATCCTTACTTTTTAAGTTTCCAGCATCACCTATATTGTTGCACCAGAATGTCAAATTTGATTGACTACATACATTGTTTACATTATTATGTTCGATTTGAACCATTGGAGCAACATTTATTCAATGAAATCAATATAATGACTTAGAGTACAAAGAAAAGGTAGAGGAAAACGATGACTCCAACCTCCATTATACAACCAGGGCACTCCCTGAACATATAGATTTTTAACTTCCATTATCCAAGAAGGATTGAAAGTACATAAAAGAAGAAGAACTTCCCAACCTAGGTACTTAATTCCCAACCTCCAACGTGGTAAATATAAACCTTGCGGTTTTACATCATAACTCCAAAGTGTGAATGGACAGGAATGCCCTTAATATAAATGGTGCCCTTTAATTTGACGGATACAAACAGCGTTCTCACCCCTCTCATGATGCAGGTTACCTTTCCCGCGTAGGAGCGTCTCCCGCCAACCAGTCAGGACAGAGCACTTAGATTGTGGACCAGGTATTTTAACCCGCCCATCGGCCGTCCACTCTGTCACTGTCGACGGCGAACAAGTCTTGCCCACGTGGATGTTCTGACTGTGTCGCCTCTCACGCAAAGCAGGTGTGCAGCATCTCTTCCAACTGAGTAAGAGGAGTTGTATACGAGTTGATATGAAAAATCCTGTAAACAAAATTGCCATGTACAGCTTTCCAGGTCATTGTTGTCGTTCAAATTAATGCACTTGGTATGGAGGGTTTGTTGTTAGGGTATACACTACCGTATCTCGCATTGTATACTGCATCTACCATGACTTTCATAAATGCTGACCACGCTAGGAATACGAATGTGACAGGTCGCATCACAATGGGTACAGTTGCTGTTGCACTCGTGTAGTCATCGCCATCTAGGGTGTTACGACTACTGTGCTGCATACTATACCCGGGATTAATTAGCAGATATAATGTTGTTTCTAAGGTATGGTGGGTATTTGGCTTTGGAAGCAAAAGAACTAGTTATGAGGAAACCCCATCCGAGAATGGAATTGTTGTAGGACACAGCAATGATGGAGATTGGGGTAGAACAGAAGTTCCTGTACCTGCTGTATAGGGAATATTCCACAAGTAAACATATTAAGGGTTTGAGCAAGAATGCATGTGTGTTGTGATGCATAGGTGGAGTTTTTTGTGGAAAAATTAGGAGGTTTTGTGCTTTTGGTTTTTTGGTTTTTTTTTTTTTTGTGAAGGATTGTTTTTGTTTTTGTCAAATGCTACTACTGGGCCATGATAGGGTGGCATAGAAGTTATGGGAAATAGCATTCTGTTGCTATGAGAAGCATACAATGGAACTATGATATGTTGTGGTCCATTTTAGCTGTTACGACATGGGTAGTAAAAGTTCCATTTGTGCCTACTGTTATTTATTTATAGTTTTCTGCCTTGATGTTGCTTTGTGTAGGTGTACTTTGGTTTGAACAAGGTGAAAAGTATATAATTAAAAGTTAATGATTTTAACTTTTTGCGACCAGGTCGAGTTAAGATTCCGAAACTTTGAGGTTCAATGGGGACTCTATAAATGAAGTATTCACAACCTTCAGATTGTGAACCTCAACGTCAACGTTGGGTTTAAGGTTGGGATTCCCAACCTACAAGGAAGAAGAGACATCAGCAGTATATGAAGAATCCCAACTTTGAAGGTGAGAATACAAACCTCTATGTTGAGAGTCAGGACATTTTGGTTGGGAATCCAATTATCAGATTGAGAATCCAATAGGGATGTAATGTTGGCAATCTCAAAGTGTGGAATCTGAACATATAGATTATGAGTCCCTACCTTGACGTTGGGAAGGAGGTTGGGATTCCCTTTGTTGCCAGTGTGGTTTGTAAATGAAGTTTATGTGCAAGAGTTAGGGAATCCCAACCTTTAGGTTGTGACTCACAACCTGGAGGTTGGGAAAAGAGTGAGGTTGTGAATCACAACGTCCGGTTCCCAACCTGCAGGTTGTGAGGCGCAACCTACAGGTTGGGAACCGGACATGAAAAATTGTTTGGATTTGTTGGTTGGGAATCCAAATATGTAATTTCAGAATATGAACCTCTAGGTTATGAGTCCCTCCCTTGATGGAGCTCGGATCACAAGTTAGAAGTAATTTCTTTTCCATTTATCAGTTTGTTGAATGTGAAATAATTTGTTGGTTTGTTGTTAGATTTTTATATACATACTTGTTGTTAGATTTTTATATACATACTTGTTAAGTGCTGCTGTGTACTCAATGTTTGGTACCTTTGGTTGGATATTATATTTGAAAGAATAATATATTGGCATGAAATGTGCAGACTGTTGTGTTTTAATTTTTGTTTTGACATTCATGACATTGGTTTGGAGGAAAAATTGAGTAATGCAACTTGCACTTATTTCGGAGTTGTGAGAGTAGTAGTGGTTGTGTGTGCCAAACCAGCACAAGGCAAGCTTAGGATATATTGCTAACCACAAGTATTTGCGTAATTTGATAGGTTGAGGGATATGGATAAAGTTCGGATCGTAGTTCAGTACAATGGTGAGTGGATAAATAAGGGAGGAAACCTGAGGTATGAAGGTGGGAAGGCGAAAGGAATTTTGTTGGCGAAGCATGCAGGGTATTCAGAATTACATGCAGCTGTATGTCGTGCAGTTGATATAAGCCCAGCTGAATTTGGAATATTGATGAAGTTCAAATGTAAAACGTGTGATGCCACCCCACCAATTGAGGTGTTGGATGATAGTGATGTTGAGTTCTTTATTGCTGAAGTTACTGATGTATTCACGAGGAATGCATTATGCATTACATTGGAACGTAAAGAAGACTCAACAGATACCGTGTTAGTAGGTGAGGAAGAATGTGCCACGAAAGTTGGAGTACAAGATGCTGCACGAAAATGTTGCAGCAGTGACTTGCCGGATTGTGCAGGAGTGACACTAAGCGATGAAGATGTGATGGGGGTTGACAAATATGCAGACTTTATATTTGATCATTATGGTACTGAAGCTGCAGATTTCTGTACTCCACCAATGGCAGCTCTGGAAGCATCACCATTTGATAGGGTTGACAGTGCGAAGCAGAAAAAGCTGAATTCAGAAGAAGTTGAATGGGATTGTCATGTTGCAACGACATCAACAGTTCCTCTGGCAATAGAGGGTGGCTGTATGAAAGACAGATTATGCAACGGTGTTAAAGAACCACGGCATGGTGATATATTCGCTAATAAGGAAGAGCTACAACTGACGATAAGAAGGTTAGCTGTTGGTAGACAATTCAATGTAAGAGTAAAGAAGTCCACAAAACAGTTATTGGTTATGACTTGTGTGGATAAAGGTTGCACATGGTGGTTGCGGGCAACAAAACTTGGGGGGTCAGACTCTTTTTCTGTGCGGAAGTACATTGCAGATCACACGTGTTCTCTTGATGCGCTCGTGTATCACCGTCCGCAATGGACAAGTAAACTGATTGGGCATTGTATCAAATGGAAGTATCAGGGTGCTTCTCAGTGTTATCGTCCAAACGACATTGTTGAGGACATGAAGAAAATGCATGGGCTGAGTTGTAATTATAACAAAGCATGGAGGGCTAGAGAGGTTGCAATGACGTTAGCAAGGGGATCACCGGAGCAATCGTATAGTGTGCTTCCGCTGTACTGTGCGATGTTGGAAAGGGAAAATCCAGGGACTATGACCCACATTGAATGTGATGCTTCCAATCGGTTCAAGTACTTTTTCATGGCCTTAGGAGGTTCGATTGCTGGATTTAAATCTTCCATTCGGCCCGTTATAGCTGTTGATGGAACTTTTCTGAAATCCAAGTATAAAGGTACCCTATTTATTGCGACTTGCATGGATGGCAATAACCAAGTGTACCCAATAGCTTTTGGTGTTGGAGATTCAGAAAATGATAACGCATGGATTTGGTTTATGACAAAGCTGCAGGTCTGCATTGGAGAACAAG